>CM072817.1:37609997-38209997 GCA_036937905.1 Salvia rosmarinus
AAATTCTCGAGAAAAGATGAGTTCATTTGGATCATATAGGAATGCATGTATTGGTGAGAAATATGAATAAATAACAATCCTTGATCATACTAGATCGATGAACAAGATTAATTCTTTATGTCTTATGTTTTTAATCATCGTCTTCGTTTATTCTTGATGGATAAATTATAGTGGATATTTTGTAATTTTATAATTAGATGAATCTTTTAGTTCTTATTTTATGGAATTTGATATTCTCTATCTCTATCATCTATAATGAGTCATTATTGCACGATTATCGGTATGTTGCAACTTTCACATAAACTTTGCAAAATTATATATCTTGTTAATTTATAATTTTGGATTACGTAATTTATTGGATATTGCACAATTTATCATTTATTTAGCATAGGATTCGACAATCATTGCCTATATATCTTGTTACTCTTTTATTTTTATTTGTGTTGTAGCATTATATGTTCAAATCGTTGTATAATGTTCATGACGGTTTAGCATTGAAATAAAAATAATACAATTTTGAGTGTTGAAAAAAAATGGATATCACTAAAAACCGATCTTAAACACTTCCATAATATTAGTTATCAAATTCCATAATAATAGGGTTAAGCATGCAAAATAATCGTCAAATTACTATTTTATTCATGCTAAACTATGTACAACACAGACAACGATTTACAACATAATGTTACATCACAAATAAAAGAAAAATAAACAATATATGTAGTTGTGAAAAGAATCGTGAAATATGTGCTACAAAGCGATAAGTGTGTGCAATAACAACATATATATATATGGGTTGGTTAATGGAAGAACTCATCCTATAGTAAGAACTAAGAACTAATTATAACCATTGATTCATGCTAATCTAATGGCGAAATTAAACAGCATAAACACGGTAAACAAGTAATTACAGGCGAAATTAGATTTATTGAACCTTAGGGTAATAACGTAAAAGCGTATTACGCCCCACAATTAATCTCAATTACGAAATTACGTTGCATCGAAAGACCACGCCATTTATTTTGTTCTCTACCGTGTAAATGATTGAAAAATCTACACAAATATTATCGAAGATTTGCTCAGTTGCATCATACGTCTGTTCACTCTCGGAGTGGTATATCTCTTCAAGACATAAAACCTACTACTGTTTCTGCGGATTTTACGGCGACTCGAGCGTTGCTTATCGGCATGAATAACATTGTTTTGTGAAGAAAAGAAGGGGCTTGTAATCGGGGTAAGTGTTGTGCAGATTAGCATGTTTATGCACACTACCACTTTACCATGTGTCTTTCTCGGACAAACATTATAAAGATTTAAAATTTATGAAAAAACACAAAACATCTACTAGTATGTGCATGTAGATTTTCTTGGTTGAATTCATGTACATTTAGACAACCATCACTATCGTGATTTTGTTTGTCCCGTTTAGACAACGTTTTTTATGGAAGTATGTTGAGAATATTTAAATGATTGGAAGATTTAGTATGATGTTTTGGTTGATTGTGGTCCCTCTTCTTTGGGTATTTAGTCGAAAAAATAAACACCATAACCCGAGATTATTCGATAGTATTTAATTCATGTACATTGTTGCGACAATGTACATGATAACTATAATTTGCTAATGCATAATTTGGTTGAGTTTTATCTGTGACGGATGGCTTCGGGGACCTGAAGACAAAACCAGCGATTCGATAAAAATTGAAGAAGTTGAAATTACGGAGCGTTGGGTCTGAGGTATAGATATGTTCGAGGTTTGCACAATAATTTTAAGCTTTTATGATATATTATTATGTTAAAATCCTAGTTATAAATGATGCGGTAAAGATATTGTGCACAATAAAGAGGTGTGGTAGTAATGGAGGATACTCGACAAGTTAACGAAAATATAATACTCAGCGTGAAGGTATTTAACAAAATATAATACAATTAAGATATCATTTCAGTTTTCACACAATTATTGCAGATATTTGGCGTGAAATAAAATATAACAATTTGTTGTTCAAATAACTACGAAACTACTAAGGCAAGGTATTAGCAAAAGCGAATAAGGGCGTCTTGAATGATCAATCAAAATGGAGAAAGGAGATAAATGTATTATGTTTAATATGCATTCTACTTAATATGTTGATATGTAACAATAATGTTTAGTTTAAAACATTGATTATTAATATGGTACAAAGCTACGTTCGAACACGAAAAAGTCACAACAATAGGTAATATAACATCTATTGCATTATAAATAACAAGCGTGCATATTGTACTAAAATCTCTGAATACAAAAGTTTTATATATGTGAACAAAGACATTGAGTATAATCGTAACATATGTGTATTTATGCGAGAAGAGAATATCGATAAAGTTCCATCGATGCCACAATAGACAAAGAGCATCACTTGGACAATCATGCAATATGTGATACATGTGTGGTTGTGTACATATAATATTTTTATCGATACTCTATTCAAACAAGACCAACAAAAGTGAAATAATGTCATTGTTTGTTCAAGCATAATATACTAAAATATATGTTTATTTGTGCACAAAGATATTGATTATAATGCATAACATATGTGTATTTATGCAGAAGGCCATATCGATAAGGATCCATCGGTGCCATGATAAGAAAGCATCATTCATTGATCAAGCGCAATAAGTGATACATGAGTAGTTGCATACACATAATATTTTAATACCAATACTCTTTCCAAACAAGTCTAGCAAAGATTGAAATAACATCATTGTTTGTTCATGAAAACATTGGATACATAAAACATGAACATGGGATAATGAAACTATAAATGCTAATGTACTGAGCAGATAAATCTAATCGAGCGGTGGAAAAAGACAAGGAGAAGAATTAGGTGAATATGGATGTGCAAGATGCAAAAACAAAAAGTTTCATTTCAAATTATAAAATTATAATATAACACCTTACTTATTTATGTAAACATGTTTGATTAGATCATTCATTCATTAAGGCGTTGCTTATTTCATATAGGCGACATATCAAAACAGAAAAAAAGAGGCTAGCGATGGTGAGAAGGAAAGTGTAGTTGTTTGGTATAAACTAAAAAGCTCCAATGATGAGAGTTACGTGAATTATGTATTACGATCATCTTATTTTTCGTACTTGAAGGAAAAGTGACGAGGATGTGAACCAACCAATGTTTTGAACCACAATCACAAGCGGTTGGAATGATGATTTCAACGATCTTGTACCAGTGAAACAAGTTTGGCACCTCGAGGGCGTTCGGTGCGAAGGAGAAACTTGAAGGCATGCATGAAAATTTTACCGTGAATAAGGACAACAAGTTACCTAGGTGAAGACACGGCGACTCCGTCGTCTTTTATGATGATAGAAGATTTGAGCGACTCCAAATAGAAGCGGTGTCCAAATGGGATTTTCGCATCACGGATCTAGATATCGAGACTCTGGGGCACTTAGCATATTGGGTGCTCGACCACTTTAACTCGCAATTGTGAGTTGGAGATGCGAAATGGATGCGATGTAAAATTAATGAGGATTATGTCGCGCGTGTATTTGGATTGCTAGAGAGAGAAGAAGAAGAAGAAGAAGAAGAAGAAGAAGAAGAAGAAGAAGAAGATTGAGATTTAGATATGCGACAACAGTGTTTCGATCGGTGGCTTGCATTTTTGGTGGACTAGGAATGGAAGAAAGTAAGATCGAAATGTTGATGTAATGTGATTAGAAGCATTGATGGAGTACATGGTTGGGCGTCATTTCATGATTACTTGCTTTCTCATTGATGAAAAGCAATGCGTGAATACGTTCATCCGTGATAATGAGATTCCTCTTTGATATGCGTGGATTAAGCATGGAATTAGGCGGATACATTTTGAATCTCTAGTTGACCAGAGATCATGGAAGTAAAGAAAATCGGGATGTTCAGTGGGACCAACTCTATTCCTTGTGGTAAGAAACTATCTTTAAAAATCTATTTTAGATTAAATGATTGTTTGCAATATTATATCTTGATTAAATACCGTTGCGATGTTTTATGTTGTGATTTGAAATAAGCGAACAGTCTAGATTGTATCCTTTATTTTGTAATTGGACATCACAAGTCTTAAAGAAAGGTAAAGCGTGAGCTAGATGATGGTTATTTTGGTGGTGGATGTTATGTGATCCAATAGATATACAAATGAAGGTAGTGATGGCAAACTTAAAGATCATGTATGGGTGTTCGTTGATAGAACAACCAACAATGAAGCGAAAAAGATTACCAACCGTTGGGTAAAATCATAATGATGGAGACTATAGACATCCATGCGGATAGACAAGCTTAAAAGGATGATTGAGGATGCACCTATATTTGATCTCAGGAATAAAGATTTCAATAGCGATGTAGTTGCTTGATCGCTCACTTTTCTAACACGTGCGTGCATATAAAGGTAAGTCAGTATCGTATCCAGGATTGTATCACGAAAACAGCTAGCTCGACAACAATTCATCATTATGCAGAACATATTTGGTTTATAAAAGGGTTTATGGCTTCAAATATTAAATCAAGCAAAAGTAACAACTTTAAAATAAGCGAAAGCAATAAATACTCAAAGAGATAATAAGATAGAAAGACTAACCACAGGGATGCATTAATCCTACCCTGGACGTATGTTTATCACTGCTTCCTATTAAAAATTTTTTAATCCGGACACGATGGAAGATCACATATATAACCAACAATTTCGATTCACGACAATTGTGGCGATTGATTACTAATTTTTCCTATTCTTTATTCGTCTCGGTGAAAATAAGTAACTCAAAGGATCTAAAGAATATGCTTCCTCTGAATGTTCCTATCTAAACTACGACTCGAGGCTTATTAAGTATTATACATTCGAGATCGATTGGATTAAAATGGTTAAGTAATTAGCGGTAACTAGATATGCATCAAGATTGATCAGAAATTAATACATATAATTAAGTACGAGAATCATAAATCAATTCAGGAAGGTAAATAGCAATAGCGGGAATCACAACATTTAGGATAGAATCATGCAAACCTAGGATTAGAGCGAGAATTAGCTAGACATAATAAGCGATATAAAATCGAAATAATCATAGTAATAGAATTAAATAGATAAAACACGTAGTGTAGCATCGGAAGAACAATCATTGGTTTCATATCCGACCTCGGTAGACGGTAAGCACGGATTGTTGGGACAAAAGCCTGAGCGTCGACAATCGTAAAACTAGTGCGAGAACAATGCAAAAACTAATGCTAGATGGTTCTATATTAAAGCTAGAGTGCAAAATATGAAAGAACATGAAAAGCGAGGAAACGTGCATCGGAGTGCTAGGCGCGAGCGGCTATGCCTGTTATAGACAAAGGGTGAAAACCTAATTTTGCTTCTCCGCTCCGTGGCGAGCTACATGATCATGACTCGGTCATTATCTTATCTTGCTCTTCTTTGGCTTGCAGGACTTGCGGCGCTAGGTGAGCCGTGACTCATGATCGCTAGCCGTAGTCGCGAAATTGGCGAGACTTTTCTTGGGCGCCTCTCGAGTCGCTTCTTCTTGATCGTGTCGTATGGCTTTTTCATGGGCCGACCTAGCGAGTCGCTAGGTCGTAACAGGCATCGTCCAGGTGCCGATCTTGACTGTTGGCGCTAGCGGTCCGAAGGTGGCCGCTAGCCTGATTTTGCTTCTTTGCTCGTGCTTCGTTCCATGCTTTGATTATCGTCTTATAAGCACAAAATACCAAGAGGAACCCGAGCGATATCTTTCAAAATATATAAAAGCATTAAGATCAGATACATAAACTCATTAATAAATCTAAAATCATCTTAAATAATCAACAATAAGCGTAATAAATGATGATAACAACCAAAATCATGAAGGAATAATTTATTATGAATTTAGAAATTATAAGAATCAATTTAAAGAATTCCGAAGAACTTAGAACCAGGGTAAAATATCTGGGAAAACTCTATCGATCCGACGACCGAAACTCGAACCAGGGTCTAAATCAATAAAATATGCTTTATAAGACTCAAATTATTTATGAAGCTCAAAAATTCAATAAATTTTGAATGGGCATATTTTTAATCGTGGAGCCGTTTTTGCGATAACTCGGAATTGACTTATCGAGCAGTCGAACTTGTGAAATTTTATGAACATTAAAATAAGTCTTTAAAGGCTATTTAATAAGATAAAACCTTAAGGTTCAGAAATCGATTGAAAGTGCGTTAAAACTTAAAAGTCGGTATTCATACCAAAGCGGGTAATTTGACCCTCCACCTCCCAACTACCACCAAGCCACCCCAAAATGGGCAATGACAGCCATTAGGTCTGTAATAACAGTAGAGACGTTCAAGGGCAGACCATTTCACCTTGCACTTTTCTCTCATTTTCAATTTCTCTCACCTTTTCAAACTCACAACACTAAATCCTCCCCCACAACCTCTTCACACTCAAATAATCCTTATAAGACCATAGGAAGGTATTATTTATCATCCTCTTCCATCCTAATGGGTGGAATTTTATTTTAATTTTGGGTTTAAAACCTAGTTTGCTCCCATTTATTTTCGTGACTTTAGAGCCTTCAAATTCTCTTAAGCCATGAATGAAAAATTCTTAGAATGATGTTCTAAGTCTCTGTAAAAATTTCATAATTTTTGGAGCATGTTTATATTTTTCGATTTATGCTTTATTTATTTTAAATATGCAAAGCATGATTTTGTGAATATTATTTGATATTGTTGCTTGCTAATGTATTATAAGCATGTAGTATAAATATCATAATTTTCCAGAATACTTTTGAAAATTATTTGTAAAAACGTGAGTGTTGAGGCTTATTTAAGCCATGGTTTGATTATTATTTTTGAAAAATAGTTGAGATATGGTGTTTAAAATATGATGTGAACATCATATAAAAATCTTGGAATTTTGAAACACATCTCCTATTTTATTTTATTTTGACCGATTATATTTATATACTTTTAGAGTATTGTTTGGTTTTGTTTGTTGAAAATAGTTGAGATATGGTGTTTAGGGTATGATATGAACATCATATATTAACCTTAATTTATCAAACACCTCTCCTATTTTGATGAAAAACCGTGAGCTACATTATATATATATAAGGATTTATTTGATTTTGTTGTTAAAATAATAGGATATGTGATATTATGAAATATTGGTTAATGTTTGATGTTAATATTACATGTTATTGACATATAACCATTTTGTGCAAGGTTGGAATTTATTGAATATGTATATATATATACATGAAATTACGAAATAAATTAGGATAGAAAGCATGGGTTTAAAATTTTAATGCATGATATGGGTGATATTTCATGTTTAGTATATGGTATAAGCATGATATAATTTTGTGGAATTTATTGAACACAAAGCTCACTAAATTGTGATTACGAAAACTTTGGACAATTTTAACCTATGGTTTAAAATTTTATATGATGATATTGGGTTGATAATTAACTTCTATAGTATGATAGGAGTATAACATGATTTTATTGGAATTTATTGGATACATATGCTAATTGTTGCTAATTATAAGCGTAACAAAATGGCTAAGTATGAGTTTAATTCTAATGTTAAATGATCTATGATGTGAAATTATAAGCTTAGAATGAAGGGTTGTGATTATGGTAAATGAATGGAACAACATACAACACCTGATGATTGTGTATTACATTAGAAATTAGGGTTTTCTAATGCTTAGTATAGTTTATGTTGTGTATGGTTTTGTTGATGTTGAATGTTTATGTTTATGTTGGACGAAAGAGCCGAAACCTCGACGTAAACAACATAATCTATGAGCGAGAATCGAAAAATCGACCAATTTCGATAACTAAGGCGGAATAAGCGAGAATCGAAGTTAGACACAAATTAAGGTTTTATTAATGAAAGGATACTCAGCGTGAGTTCTACGTTAGAAAAACCAAAAGTCGATTCTAGCGTTAATATTGATAGCGACAACTCGATAGATATTGGTTGGGCGTAAACCTGACTCGATAATGAATAACGATTATCGACATATGTAACCTCAAGCGAGTTAAGTTAAATACACAATGTAAATGTGAATCAACGATTGAACATAAGATGTCGATCCTTATGTCTAAAGCCGAGTTAATATTCGGTGCCGTTTATTCTTAAGTACTAATTACTTACATGATAGCATATGTCCACTTGAATTGTAAGTCGATATTCCTCGGTTAATTATCGTGCTAATCGACAGTAGTCAGCATAACCTACTAGGGCGTAACTATAATTGTTAAGTCAGTTGGTGGCTTGAGAATATCTAATTACCAATCATAATTTGATTACCGATAACTTATAACGTAATAACGTTATAATAAAACTAAGGTTAAAAGTCGAGATAGACTCGGAATATGTGATTCATAATTGAAGTTCACCTATGAGCGATGAGGTAATATAGCTTGGGAATTGGGGATGTAAGATAATAGAAACTATCTTAAAACAATCACATAAAATCATAAAGAAACCTAATGGGAACTTTAAGTCGTAGTTTATAAGCGACCTTGATCGATAGAAAGAATCTAAGAACGCTATTTTCTTATGAAGGGTTTGATAAATGCGTAGTCGTAGGAAGAACATCACACCTGCTCTTTTAGAACCACTAGCTTGGATTAGCGGTGGGCTTTCTTGAAAGCAAAATGTTATGCATATCTCAAGCATGTTTACAAAGCTTTATGAAATATTATCACATGAAATGTTATTGACGCAAATGTTTATGTTTTGTTGTTATCTATACGAAGTTGGTATATCGATGTGGAATGATGAATGTGTTGGTCACGATGTTAAAAAGGTAACGATTGGATCGACTTAGTTAAGGACTAACTCGGATTGTGTACGATGTTGTGTGTTGAGTTAGCTACCTCGACGGTCCGGCGACTATGTGGTGGCCCACCCGTAGTCTTGACGAATGAATGAATGATCGGATATGGAAACAACGTGAATGAAATAGTTGGCGAGCAGCTTTTGGAAAGCGATAAAATATTTGATAGGCTGAGTCTTTTAACTAAAATCCTCATCTATTGTGGGCGATTAATAACTTTTGACAAAGAAAATATTTTGTAGAGTCCAGAGTACTTTTGTACTTAGCCACATTCGTTTTTGGCGTGCGGGTTGAGCGAGATCGATGATGGAGTGCGAGGTGGTGCGAGTAGCGTATTTTGATGCTTAATTAGAAAGGTTTCTATAACCTTGGGCATGCATCGTCATATGCATGTCCTCGTTTAATTTTGCCTAACTACGATATTATTAATGTTTTGTTTATAGCTGCTTATTTCCGTATTGAATTGGAGTCGTACCTCGTACTTTAAATTCCTACGATTGGGTTATGTTGAACCTTGAACCCTTTTGACAAGTCCTTCTAGGACATGAGTTGGAATTGGATTGTTTATCCCTTTTAACCTATGAGTTATTAAGTAGTTGATTGGTTGATTGCCTTGATTAGTTATGTTTATTTCGCGCTTTATCATACGGGTGGCGATCCTATGATCCGTACTTCTTGGAAAGTCGGGTGCGTCACATATTCATCGCGAGAACAAATAAAGTGTTGTGTATTTGCCACAGAGGATGATGCATTCTTTTCGAGAGATGATGTCCTCGAATATGTTGATCGAGCTTTTGAATTGGGAAGTAGTATGGACGAGAGCATTCGATGTTCCACAATTTGACTTGGTTTTGAAACCCAATTGGAGCAAAAATCATTCATCATAGTCGTCTTTGGCTAAAGCTAACTACAACTACACAAACACCAGTACAAATTAAATATATTACGATGCGATTTGGTTGTTATTCTATGAAAAATGTTATGAAATATAAGCATTTGTAATTGTCGAAAATTTAATTAAATTTTAAAACAAATAAGGAATTCGACCAAGTTGGATGTGTGGTGGAAAAAACAAATGAGTATGACGATCATAAAAAAGAAATTATGCATCTGTTGAAAAACGGTTGTGATGAGGTTTTATCATATCCTATAAAGCTGTACCTTATTCTATTGTATGAATAGGAATAAGTCTTGAAATACACTTTTGTCATAATAATATGCACTCTCATTTATATTTATGCATGATTCTAATTTTATTATGCAATTACATGCATGCTAATATGCATATCATAAGTCATTGTTAGATTTGGAATGTCCATAAACAAAATTGAATGTTCATATATCTATATTGTTTATGCATATTTACCAATAATACTATGCATACATATTCATGTATGCAGTTCATCGTCTATTGTTGGGATTATGCCGATGTGCATGCTAAAACTCTTTGAATGTGCATGCACGATGTGCATTAATTTTGTTTTTGCCTATGCATCTTTGAAATTTATAGCTTTCTAATTTGTAGTGATTAGCTCGTAGACATTCTAATTTATAATTTTTAATGGCATAACCATATTAGTGTTAGGCCGTATCGATGGAGGTTGACACAAGAAAGAGTGATGAGGGCGAGATCTCATTCAAGCCCATGACCGGTCTTGAAAACAATAACATAAAGGTTATAACATAAGTCGGTTTAATATATAGTGGCGATTACTAACGTATGATTGATTATTTTTTGTGCGAGGCGGGGAGCGGAGTGCAAGAAGATAATGAGAACAATCGGCATTGAAAGGGGTAACACGATATTATGTCGGGAAGTGTAGGAAAAAGTAGTTCGATGTGGTTGTAACCTTTAACTAAATACTACTAATATCGGGTTGATAGGCATCCTTTGGAAAGAATCCTTTTTAGGAAAAGACCAAAGAAACTATTTTGACTTTCAGATGAAGATGTAGTCTGAATAGCCCACTCGTACTTATATCAAAAATATCTTTGGAATCGAAAATGAGCGTGCGTTATACATATCATGAAACCATTTATAACTAGATAAGTCATATTTCTCCACGACTTGGTGCCACTTAGAATAAAAACAACGAGGTTATCAACTCGAACAAACAACCTCATGAAATCTTGTTTAAATTGATACTATCTCTCAAATTAACTAGCAACTTCTCAACCCGACTTCATGGTGATATGACATCAAAATCTATGGAAGCATTTGGCCTACATTACTAATAGAGACTTGATGCGGATCTTGGTAAATTATAATAAGATTTGGATGAGTACTTATGCGATCAAAAGAATTTTGATAAAACCCAGAATATGATTGAATATCCTCATTCGAGATAATAGCCGCATGAAAAACACATCTACCATAGTTATCTCTACGGTAAAAAGTGAATATTTTAGGTTCCCATGAAAAAAAAAACCTCTTTGCAAAATCATGTGGAAATTTCCAATAGAGAAAAAGAGTACATAATATATATTTGTTTATGTGTTGCACTAGTTACCTCATTAATAATCTTAAATAAGAAAATCACATGGGAAAAAAAGACTTAGTAAGGAAAAACAAAGTACAACCATTTAAACTTTAGGACCATTTGATCTTCAAGGTCTAATCTTCGGGATGATTTAGAAGGTGTCACTCCCCCTCCCCCAAGATAACAATATTTGTATTCCAATATCATGAATATATTTATATAAGAGAGATTTAGTGATTGAATTTGCTATATTATCACTAGGTCGCTTATTCGCATTTGCCTGTACCATCCAAAAAATCTGCACCGACCCCAATTTAGCATAAAAATGCTGCCCGACCACGATTCGATTTTGTAAATCGGGTATCCGAATTCCGACTCTGCACTGACCGGGTATTCGGCAACTCAATACCGACCTAGTTTTGAATTTTATAACATTTCATTTCACCCATAATTGTTTATCCGCTTTTACATTTTGGTTTGATTTTAAGGTCATTTTCGTCTTTGCTAATGCTCTACCGTCGTCTTCCATTATTGTGAAATTTGCGTTTCATTCTTGGTTTGTCTGGCTTGATAAGAGCGAGTATCTTAGCATTAGATTACTCGTTTTTGCGAGGAAGTTCCACATCAAGAACGACACATTGGAGAGATTCTAGTGGTGCACACCGAAGCCCTCATCACCGGTATAACCTAATTTTTATGTTATCGAATATGATTCACGTTTCGATTTATGATTAAATTTCTACCGAACTTGGGAAAATTTAATTTGTCCCTTAGTTTGTCGGTTTTTTGCCAGCATAAAATCTTTTGTGATTTTGAGATACTCGGTTTTGTGAAATAAATTTAGATTCCATCACCTTGAACATCACCATTTCTCCTGTGTATCAAGATGTAATTAGCTCTCAAGCATTTTTGCACGAGGGTGAAATGTTATATGGATGCCTCAAAATCGGCATCTGTATAATGACCACCCGCCTGCATACCCGACACCGATCTCACCTAAATAACTACCCGACCCGACCCTACACCCGATTTTCGTGTAATCGGCACCGATACCGAGAAATTTCGGGCCGGTATCTGCACCCATCACCCAATACCCAAATAGTCACCCCTAATTATCACTATCACTCTTCTACAGCTCATGTGGGTAATAATATTTAGGTACCATATGCTTCATTGTAACATACCATACCCATAATTTATATGCGTAACACAATCTATATTATAATCATAGAAGATAACGAGGAATATATATATATATATATAGTGAGGTTCAAATAAGAACTAATTTTAACGTGAGAACTAAGAACTACGAAAATTATTTACGAACAAAATGAATATGCTATGAAAGTTAATGAATCACTGCGAAGTTAATGAATCCAAAATTGAATTTTCACCGTGGTTCGAATCCCATGAGAGGCTAAAATTTATTTTTATTCATTAACTTTCGCGACATATTCATTAACTTTCATAAGATATTCATTTCATGTTCTCACAATAAAATGGTTCTCACGTTAACCCTCCCATATATATATATATATAGATGGATCATGTAAGAACGCAAATATTGGTAATTCACATATTAGGCTCAATATACAAGTTTACTATTAGACAAAAGCATGCTTGTTTAGGTCATAAAACATACTCAAGCAACGATCAAAAGCATACGCATACCACTAATGAAACACACGTGCTATTCAATGTGAGATTGCATAAACAATACAAAAGAGAAACGCAAATCCCATTTTTTACGGGTTGTGGGGGAAGTGATTTGTCCATTTTTCATATGTTTTTACTATTTTAACCTTTTTTAATTTTTTATTCGTTTTTAGCATTATTTAATTTAAAAAAGACACATTGGTGAGAGAAAATCGTGACCATTAGATTACAAAAATGGAAAACTAAAATTAGTTTCTAATTACTAGTATTAGGTTGATTTGTAATAGATCTTATCCCTATATATATTCTTTTCATATGCACAGACTAACATACTTATATGTATTATCACAATACAACAATCACATAAATTCAAGGAGGATGCAATCATTACACAGAACGCAGGTTTCTCAAATACAAGACTTAAAATAATAGCCGGCTGGCACCATGATAAAAAAGGAGGAATATCTCTAGTGTGTTAAGTCCTTATTTCACATACCTTTTCCACGTGACCAACGAAAACACACTATATAAAAATATATTGTTTTTATTTAGAAGAATAAAATAAAACTAATTACCAAATTAGGAGAGGCAATAATTTTGTTCTTCCAATCCACATGCACTCAACGCTACAGACAAACCTCTCTTTCAAAGTCCCACATTTTGTCGATACCTCCAAATACCACCCCATTATTGGTTCATCATCATCTTTAATTTTTACTCATGGATTAATGTCGACATTTTCCCTATAATATAAATGGTAAAATATTAATGGACTTCAAATATATTATAGAATAAACATTGTTCTGGTCCAAGCTATTTAAGACGGTGAATTTTGGAATTTACTTACAAGTTGCGAGTCCTTAATTTTACTACAATTCGAGTTCGATCAACTAAGTTCGTGAGTTGTTGTCAATATTTCTATAAAGAAATTCATGACCTAACTCGTATACATGCTCGTGAGTTATATCATAGATTAGTTCATTTTATAATTTTCAAAATTCAAATATCATATACTTACTTGATTATAATTACATTTGATCAAATTTCTTATAATTTTATGTAGCCATTACACAATTAGCACTACTAATCAAGTGAATAAATTAATTGTATTTACATTACCGATTAAGTTTCATTAAGCTCAATTAAAGTAGTTTTTATCCCTTGTTAATCAATCTTAAACTTATCAGTACTCATTCAAGCTCTAATAAATACTCCTAATCACCTAGTTCTTGAATTTAACAATATTTAAATCGTTTCAGTTTATTTACATCCACTATATTTAAATACAATTCTCAGAAATATTTGAACAGAGAACACGAACAGTTTACTGAATAATAAAAATAAAAAGATTGATTAGTAAACCACATCATACTCCAATTTTGAACTCTCATTAGCATTAACCAAACTAAAAACCATGGACCACCCCAAAAAAATAAAAGATTCGAACTATAACTGGATTATGACTCAGAGCTCATCGTTCACCATTTTATTCAATGATATAATCCAACGTCACATTTTACTATAATCATATATATTAATTCTGTTTTTTTATAAATATCTCTAGCCATGAATAATTACACATATCGAAAAATTGAAAATTTTATCTTTTATAATTGTATTAATTAACATAGTAAATATATATACACGACTAGTTATCAATTCCAAAATATTAAATAAGAATAAAATATGAAAAATATCATAATTTTATTTTTAAATACAGATTATAACACTTGTTATAAAAAAAGTAAAAATAACTTATAGATGAAGTGAGGGAGTAAATAATTAGGCACCAACACCTTATTTTAATCACAAAACTCTTATATAAATCTGTTCACAGTCTAGATATACAAAAGTATCATTTATATTTAAAAAAAATCATTTATTTTTTATATTATAATTTAAAATATCATTTATACTAAAACAATATCATTTGTATTTAAAAAATATTAGTATCCGTAAATTGAATATCTATACCGAAAATCACCTCTATTTTATAAATAGATACATAGAGAGAAATTCACTATTGAATCATCAAATTCATAGATAAATCACGAGTAAGAAAAAAAAGGTATCACCCTACAATCATTTATTTCTGCGTCTCAGAAACCTTTTGTCAACTTCTTATTTGAACCCTTTCCGTCAAAAGCAGACCTGCTTTTGATTCTCTCTCTATCATGCTCCACTCTCCTCCACCACACCTCCACCACCCCACCTCCTCCTCCGCCTCCGCCTCCACCCCTATGTCCTCCGCCGGCAAGAGCCCTGTTGACCCCTCCTGCCTCGCCCACGTCAAGCGCCCTCGCCCCACCCTCTCCCCGACCTCCACCCCACTCCGACAACGACGACGATGATCCTGACTCATACGCCCCCGCCCCTGCTCCTGCCCCTCCGACACCGACTCCTCCGGCCTTCGCCTCCTCGGCCTCCTCCTCCAATGCGCCGAGTGCGTCGCCGTCGACAACCTCGACGACGCCTCCCAGCTCCTCCCCGAGATCGCCGAGCTCTCCTCCCCTTTCGGCTCCTCCGCCCAGCGCGTCGGCGCCTACTTCGCCAACGCCCTCTCCGCCCGCATCATCAGCTCCTTCCTCGGCACCTACCACCCCTCACCCCCTTCCAAATCCTACCACCACAAGCTCCTCAACGCCCTCCAAATATACAATTCCATCACCCCCCTCATCAAATTCTCCCACTTCACCGCCAACCAGGCCATCCAGCTCGCCCTCGACGGCGCCGAACACGTCCACGTCATCGACCTCGACATCATGCGGGGCCTCCAGTGGCCAGGCCTATTCCACATCCTCGCATCCAAGTCAAAGAAAGTCAAATCCTTTAAAATCACGGGGCTCGGCCCCTCGGTCGACCTCCTCAACTCCACAGGGCGGCGGCTAGCAGAGTTCGCCGCCGCGCTAAATATTCCCTTCCAGTTCCAACCACTAGAAGGGAAAATAGGGAATATAAAAGATTTGAACCAATTGGATATCAAATTAGGGGAGACAGTTGTGGTGCAGTGGATGCACCACTGCCTGTATGACGTAACTGGTAGTGACATCGGGGCCCTCCAGCTCCTGACGATGATCAGGCCGAAACTGATCACCATCGTGGAACAGGATTTGAGCCATGGGGGAAGCTTTTTGGGGAGGTTTGTAGAAGCGCTCCATTACTACGCCGCGGTATTCGACGCCCTGGGCGACGGACTGCAGGCAGAGAGCATGGAGCGCCACACGCCGAGCAGCAGCTGCTCGGCTGCGAGATTAGGAACATTGTGGCTGTCGGGGACCGAAGCGGACCGGGAGGTGAAGGTGGAGCGGTGGGGGACGAGCTCGTGCGCGTAGGGTTTCAGCCGGTTTCCTTGGCTGGGAACCCGGCCGCGCAGGCGAACCTGCTGCTGGGGATGTTCCCGTGGCAGGTTACACCATGATGGAGGAGAATGGGTGCTTGAAGCTTGGGTGGAAGGATTTGTCGTTGTTGACAGCGTCGGCGTGGCAGCCGTCCGATTAGCTCGATCGGCTGTGATGGGATTGGATCGCTTTTTGGATGTGAATTTAGGTTGGTTTTATTTTTGTTGTTATAGTATTAATGATACATTGTATTTGTTCATTTTGTGATAGATAGTACTATTCTTTCATGATGAAATAAGAGGATTAGCATATTATGATCATTGGTTCTTGAAGTGCATTTAGTTTCCTTTTCAATTCTATTACAATCAACTTTTCAAGATCGTCACTCGATCGAGCAATAGCATCACGGGAATTTTTCTTTTCAAGAACTATATATCCCATCTTACATTATTAATTGTTATATGTGCAAGTAAATAATTTGGCATGCATACTAGTTATTACACGAGGTTCTTACTTTTTTTGTTCTTTCTCATTTTTCTACCCTTTTTTTAGTTGTATTGGCCACAAATTCTTTACCATTTAAAACGGCCTGCAACTTGTGATCCTGAAAGCAAATTAGTAATGCCCTATTATTGGCGTCTAATAATTGCGACAATTTTAAATGTTTATATGATTTTTTTAGTTATGCGCAGGAGAAAATTGCATGCAATGGTTGATTAGTAATGCTTTGAAATGTGTACCCTTTAATTATCCATTAATTTCACTCTAAAGCATAAATAAGAAAAGAAAATAAAAAATAATTCACTTTACTTTATCACATGATTCTTTTCTTTTTCCTTTTGGGAAAAAGGTGCTAAAAGGGCGCGTGAGTTTTAATTTTAATTCCAGAATTAAAATTCACAGATCCCAAAAGTTTGATTTCAGAATTGTATACTAACAAAGTGGTCTGCACGAGGTTCAGATCGTACAGGAACCTGACATATAGTATGTGTATGTCTCATGAGACGGACACTTCGTAAGAATTATGTACTCGAATTAAATTTTCCATTATTAAATGACATCATAAATACACGAATATTGAAAAACTAAATCATACAACCAATGATAGCTACGATACGAGTTGAGTTCAACTATAATCCTGAGTGGCGATTTCAGTAACTGCAACGTATTACTCCATCCATTGGTCCATTATTATTATCTCGTTTTTTAGACAGTTTTATTATTATTGATCCGTTTTTAAAAAATGAAATAATTTTATATTAAAAAGTAGTATCTCGAATTTTATGTCACACACTACTTTACATACAAAACACAATTATAGTACATAATATTAAAAACGGCAGAAAATTAAAGCATAAGTAAACTAAATTTTATGTCACACATTACTTTATATACAAAACACAATTATAGTACATAATATTGAAAACGGCAGAAAATTAAAGCATAAGTAAACTAACAGAAATATATAGCTAAAGGAACAAACTTGATTACAGGCAAGAACAAGATTTTTATGTTCATCTTCTCCCTTGCCATAAATACAAAAATATAAAGCTAAAGGAACAAACGTGATTACAGCAAGAACAAGATTTTTATGTTCATCTTCTCCCTTGCCATAAATACAAGTCAGGATTCAAATGAAAACCAATGTCCTGAATTTCAGATCAAAATGCCAAACTAAAGATGCAAATACCAGTACTTTCTATAAATATCAAACTAATCAAATTTAAAAATGAATAACGAAAAAAAAAACCAGAAAATAAAAATAAAAAAAGAAAGCATCCAAACTCAAACGCCACATTTCAATATCTTTTCCAACGATAATGCCAAAATGATAGAGACAAGAGCCACACCTAAAACGATCTTGAAGTTCAAGCCTGGAGATGCCTCAGCAGTTTGAATCTGTGCATCTGAGAGCAATGCTGGAGCTGAAGTCGCCTCCGATTTTTCTTGCTCTTCTCTTCGAAGGAGTAGTCATGGAAAAGTCAATTTCCGTGATTTTATGGTTTCGTCATTGTGTTCAGAGGTAGCAGCTCGAGTATCCTGCAATATAGTCAGGAGGCGAAAGATTTAATTAGTCATCATTAGTAAGAGAGCTCATGGTTTTCTACCATGTGGTAGTGAGACTAAGAGGTGTTTGGTTTATGTAGCTCAAAAGAGTTTATAAGTTCCTCCATTCATGATTATAAATATTGTCTCATCAATTGAGCCAAAAAATAGTCAAAATCGTCATGTCTCCAATCACGTCCATATTCTATCTCTCCAATTATATCTCTCTCCTACTTTATTAACATTAAATCTTGTGGGACCAACACTATTAAACCCTTAACCCATTTTTCTTAATATTTGTGCAAAAGTGCTGTGCAATTGGGAAGGGACGGAGTTTTTTAAAAATAAGCTGAGAGCTATAAGCTCAGCCAAACACCTCTAAAAGAGCTGAAGTGAGCCAAATATGGATGTGTCATAAGGAGTACAAGAATTTTGAGTATAACAAAGACGAGACAGAATATGCATGTTCAAGATAACATGATGAAGAAAGCTAACCTTTTCTTTAGATTTAGCATCAGCAAGCTGCAACTTTTGCTCAAGATCTTTCACTTGGCTCTCAAGGAGTAGTACTTCTTTTTTCTTAGCTTCAAGTTCTTCGTAGGAACTCTTTAAAGCAGCGTCTCGTTCCAGGTCATTTTTGGAACTCAGCTTGTTCTGTTATCAAGCAAGAAAAAGAAAAGAAGTCAATGATTTAAAACAAATTTTATTACCAATTATTATAGAATGAAGACGCTTGTCTTTTCAAAAGTTGAATGATCAAGTGATATCTAATGTTGGATATACTAGTAGATATGCAGAAAATACATCAAATTAGTTGATAGCTATAGGAAACAAGTTTTCTGATAGTTGACCCCCTAGGAATAGTATGATTACCTCTTCCTTTAATCGAGCTTCTGCAGTAGCCAGTTGTTCTTCAATCTCCTTCAGACGATTCCGCAACTCATCTTTCTGGCAAACTTCAGAGCTGAGAGCTTCCAGCTTAGTATTCAGGGCACCCTCATTCGATTTTTGTTCTTGCAGTTGCTCTTTGAGTTGTACTATAATTGCTTGAAGATCCTTCTTGGAATTTTGGAATGTCTCATTAAGCAAATTGTTCTCTTCCATCACAGAAGATATCTGAAAAACGAAAATGCTCAATGATAAACATTTTACTAAAAAGAAAATGCAGACCTCACCAAGAAAATGTATCAGTTTGCTAAATACATAGTAATATAGTACCAACCTGGGATTGCAGCTTTTGGCCTTCAGAAGCAAGTCGCTGAGTTAGCTCTTCGATTTGTTTCCTGGCAGCATCTAGTTCTTTAACGGTACCATCTTTCTCTGATGAAACAACGGACAATTTTATATGTAAATCATCTAGCTCGGATCTATAGGAAGCCAGATCCTGAGTGAGTTTTGAGTTTGTTTCGGTTAGCACTTCAATCTCCTTCTTAAACCGACTAGAACTTCTCTCCAATTCACTATCCAAATCCTTCGATTTTAAAAGGATATTTTCCAGCTCTAGTTCGCGACTTTTCACGTGCAGACACTTCCTGACCCTGCACTTCATAAGTTTTCACCTGTGCTTCGTAAGCTTGAAGCTTCTCATATAGATCCTTTGCTTCCGACTCTCTTAGACTACATTTTGTAGAGCTTCCTCCAACTGAGCTTCTGCTTGTGAAATGCGAGCCTCAGCTGCAGAATGAAGTTCGGAGACCTTAGAGCTCTGCTCAGTCAGTTCGGTGATGGTGCTCAAGTGAGAAGCAAGCTGCTGCGCTGAGATTTCCTCTCAGAAACTGTAACGTTTAGCTTTTCTTCAAGAACTTTAACCTTGTCACTGAGCTGCGCATTCTTTTCAGATAAGAGTACATTCTCTGAGATGTACAAGTCAACATTTCCTTCAACCTCAATGATCTTCGTTTTCAGGCCTTCATTGATGTCTTCCGAAAAGCCAGCTTCAATAAAATCTGATCAAGCTCTTTACTTGCAGTTTCATACCTTTCTGTTGCTTGTGCTATCTGCACTTCAGATGTTTTGACTTGATTTTCAAGATCCTGTAACTTTTCGTGCAAGATTTTCCCTCAGAATCTCTGTTGTTGAAATTGGCAATTGCCTCCTGCATTTTCAGGTCTGCATCCTCGATAGGGTTTCATGCGACGACTTGAGTTCTGCACTTCTTGCAGTCGCTTTCTCCAAAACTTTGCTTTGTTGCTCTAGCTGCTCCTCAGCCAGCTTAAGCTTCTCGATAACTTCAGTCTCCCTCGATTCAGTTGCTTTTAGGTCATTCTCTATGCTTTCCAACCTCTGTTGCGAGATATTGAGTTCATCCCCCAACATGCTAAGTAGATTTTCAGCTTCGGATAGCTTTTCATTTATGGTTCTTGACGAATCTTTCAAGCTGTTGTTCTCTTCTGTAGTCAGGTTAAATGAATCAGTCAACTCCTTTTCCTTTTCTGTGGATGCTTGAAGTGCTACCTCGAGGCTTGATGCTTTCAACTGGACTGCCTCAAGTTCGGCTTCGAGTTCAGACACCTTTTGACTGCCTTTCGAGGATTCAGCTTCTACGTCCTTGCATTTCTTCTCCATCAAGCTTATTTGCTCTTCGAGCTCCTTGATCCTATATTTTTCTGTTTCAAGAAGTAGCTCGAACTCACTCACCTTGTTGCCAGCTTCCAGTGCTTTTGACTCTGATATTAGGATTAAACTCTCAAATTCAATGCGGTGCTGATCAATTGTGTGGGCTCGTCCCTCGTGCTCAACGCATTTTTCTGTGACATTCTTTAGTTCTAACTCGAGCTCAGAACCACGAGCTGTGGACTTGCTCAATTCAGACTCCAATTGAGCTATTTTGGCCTGAAATTCTTGCAACTGGATGTCGGTTTGTTGCTTCTCCCACCTCCTTCTTCAACTCAGAGTCCAGTTCAGATAGTTTCTCAGATAACTCTCTTAGCTCTCTTTGATAGTCATGGCTTTTCAATTCTTCCAAGTTTAGTAGTTGCTCAAGCTCAACTGTCCTCTGTTCTGCAGAAATGCGATTAGTTTCAGATTCACTGAGCTTCGATTTTGCTTCTTCCGCTTCTGCTCGCAAGGCCTCCCGCATGCTCTCGAGCTCTAGGTTTCTCTGGGTAGCAGTCGTTACAGCATGACCAGACTCAGTGTGAAGCTCTTTGATGGTTTTCAGTTTTTGCTCCAGTTCTTTGCTATTCGCCACTGCTTTTGCTAGAAGAGAATCTGCTTTGCAGAAATTCTCATCAGACTGCTGCAACTTGGCCTCAAGATCATTGCATAACTCCTTCATCTGGACAGTATTATTGGTCAGATCATTGACAGCATCTTCCAGTGCTTGTTTTTCTTTTTTCGCCTTTTCTAGATCTTCCTGCAAGGCTATCATCTTTGTTTCCTGGCTTTTCAACAGCTCTTCAACCTCGATCTTGGCATTGACTACCTCCTTCAATTCTGATTGTGAAGCCTCAAGCTGAGATACTTTCAGTTGGAGGTTCTCGGTGCTTTCCGTCTGCAAACTCTCAAATGAGGCAATGTGTTCTTTGGCTGTAGATTCAGCAGCCTTTGCAAGTTCCAATTCTTGCATCATTTCACTAATAAGAGCTTCTTTCGAAGCTAGCCTCTGCTCCACATCTTGCACCTGTGATTTCGAAAGCTCCAATTCTCCCTGAGCAATGGCAAGCTTAGCTGTCACGCTCTTTAGAGCCTCTTCGGCTTTTTTACTCTCCTCAATCTTTTCAGACAAGCTTTTCAGCTCATCCTGTAGAGAAGCCATCTGATCTTCCGTCTCTTTTCCGCTAGATTTTGCTGCCTCAAGCAACGTCTCCAGTTCCAAGGCCTTCTTCGTCTCCGAGTCAGCATGCAAACCACTTTCCTTGTGCAACTCCTCAAACTTTTTTGCCTCTACAGATGATAATTGCAACTGTGCCTGAAGCTCTTCAATCTTCTTGCTTGAGCTCTGAAGCTCAAGGCTGAGACGGTCAAATGATTCCTTTACATCGGTGAGCTCCTTGTGCTTGGCTTCGCGAGCTTGTAACTCCTCCTGCAATGTTTTGAGCTGTTCCTTGTATCTCTCCTCCACTTCAGAGCTCTGCTCCAGCAGTTTTATTGTTGAGTTCAAGCTCTTCATGATTCTTCTTGCTTGCTTGAAGTGATTCTTCTGTCTGCAAGAGTTTGTCTTTGAGGACCATGTTTTCAGCTCCAGCTTCTTTAACTGCATCAGAAATTGTCTTCACTTCATCTTCAAGCTCTTTAACTCTCTCTTGAGTTTCTAGCAACTCCCGAGTTGCCTCTGGATTTCTGCTATCCACGTGCTGAACGACAGAAGGTTTTTCTTCTGCGACAGTATCTGTCTCGAGAGTGAGGGAACGATCCAATGATTCCTTCTCCACCTTCACAAATTCTCCTTCCATGGCCGTTTCTTCATCTTTCTTTCCTTCCTCTGTTTTGCACACACTGTTCTCTTCTATTATCTGAAAGTGGAATGGAAAACACAAATTATCAAACCGAGCTTATGATCAATCGATCAACTTGGCTTATTTGAAGTCCTAGCTGGCATGATCACTCCATGAAAATGTAAACTTTACCTTAACGGGAGGCCGTTGCTCTCTGCTTGCTCAGCCAACTTTGCAGCTGGGATATCATGACTTGTAACCGCCTCCTCTGCCATGACTGGATGAAATGCACCTTAATCTAAAACAAATAATGATAGAAAGATAAAAGATACTAAGATAAAACTGATTCTGAAATGTTCTTGTCAAATCGCAACGGTCAGGTACAAAATTAAACGAATGTATGTTTCGGTTACTTATATAAGTGTTGGTGACTAAAATTTGGAGAGTAATACATAAAATCACTTGATAAAAGTTCGTGATATATCCAACCACAGCCCAACCTTTCAAATTGGGCTCAACTAAGAAAGTAAAATGAGCCTATGCAGTCTTATATATAATTTTTATTTTACGATCATCTTATATATATAAACAGTCACCATTCCCCAACTGTTTTAGAGGTGTTTGGCTGAGCTTATAAGCTCAAAAACAATTTTATAAGTTGCTTTTTAAGTTTAAAAATAAATTTTATGTTGTTTTGAGGAGCTTATGTTTCTCGCCAAACACCCTCTTAGTCGAAGGGAGGGAGCAAAGCTATATATGTAGATAAACTATAATCTAAACGTAAAATCCGACATCAATTTCCATCTAAATATCAGCAATTAATATGCCAACACCACATAATTCCATGGTCTTTTTTAATGTCTACAAACACTATATATAAATTGTGTTAATAATGTACTGAATAGCATAAATGACTAACATGACAGAATGAATAGCATAAATGACTAACATGACAGAAAAAATGCTAAAACATCATTTAAATTTTTTGTTCCGTTTCCCAAACTTGACCTGAAATTATAAAGTGATATAAATAATTGTAGAACGGTGGATGGATTTAGTCCCTATTTAAATTGATTACCGACAATTGCATCACATCTTTCAAGATAGAAAAGAGTATATATATATATATATATATATATCAAGCTTCCATACCTTTGAAACCATTATAAAATATTAAAATCCCACGCCTATGTAAAATACAACAATAAAAATTGAAGTTAGTGAGTGATGAATGTCATCATCAATAGCTATGCCCTATACAATTGATTCGTGCTGATGACAACTAAGCTATAAAATTATAAGTACTTGGTCGAAGAAAGAAAATAAAATCAAACAAAATAGTTAAGTACAGGAGTAACAGTTAGAAGAGATTTAAATTGTAAATATATTCTCTTGTATTGTAATCATAAAGCAAATGGGAAATTAAATCTTTAACACACAAGAAAGCTATCTTATACTTTCCAACACCAACAGTGTCATGGCCCACGAAATAGCAACCGTGGATCAAAATCAGCAAATGAAAATGCGAGCACACCAACCTTCTAAAAAGATTCCATTTTAGTTACTAACTTACTATTGTTTATTTTCTTATATATTTCATGAAAACCCCCTTTTTTTTAATTTGAGGAGAGAAGCCAAATTTTAAAATATAAAAGTGAATATAAAATAATATTCCCTCACTCATATTTAAAACATTCAATTTCATTTGGACATGAAATTTAAAAAAATGATATAAAATAAATAATAAATAAAAAATGATATAACTCACACTTTTAAAAACATAATTATTTCTTAAAATAAAATGAAATATTTATAATGAGATAATTTAATTTTCTTTAATACAAAAAAAATGAAATATTTTAAATGAGACACACAAGTATCAAAATAATTCTTGAACAAAGCTAATGGAGCCCACGAAAGCAAGGCTATGCACACCCCCTTGCCCCACCCTAGAAAAAAGAAAGAAATAAATGTTTAATATAAATAGTATTTATATCTCTTTTTCTTTCAACTTGTTCTCTATGACAAACACAATCAAACGACACGAAAACTTGAATTGGTTGCTGGGCCGCTGGCAAAACAATGGGTGATTATTATGGGTTTGCTATAATAACACGGCAATATGTTCAATATACACTAATTAAAAATACTCATTATTTTAATTGTTATAGTTAATATAAATAGTTTTCGTTTCTAAATCAACTATTTTGATCTATTAACTGTACGCTGCTTCAGCTTTAGAAAGAGAGAAACAGAAGCCTAGATTCAAATTATGTAGCTCAAACTCAACCTCAAATTCCGAGTAACTCTCTTCATCCCATTCAAGACGGCTCATTTCTTTTTGCCACAGTTATTTAGGAGAAGAATATAAAGTAACTGAAGTGATAAAAAATAGGTAGATCTCACAACTTTTGAAGAAATAATTATTTTCTAAAAATAAAATTGATTATTTTGGATGGAATAGTCCAAAAAAATATAGATCTTCTTGGATGAGACGGAGACGGAAAAAATAATATTTTAGTAAAAAAGAACGAAATAAATTCAAAAAACTCGGAGTAAATAAAACATAAAGTGATCAAGGCTGTGTACCATGACTATACAGTAAAAAAGAGTAAACGACAAGAGCTTTTAATCAAAACAGCATCTTCGCCAATTCTGCGACATCATTTACGGGTGCATGTAAAGCCATTTTTATATCAATCTGACGTTACAACCCAGCTGTATATTCTCTCAAAAAGCAATTTAATTCCACTACTAAATTTACAGCTAAAAAAGACTTGAATATGAAAAATTAATATTATAATAATCAACAAAAACATATTCCGATCAGAAATACAGTAATGCTCAAAACAATGGGAAGACATGGCATGTATGTATATACGATCGATATGTGTACAATCAAGCAAAACAAACAATCGTGATCGGAATCGCGACGATTTGACACGATCGGCGATAGCTAACACGGATTCAGATAGCAACAATTCATAGCAGATCAGAATAGGAAGATCAAAGCGATCAACACCAACGAAGCATACATACATATATACAGAGATACATAAAGATATAATATATCATCGATCAGCAAAAAATAGCCAAGAAGCAGAGACACACAATCGACAAACTCGAGCGAAACACATACGCAGATCAAGTGGTGAAAATGAAAAGAGAAAAGCTTGCCTGAGAGAGGTGGTGAGCTGATCTCTGTGCGCTGTCTTTATTGATTGTATATTTGAGAGAGAGAGAGAGAGATGAAGGGGTTTTAGAGTGGAGTTAGAGGGATGTTGGCGATTAAAAATTTGGAATTAATAGGGAGAAAGAAGGGCGAGGTAGGGGGCGGTGGTATAGCAGTACCACTGTTTTATTTATTTTTACCCCTTTGCCATCTTTTGCCATTCAGCCTCCTCATTTATATATGCATGTGTTTTATATATGGAAAATGTTTTTTTCTTTTTTACTTTTTAATAACGGTATTTTTATTTTGTTATAGTTGAGTTGGTGAACTTCCGTTTATACTAAAACTAGCAAAATGGTAAGTAAGACATATCATACTTATTACAATTTTGGAAAACATTGCTACGATTTACTTGCGTTTCATAACCTATTCCATACCATACCGTTGTCACATCATTTTGAGCCTTCGACGAAGGAGAATGGCGAGGGTAATAGGATGTATGTATTCCAATTGAGCCAAGCGGTGAAGAGTGGGATTTTGGAAAACATTGCTAAGATTTACTTATTTTGTGATCATATATATATAGGGGTGGTTCACGTAGGAATACAAATATTGATAAAAAATAATAATACAGCATTCAACGTATAAAGTTGTTGCACTAAATGTATAAATTTATTGTACCAAATTCGGTACAATAACTTTATATGTTGAATTGGATGTAACAAATTTATCTAATGCAACAAATTTATCTATTTAGTGCAACAACTTTATACGTTGAATGATGTATTCTTATTTCTTACCAATATTTGCATTCTTACATAATTCATCTCCTATATATATAGAGAGAGATATAAAATTATGAAATCATTCTTAGAAATCAAAATGAATAAATATTATAAGTGTACTCAGAATTTGTAAAAAGACATTCTTTTTTCTTGAGAATGACATAATGATGAATTGAGTATTTTTGAGATAAAAAATCTTTGATTTGAGGTCAAAAATCTTGGGAATGATCTAATGATGAGTATTTTTTTTTTAAATACGGTTTACCATTCTATATAGTTTTAGACTATTAGTCAAGAACATGAATTTATTCCATAAACACAAAAATAGATAAAATATAATATCCTATTGCATTGTTAACCTTAAATTGAATATATAACAGGAATATAACGTGCAAATCAAAATTCGTAAAACAAGATGTTTTCATAATAGATATAGATAGTATTTTTATACTTTTATTTATATGTAAATCAAATAATCGCGTTGTCCCAAAGCAAATAGCCTAATTTTAACATAAATAAAAGTGCATGGACATAAAACGAATGTTGGAGGACTCAATTCAATAAAAGTAAAATTACTAGCATTAAATTCCAAGAAAGAAAATGAAAAAGAAAGGGTTGAATGTCTTAAGGACTCTTCTTAAAAATAGAGAAATCCCAAAGAACTTAGAGATAGGGTCTTAAAAATGTTGTATTCCTATATTTATTATTCATTTTGCCAATATATATTTGCTCATATTTTACAAAAGATTATATATATGTTTGTTACACTAGGGGGGAAAGATCTCTACATATTGGATTTAGGAAATGTACGATTTTTAGAATCTTAAACGATTTAATAGATTTTTAGGTTTGGACTATAGATTATCCAGCTCAGAGTGCTAGAAATTAATATAATGTAGCATCTAAAGAATTAGTTTGGTAGGTACATTTAAATTTTCAAATGCTATAGGTTTCGGTGATTACGATACCCTCAGAATTTACATAATAACAAAAAAAAAAGATCCTTTACATTAACTTCATATATAGTTTATGGTGTTATTTTTTCCTTTTATTTTTAATTTATCAAATTTTTTTTACTATGTTAATGCTTTAGAATCATTTATAAAAAGATTAATTATAAGGTCTGTTCCTAATTATTTGCTAAAAATATATAAAATTAAGATGAGTTTAGTTTACTTGTGTATTAGATGTTAGTATTTTAAAGAAGAACAATAACAGTTAAAATTACTTAAATCATTTTTTAAATACTATTTTTCTTATCGTTTTATTTCACTAACTCGTTACTTTTCCCTGTAAGAATTACAATATATTACTATAAATTATGTAAAGTATATCAATTCATATAGTTTATATTACATAATCAATACAATGTATTTTGTATTAAATAAGTTAATTAAGATTATAGTCTCAACAAAAAATTTAACTAACACAAATACAAGATAAAAAGTAAACAAAAGGACTTGTTTGTTATTTTTATTTTGACCTTTTCCCCTTACGTTTTTCAATCAATAAAATTTGACTAAAAAAAAGGAAGTGGTAATTGAATGTTGAAACTTCTTGCATTGCAAAGTGTTTGAAAATATAAAAAGAGCAAAAAGTGAGGCTGTTTTGGCCAAACCAATTTATTTATTTTTAAGAAAAAAGAAAAGAAAAATAATATAAAGAAACAAAGCAAATCGAAACTTTTTTTTTTTGGTCAAAACGTACGAAATAACATAAAACGGATAAAGACACGTTATAAACCGAACTCGAGGCGCCAAGGGGATACAATCTTCTCACAAAGATAAGACAAGGGTGGGGTCATAAAAGACATAAGGGTCAAAACATAAAAGCCAAAGAGCGATTCGCTAAAAGAGTCAACCTCACAAAACTCCTATGTGCCGAATTAGGTGCGGGAGAAGGTGCACATCGCCGAAAGGTGGGCGTGTGGTCGCCGGCGGGCATGTGTGACATCCTCGGTCTCGGCAGACCACCGTCGTTCGGTAGGTGTGTGGTCGCCGAGCGGGCATGTGTGACATCCTCGGTCCTCGGCATCACCACCGTCGCTCGGTAGGTGTGTGGTCGCCGAGCGGCATGTGTGACATCCTCGGTCCTCGGCAGCACCACCGTCGTTCGGCGAGGATTCTCGGCGGTGGCCGAGGCTCGGCAGTTCAATCTGAAATCACTTTCTTGGATTGAGTCGTCGTCGGTGGATAGTTGAGTCGCCCGGTGGAGGAGGAGTCGTAGTAACTTTCGCAAATGTCGTCACAAGGTGCCTCTTGTTTGGAACCCAGTATTGTGTTAGAGGAAATGACCGTTGGGGAGGCGAGCAAAATGAACATAATCACTGTCCCCGCCATCGCCGCCCTGCGACCAAGCCATATTCGTGGAAGAGCCGAACGTAGGTTGGCCGACTCGTCACCAGTAGCCGGAGAAGGAGGTGGTGCCTCTTGATTGGAGCTCAAGTATCAGATCCTCAACCAAACTCAAACAAAAAATTAGACCCAAGTGTGAATGGTGGTGGCGACCACAATCGACCAAACCAAACCGCCCATTACCTTTTCGAAAATTAAGATTATAGCAAATCGAAACTTTTAATTTGTATGAAAGTTGAAAAGGTAATGGTGGTGGCGACCACAGTCGACCGACCAAACCGTCCAAGTCATATATATACTTGCAAGCCTCACACATTTGATAAAAACATCAATTATTATTTCCCTTTTGAATTTATTATCCCAATATTTAATGAAATCATAAAAAAGAAAAAGGATAAAACATAAATTTATTTGAGTTATATTAGTAGACGTAATAAATTAAGTGCGATGCATGTTTCTTGTTGGTAAGACACAAAAATTTGATTTTGCCAAACTAACCAAAAGATTGTTGTTATTTTTAATTAATACACAAATTTTCACTTATTTTGCAACTTTAACTACTGGAAATTTACGTTCGAAACGTGTATTATTTATTAGTCAGTTTATCTGTTGCAAAGCTGAAATTTGGCTAGACGAGTCTTAGTCTGAGGAGGAACTAAGCTGAAAACGTTCAGTTAGGAACTTACTCAAATGGACTCAGTTGACTAATCAGAGAATAAGCTCTAAGCTCTATGCAGTTAGAAAGGGTTGATGAAGTCAGGAGTAACAGACAACGTGCTTAACGCCTACCTCAAAGTATCAGGAGGCAAGAACTCAATGTTGAAAGATCTTTCATTAGAAAAACTGAGTGATCGATCTTAATTTCGTTAGGGAAATAAATGCACGATGAACACGAAGGATTTACGTGGTTCGATCTTTGAATTAGATCTACGTCCACGGGGCAAGAGAGAGAGTATGTGTATTGAGAGTGTAAGAAGCGATTACAAAGATTGTAGATGATCGTAGATGATCTGAGTGTCCTCCCTTTCTATTCTATTCTAGCCTCTATTTATATACCATCAAGTTGAGTTCCACTCTGATTCAAATTCCGTTTGACTCTGATTCAAATAGAGTTTGACTCTACTACAAAGTCTTCTCTCATAAGGATTCTTTTAGATATGCATCCGAATCTTCTACGCTCCAATTGCGATTAGAGTTGTAGTTGGTCGAGGAGTCTTCTGGGCCGAACTCATGGGCCGAGCTTAATGTCGGGGCCCATTTATATTGGACCGATGCTTGGGCCTAGCGGTTGGGCAGATCTATCATATCCCTCCCCAAAAGACGTAGAAGTGAGGTCGTGATGGAGGGGAACGGTGGTTGACGTCGCCGCCGAAATTCGTGAGTCCGGCGGTGAAAGCGCGCATACCCCGCCAAAGTTGAATGTCGCTGGCTTCGTCTTTGCTTGAGGCGTTGCTCGCCGGGTTATGTCGCCGCTTCGGCTCGCCGAGACGTTCGCGAAGTCGTATGTCGCTGCTTCGCCGCTTGAGGCGTTCTGGCGAAGTCGTATGTTGCTTCTTCACCTGCTGGGGCGTTATGTCGAAGTCGCATTTTACTTGACTTCACCTGTCGAGACGTTATGCCGAAGTCATACGTCGCTTGGCTTCACCTTGCCGAAGTCGCATTTTACTTGGCTTCACCTTGCCGAGGCGTTATGCCGAAGTCGCATGTTGCTTGGCTTCACCTTGCCGAGGCGTTATGCCGAAGTCGCATGTTGATTGGCTTCACCTTGTCGGCGTTATGCCGGTCGCATGTTGCTTCGCTTCACCTTGCCGAGGCGTTATGCCAAGTCGCATGTTGCTTGGCTTCACCTGCCTGGGCGTTCGCAAGTCGCATGTTGCTCGCTTCATCTTGGCTAGGCGTTCGCCGAAGTCGAATGGCGCCGGCTCCATTGGTCGGTCGAACGCGTCGCCTTGTCGAAGTCGAATATGTAACTTCGTGCCGAGGCGAAGGCTCGGGATACGGCGAAGAAGGAGGCCGGGGCTCTGACGGCGGCCTAGGCGGCGAGGCCGGGGTGGCGGCCGAGGCGGTCGACTCTGAGGGCCGAGGTGAGGCGAGGCGAGGCGGAGGCGACGAATCGCCGAGGTCGGCCTGCGGAGGCCGAGGCGAGGCGGCGATCGCCGAGGTCGGCCTGCTGAAGGCCGAGGTAGAGGCGACGATGTCGAGGTCGGCTGGAAGGCCGAGGTAGAGGCGACGAATGCCGAGGCGAGGTCGGCTGGAGGCCGAGGCGGCGGCGAAGGCAAGGCGGGCCTGGAAGGCGAGACGGAGACGGCAGGCCGAGGCGAGGCTACGAAGGCCGAGAAGAAGACGGCCAGTAGGCGGCGAAGGTCGAGGCGAGGCCGCGAAGGCCGAGACGGAGGAGGCTGGCCGAGGCGGTGAGGCCGAGATGGTGAGACCTACGGAAGGCCGAGACGAGGCGGGCAGGCCGAGCGGGCGGCGCCGAGGCTCATGAAGGCCGAGGCGGCGAAGGCTAGGTCGCCATTGGAGGCCGAGACGAGGCGGCGGCCATGTCGGAGGCCGAGGTGGCGGCGAGGTCGACCTCGATTAAACAAGCTAATTCATCCTCGAAATAAATGAAGGTAGTTCGTCCTCGTATTAAACGAAGGTAATTCATCCTTGAAATAAACGAAGGTAGTTCGTCCTCGTATTAAACGAATGTAATTCATCCTCGAAATAAACGAAGGTATGGGTTCCTTATTTGGCAAGAAATATTGCTAGGGGTGGTCCCCTCTTCCTCGAAATAAACGAAGGTATAGGTTCCTTTTTTGGCAAGAAATATTGCTAGGGGTGGTCCCCTCTTCCTCGAAATAAACGAAGGTATGGGTTCATTTTTTGGCAAGAAATATCGCTAGGGGTGGTCCCCTCTTCCTCGAAATAAACGAAGGTATAGGTTCCTTATTTGACAAGTTTTATCGCTAGGGGTGGTCCCCTCACGCGCGTTTATAGTTCGTCCTCGTATTAAACGAAGGTAGTCTGTCCTCCGTCGAGGGTATTTCGTCCTCCGAATAGGGTATAGTTCATCCTCCGTAGAGGGTATAGTTCGTCCCCCGAAGAGGGTATAGCATATTGGGGGAGATGCAGTATGCATAAGTGACAAATGAAATATACAAGACTCAACTCCGAAATACGTAAAGAAAAAGATTTTATTAATGAGAAACGACGTAACAAAAGAAAAGTACCTCAACTCCGAAGTACGAGGTCGCCTACTTGGAATTGTCGGGATTTGGCACGCTGGTTATAATACCGAGCTACTTTGTACCGAGCTTCTCTAATATAGGCGAGGTCTCTCTTCTCTTCGATTTCTGCCGGGATTACTGCCTCGGTTTCCTCGATCATCCTCTTTATTCTTTCTGTCAGAGGGTTCCACCTTGTCAGCTTCACGCTTTCTCCTGTTCGCTTCGTCTGCCTTGGCGAACCGATCTGCTATGCGCCACAGCTCCGACGCAGTGCGGGGCTCGTACTTGACGATCTCCTTGTATAGGGCCCCAGGTAAGATGTCGTTTTGGAAGGCCGAGATGATAAGAAGGTCATTCACGTCTTTGACTTTCAGGCATTCCTTGTTGAACCTGGTCATAAAGTCGCTAACGGACTCGTTTCGGCTTTGCCTCACGGCGAGGAGATGTGCTGACGACGTTTTGACTCGACCACGGAAGAACCTTCGATGGAAGGTCGCCATCAGGTCGCGGTAGGAACCAATGCTTCCGGAAGGTAGACTGTCGAACCACCGGCGGGCGTTGTCGACTAGTAACTCCGGGAAGAGTTTGCACATGTGAATTGTGTCGAGGCATTGGTTGATCATGTTATACTGGAACTGCGAGAGGAAGTTCTGCGGATCCCTTAGTCCGCCATAGGGGGCGATGCTCGGCACCCGGTATTTGTCTGGGAGTGGAGTGTCGAGTATTTCATTTGAGAATGGGGTGACTATCTTCCCGTAGCCGTCGAAGCCGCCCTCACGGAGAGTGGGAGGAGTTCGTCGATCGAACTCATTTGATGACCAGGACCGACCTCACGGCGGTCACGACGTCCTTTCCCGCGCTATTCGTCCCTTGCGCGGTTGGTTTGGGCCCCAACTCGTGCAGAGGTATGAGCGCCCATGACTTGGATGCTGGGGGATCCACCTCGTCGTGGTGCCTAGTGTTTAGATGAGCCTTCGGCGTTCCTTTCTTCGGGATGCGGTGACATTGTTCTCGGTGAGGTATTGGAGAAGCTTTCCTTATTCTTTTCGAGGAATCCTTTAACCGCCTCGTCGAGATTCAACGGCGGTGCTTGGGGCTCCTCTCTATGGCTGATGCAACCTCTTTCACCACGGTACTCTTCTTCTTCATGCGGGATGGGATGGCCTTGCTCGTCGAGACTTTGGACATGCCTTCGGGGTCGATCTCGACCGGGCTTTTCCTAAGCCGAGCTCGGCGCGTCCCGCCGCCGTTATTTGTTGTTGTTGCCGGCAATGACTCGGATGTAAGACTTCTTGTATTCATCGTTGTGATTGATTCCCTGTAAACAAAGGTTGATCGAAAACACAGAATTTCGGTTCCCACAGACGGCGCCAGTGATCGATCTTAATTTCGTTAGGGAAATAAATGCACGATGAACACGAAGGATTTACGTGGTTCGATCTTTGAATTAGATCTCGCCCACGGGCAAGAGAGAGTATGTGTATGAGAGTGTAAGAAGCGATTACAAAGATTGTAGATGATCGTAGATGATCCGAGTGTCCTCCTTTCTATTCTATTCTAGCCTCTATTTATATACCATCAAGTTGAGTTCCACTCGATTCAAATTCGTTTGACTCGATTCAAATAGAGTTTGACTCTACTACAAAGTCTTCTCTCATAGGATTCTTTTAGATATGCATCCGAATCTTCTACGTCTCCAATTGCGATTAGAGTTGTAGTTGGTCGGGAGTCTTCTTGGTCGAACTCACATGGGCCGAGCTTAATGTCGGGGCCCATTTATATTGGACCGATGCTTGGGCTAGCGGTTGGGCCGTATCCTATCATCGAGTTAAATAAAAGGATTCAAGAACGAATAGTCGAGGAGGCGATGATCATTATGACATCAAATATCCGAGTCGACGGACATCAAAAGATCGAGACAACTGAAGGACTCGGTTATTCGCTTTGAGATCGAAGTCAATCGAACCTTGTCGCAAATCGATTACATGAAGATAAAGTTAAAATAAGTTCGAGGATTGAACACGAGATCGGCGTAGACTCGATTGAAGACCGGAGACATATCCTGATGAAGAAAAGTCAGATCCGCTAATATCTTGCTAAACGCATCTATCAGACTCATTAGGCGACAAATTGCAAGACGACAAGTCTAACTGTCGTATTATCATAATGGAGTTTGAATTTCAAACTATTTTTTTCCAATGGCTAGTTTTAATTCATTCTCTATAAATATGGTACTTCATCAATTGGAGGCAAGCGAATAAGAGTTTTATGAGTTAGCATTCTTAAGAAAGAAGACAACTCAAACTCCATTTCTAATTCCGGCGAGACTTGGAAATAATTTGTTCTTTCAAATTTATAGATGGTTTCATCACTTCATCTACGATGAAACTACTTAGGTTCGGTTTCTCATATCTCTAAGTCATATTTCATTATAAAATATATAATAAAGCTTAGAGTAAGTGCAACATATCTTTAGAATTGTTCTTCAATGTAAAGACTCATTCAAAGTAGTTGAAATGTAGCCAACAAAACCTGTAAGGTAGAACCGTAAAAGTTAGGTTGAGACCATGAGTAAGCAACAAGGTGGAACTGCTTAAAAGCATATGTGGTATAAGTTGAACTGGGTGAAACCAAAGGTTAGAGGTTCTGGCCTGATATCCAGGAATAATGATCTCAATGGATTACTGAGAATGGATCTCGACGGTTGATGAGATCCACATTACTTCCATAGGAAGTACTATAAAATAAGTAATTAGGTTAATTAAAATTCACCTGTTTGATAGTTCCGTGGATATAGGAGAGATTTTTTTAAACCACATTAAATCATTGAATCGTTTACTTTTTGTATTGCTGACTGTTAAATGTTGTTCATCTTAACTTCAGTATGTCATGATAAACTCAGACTCAATCTCAGATACGCACAACTTTCTGACGTCTGCAAGCATCTGACTTATATCCAGAGTTGTTTTAAAAATTCTAAGTGTATCGAAACGAGTCTATCTTTCTATTCCACCATATTCCGCATCTGAGTCTGAAGCTTCATCTTGTTAACTGACAATTCTTGTTATCGAGAGTTCAACAACCGACTCGGTTACACTCTCGATAAGGCAAATGTTCGGGGACCACCATTAACACGTGATCTTTAAATCGTTACAATAATGTCTTCGACTTTCAATTTATTTCAAAACTAACACACACAACTTTTCCAATTCACGGAGAACTAGTCGACATGCATCATTGGGTGGCTTGGTGAAGTGCGGTGTAGTGTCTCGAAAGTTTTGATTCGGTTTGTATTACATTCAATATGTCTACTTCCAGTGACGGGTAAAATTGAAGGTGTTGAAAAATAATTTCATTACTATGATGTTTCAAATATCATATTAAATTAAAAAATGGATAAAAGTTCGTTCACTAATTGATAATTGTCGGTTTTATAAACAAAATCTTGAATTTGCGTTCGACACCATTAAAGTTGATTAATTAAATCTGATTATTCAAGTTGTTGTACAATTCTCGATTTACATTAAGTTCAAGAAAACTTGGACAGTTGTAATATTACTAATATATTCGACTAACTTGATTAATTTAAAAGTATGTTGTTTTGGTAAAGGAAACTAACATATGGGAAAGTAGGGTAATCGATCCGTTAATGTGCTTTAATGCACTTTTGTATATACAATATAACATCTATAAATTAATACTCGATAAATTAATAACCTCTCTAAAATAATATTTTTCCCCTGTCCCGACTTGGGCCTCAAGCGTAAATTAATAATTTCAATAAATTAATAAGATAATAATTTTTCTAAGACCCCTATATAATACAAGGGTCTCATCAACATCATAAATTAATAATCTCATAAAATTACAAAGATAACTAAGACAACTTAGTAAAATATGACTCTAGTGTTGATTATTTTATATTGAAATTCAAATCAAAACGAATCTTATCTCTCACTTTTATCATGACACTTAAAAGCTCTGGTGTGGCGTTCGTTGACTGCAGAAAGAATTTATGAAGGATTTTCGCCGCTGCTATTGCTTCTTTTCGCGTAACCGGCTATAATGGTACCGTATCATCTTGAGTTTCATCCTCAATTGGATTTTCAATAATAGTATCAACAATTTCTTCTAAGCTTTGGATCTGTGAACATCTTTCATTTTCACCCAGATAATCCAATAGATGATTGACATCCATTTGGTTGTGATGACCAAATTTTTTAATCAATGCGGCGAATTCATGAGTACCTGCTTCAGTATCCACATCATGTAAATTTGTTGAATCTTCTTCATTCACTGAACAATTTTACAATGTCTGAAACAATTGGCTATTGTCTCTTGCTGCACATTTATAGTCCAGGCTGAGACCGCAAGATTGATGTCGTCTAGAACATTAAGCTTTTACGGATTGGATTGTCCAAACTCTTTGCCTTCTAGTATCATACGGTAGAGCCTCCTACGATAGTGCAACTTGAAAGCTCTTATTATCCCAAAGATCACAAGATTGAATCTTTGATGTCATGTTAAGTGGTAGAAAGAACAACTCAACATTTTGTAGTCCTTCAACAATTTTAGGATGGGCAGGATAATTATCTACCACCAACAAAATTTTTCTACCATGCATTTTTCGATCAAGATAACGAACATATTCATCAAAAAACACACTAGTCACCCATGGTCTCTTGTTAGCACGATATGCACAATTTAAGCAACTCATATTCACATTCTTGAAGCAACATGGTTTAGCATACTTACCAATGATCCATAAAAGAATTTTCTCTGGTCTATCTTCATTGCAACAGATAACAACGATAAGTCTTTCTTTATCATGTTTCTTTCTTTCCAATTGCTTCGTTGCAAGAGAATGATCGACTTGTAACCTGTAAAACAAACAATTTTCATCCATATTAAACACATCTTTCATAGGAAACTGGTTTATTTTCTCCCTTATAAACTCCAATTTTTTCTCCATTTCTTGTGTATCAACAGAGCCACTTTCTCTGAAACGACGAAATGACTTGATACCATGTCTCATCTTAAACTTCTCGAGCCAACCTTGAGAAAATTTGTACAACCCATTAGGTTATTGAGGATATAACATCTTCATTGTCTCTCCTGCCTTCTCCAAAATGAGCTCTCCTGATATATTCACACGATCTTGGTATTGCAGAAACCACTCATAAACAAACTTTTTCATATCTGGAAAATTTCTTTGGTTTGTGCCTCTTCGCTTCTCTTCCTTTTCTAAGTTAACATCAAGATACTCGGATGACATCTTGAGAGTGTTTGAAATAGTACATCGACTAACTTTCAATGAAAATTCGATCGAGCAGTGTTGCAAGTCTTTTTGGTGATGGTGGGATGATATCTCTTGTACTCACATAGTGACTTGCGATTTGATCGATCATGGTTTTTTTTTTCAACACTTTTAAATGAGATGCCATTGTATTTTTGGTATGTTTTACAAATTTTTGCTATATATATAGTAATTCTTTTATAAGTATTTATTATTTAACATACATATGAATCTTAAACATTAAATAATTAGATGATTCAAGTTCTTATTGAACATACGTATGGATATTAAACATTAATTTGATAATATGAATCTTAAACATTAAATAATTAGATTATTCAAGTTCTTATTGAACATACGTCTGAATTTTAAACGTTAAATAAGATGATTCAAGTTCCTAATATTTAATACTCATTAATATCTCTATATAATTGAATTTAAATTTATGAATTCCGATGTAATTAATTTAAATTAAATGAATATAGAATACCTCTTTAAATTAATAAATTATTAATTTATCGATTAACTAATACATCTCTAAAATTAATATTTTTTTCGGTCCCAATTGTATTAATTTATAGAGGTTATACTATACTTACAAAAAAGAGCACTTTGGTATAGGGCGTTCAGAGAAAATTAAGTTAATGTATTTAATTTGGGCAATTAATGATTAACTACTCACTAGCAGACACTAATCATAATGTTTCTCATTATTATTACCCCTTAATTGAATTTATTTCATTGCCATTCAAGAGTTTAAAACAACATCATTCGTAGTTTTGTAGGTTACATGGTACTAAAATATGTTAATGTTCTATTTCCTAATTAGATAGAGTATTTGTTCACTGTTAATAACACCCTACTTCCTAGTCTTCAAGAGTTCTATCATATTATATGTGATTATAAATAGGTTCGATTAATTAACTTGTGGGAACAAATTAATTATATAATGTCCAATCGTTTAGGCGGAATATCAAAAATGTTCAAACGTTTTAAAAGTAACTAGTGTATAACCCGTCGAATTTCGACGGGAATAATTTTACATTGTAATTTTTAAATTAAAAATAAAAATTAGTCGATACTTAATTTCAAAGTCATAATACTTTGACAATTTCTTGAAAGAAGTATAAAAAGATAAATAATTATAATAAAAAAATAGGTCAATGATGGAATTTTTTCAATTTTCTTTCCACTTTCTTTAGTTACAATAAACTAATAGAAATTAAATTACACATATATTTAAAAAGATTATAATGAAAGATTCCTATAAATGTATAAGTAAAGACTAATTTAAATTAAAAATATATTAAGATATAATTTTTTAAAAATTAAATTAAAAGTATTAATTTAAAATTATACAATGTATGAAATTCGTTTAGGATGCATCTAGATACTTGTCCCTAGTTTGATTAAAAAATAATCTTACTACTCATTTACGTACCAATTGCATATAATGAGACTCACTAATTATCTGAATTAAGGAGGTAATATATTTAGATATAAAAAAAATTCAATCATTCTCGTTCCTAATGTGTATCCAATCGAATTTCGACGGGATCCATTTCACGTTGTAATGCCTAATTAAAATTTTAAAAAAGAAATTATTATTTATTTTAAAGTAATTGTATTTCAATAGTTCATTGATGGAACTGTTATTTGAAAGATAATATTATAATAGAAAAATAAGTGAATGAAAGTGTTTCTTCTATTTTTATTGCCTTTTTTATCTGCGATTAATAAATAAAATTAAACTGAACATATGTATGAAAAGTTAATGGTAAAATATTTATCTAAATATGAAACTGAAGACTAATTCAAATAAATATTTTCTAACCTATGAAAAATTAACTTTATAGTTACCTCACAATTAATCCAAAATTTCAACGTACATCATTTTAGTATTTGTATTCATGTATGACCCTCTTCGTCAGATTAAAATTTTGAGTCATCTTTTGCTTGTGACTCGTGAGATTAACGATAATTGACTATGATTGAACACAAGTTTTGGTATGTATAGTCATATATTGGAAAAAACTACTCATTTATCTTGTTTTATGGTTATAGTAAAGCAGATAGTGGATATAGATATAATATATAAATAAGGGTTAGTCACCAAGTCATATATATATAATGTACCCTTTCAATCTCTATTAAAAATGATTTGTCCGTTTCGTCACAAACTCATATAGTAATACTCGCTAATTACCTTTACCAAAATTTATAAAACATAAGTTCTTACAATAATATATGAATCCTAATAAATAAAAATTTAAATATTGCAGAGTAAACATTGATAAATTTTATTGTTAAATAACAAAAGACTCAAAATGAAAAAAATTCCACAAAGTTTGTCAACTAATGTTTGTAACCCTTTGGGATTTATATACGTACATATCTAAAATCATATTAAAAAAATGAATTTAGTACTCGCACTTGTAACAAAATAATAAATATATAGTATATATATTTTATATTTAAAGTAAGTTTTTGAATGAGACAACGATTAGTGTGTAACCTGTCGAGTTTTGTAGTATGGCAAGACGATGGTTCGAAAAGATGAGGCTAGAGTTTAGTCGAGTGTACCCATCAAGAATGTATATACTCGTGACAATCTCAAACTCGATTAAAAGATAATTTTACTACATGTTCTCATCTCAAACCTGCATGGTGATATTCGTAATTACCCAAAATCATTTAAATTTATAAATACAACTTGTTATATTAATAATTGGTTATCTGTTTCAACAAAAACCTCAATATGCTAAATTAAAATAAATAATAAATAGTAAACAACAAACTATTAAGAAAATTGAGCAAATTCAATGTAGACATGTCGATTGTATTCACTCATTTGGTATTTATATACTCATATTAGTCACGAATTCAATTAAAAATGAGTTTACTGCTCGTTCTCATCTCACACCCATATAGTCTTAACTACTCGCTAATTACATGGAACTATTAAATTTTATAAATATAAATTGCTTCAAATTTGATTATCCATCTCAACAAAAATCTCTATATTAAAAAAACGAATAATAAATAGTAGGAAAAAAAAAGATCTAAAAGTGATGAAAATTCACATAGGCACGTTTATAAATGATTGGACCCGTTTAGAATTGTTATACTTCTAAACACATTTTTATTTATAAAATATCTAATAATAAAATATAAGTTGTTACAATAACTGGTTGGTTGATGATATAGTTCAAACACTCGGAGCCGTTGGTCGTATTGGTGCAAGGCGATATATCGAAATGATGAGGCTAAGATTTAGCCATATGGATCTGTCTGAAATGTATGCATGTTCTTGTCCTAAAACATTTAGCAATACCCACTAATTACCTAAACATGTTTAAATTTGTAAATATAAGTTGTTACAATAATTGGTTAATTATCTCAATAAATATTCGAACGCTGTAGAATAAATATTAGTAATAAATATCAAAATATTTAGAAAATAGTTTTACATAATTGATCTAAATAATTAAATATAAGTTGTTACAATAATTGATTATTTGTATGAATAAAACTTGAATAATATTACAAGTTTAACATTGATAATAATTACTATAAATAACAATAAATTCGTTTGTCCTATGTTCGATCTGGCGATACTTCCAAATTTAATATATAATTGTCTGTATCATTTTACATAATATAATATGAACAAAATACAATTGTTTGTCACATCTTCTTGTCGACATATATAATATAGAAATAAAGTTATTTGCCTAATTTGTTGTTTTGGATATTCGGGTTTAATATGATCTAACACATATATAATTTATGAATCATAATCTATTCGACATAGTACATTGTTCATTCTTTCAGATATATGCAAGATAAATTGAAATATATTAATTTACTTATAGGCACTTTATTTTTTTAGGTCAACCTATTAAATATATATTTATGCTACATGTATGCATACTTAATATAAGTCACATATTTGCACTATATAAACTAATAAAACCTATGATATAGAATTAGACAATATACATTTATGAAATATAATAAGAATATTGAGAGATATCAATGTATTAATATATTAGAAAATATATGCATCCAAGAAAATATCGAATATATATAATTGTAACTAACAAATTTATAATTAAACAAATAAGTGATTGTTACTAAGTAGTAAATATTTAAGAAGACCAAATATTATACATTCACCATATTTGAAGTACATAAAAATACAAGAATTCATGTAATATTTAATAATTTTCAGAATTTTCATAATAATTGAGATAAAATTAATTATTTGGTGATAAATATAAAAGAATCATAGCAAAAACAAATATGGTCATTTCAATCGTAGTGTTTCTATATAGATACATGATATATGTATATTAATCTAATATATGAAAACTATTGTATTGTAGATATTAAGTTAATTAGGCCTAACTTAATTTGAATAATTTCTTTTGGCATTTGTAATGTATTATATGTAATATTAGTTAATCTAATATTTTTTAATCACAATTTTACTTATTGCATGTAACGTATATTATGAGCAATTAATACCCATTAATATTGATTACATATCTTATTTTACAATCCATTTATACATTGAGAAAGTACATAATGGAGAATTTTGAAAATAAGAATAAAATTTTGTGGAGATGCCACATAGGATTGGGGATCAATATGATGTCTCCAATGTGTAATGAATTATATAATTAATAGATAGATATTATATGTACGTTTTAAATTATAACAAAAATATTCCGACCATATCTTATGACACCAGAATTCACGAAATTCTCGCTTCTTGTAAATTCTTTCCCTCAAAATACCGATTTAGGTAGGCCTGCTTAATCGGTCATCGGTTTTCGGGTATAACCGACACCGAACCGATAATCGTCGGTTCGATAACCGATATTTTCGGTTTCGGATCGGTTATCGGTATAATTTTTTATTTTTTTTCGGTTATTGGGTAACCGATAACCGAACGGTTATACCCGAATTAACCGAAAATTAAATATATATATATATATATAATTGTTAAATATTAATGAAGTTGAATTATTAAAACCTCCCTTCCCTATTCCGCATCGCCTCTCGGATCCGAGAGAAGTTGCGGTACCGACAATGAGTGATGGGGAAGAAGGTGTGACCAATCTTATCTAGATCGGAGAGAGAGTGGTAGAGATATGTAGATCTAGATCTAACTCTTGTTGTGCTATGTGAAGAGCCGGCGGCTGAGGGATGTGAAGGTCGAGGACGGAGCGGAGGAATGACGGTAGCAACAATGGCGGTGGAGATGGCGGTGGAGTGGAGAGGGATGGTTTGAGCCCATTGAATATGTATAGATAAGAAATGGTGCAGAGAGGGAGATGGTGTAGAGAGTGTAGACAGAGGGTGATGGGTTTGTGGAGAGAGAGAGATGGCGTAGAGAGTGATTGTGCAGAAATGGTGTGTAGAGAGAGATAGTGTAGAGTCTAGAGAGAGAGAGATTTGTGGAGAGGAGGCGAGTCGGTCGTTGTAGTTTTTTTTTTTAAATTGGTTAATCCAACTAACCGACCCTATTAACCGATTCGGTTATCGGGTAACCGAATACCCGATCGGGTTCGGTTTCGGTTATTAAATCTTGAGATTTTCGGTTTCGGTTAATCGAAAATTCGGTTTCGGTTAACCGAAACCGACCCGATTTTCACCCCTAGATTTAGGGTTTAACCGAGCTTCATTACTATTTGGGGGTTGGGGTTGATAATCCCATGTAATCTTTAAGAAACTGAACGACGACATTGTTTAATTGTTGAAGTTACTTCTCTCTCTTAAGAAGAGGATGAAATAGCTTTTAAAATATTGGGACATTTTTTTACGGGGAAAATACATAATTTTAGTTTAATAAATTGATTTTATGATAATTTTAGCCTAATAAATTAATAATACCTTAATCAAAACTAATAAATTGAATTTTGTGACAACTTTAGTCCATAAGTGATTTTTCGGCTTCGAAAAATACAATTGGCACCAGAAATGACATGTAGCCCGTGAGTCATTTCCGACATCATTTCCGACTTGGCTTTTCATATGTCATTTTCCAGTACCGATTGTGCTTTCAACGGCAAGAATCACTTACGGACTATTTTTTTTTACAAAATTCAATTCATTATGGTTGATTAAGTTATTTTAATTTATTAAGTTAAAATTATTACAAAGTTAATTAATTTATTAAATTAGAATTATGTATTTTCCTTTTCTGATATTCTACCTAGATGTTAGAACATTATCTCATATATTTTCTCAAATAACAAACCAATACTTTGTAGCGACAATGCAAGTATATATGAATAAGAATCTTGTTATAATATGATTATATTACAAATAAGTTTAAAATATATATCACATGAAATATGCTTTTCAGAACAAGCATGGCTAATGGGATTTTGTCTTTCACTGTCTAAAAGAAAAAGACAAGGAACAGAAATACATGATCTTGCTGTGTAGATTTTAATTTATAGATGCTAAGTTAAATTTTCAAAAATATATATAGAAATGCTAGACAATTAGATCCATCCAATTTAATAATTGCATATATGTTCATATATCTATAAATACATCCAAATAATATGTATGTTATGGAGGAGGGATATATAATTCACTAACAATATTCCACATGAAACACTATGCCACTAAAATTTACTATTTTATTCGATATATTTGTCTTTACATATTAGTAATAGTGATAATTACCATTTGTGTCTTCAATTCAATAAGATTTTGAAAAATGTCTCAAATTTTAGTCAATACATTAAAATATTCTCAATTTTGATGGGATTTTAAAAAATATCTTCAATTTTAGTTAATACATTAAAATGTATCAAACTTTGACGATATTTTGAAAAATATTTCGATTCAAAGTTTTGGGCGATGAAATGTTGAGTCATTTGAGTTATAATCCACATGAAATGCAAGTCTTGAGTAATTTGAGTTATAATCCACGCGAGAATAGGGCAACCGACTCTATATTCGCTGCGTAAAATTCAATCAGACATCTTTCAAAATCTTATCAAAGTTTGAGACATTTAACGTATTAACTAAAGTTTGGGTATTTTTAAAATCTTATCAAAGTTTAGTACATTTTAATATATTAACTAAAATTGATGATATTTTTTAAATCATCAAAATTAGAGACACAAATTGTAATTATCCTTTAATAATAACACAATATTTATATTTTTGTGGTGTTACCGATAATTTTTAAATAGATTAATGTATTTTGAATCAAATATCAGCACACACACTCCGCCCACACAATATTGAGTGGATTTTTAAAATCTTATCTGACTAACGTTCAGAACAAGCTTTCCGCACACACACTGAGTCTCAACTAAGGTCTCATCGTATGATAACCCATATTAGTCAGCTACCTTATGAGCTAACTCAGTCACTTTTTTGTTAAGGCTGTTAAAAACTTACGAAATTTTTTAGTCAAGTGTATTCTCCTCCTCTATATACATGACACTATGGTCTCGGGATCCAACAAAGTGACTATGGATCTCAATAACCGTCGAGATCCAATCTCGTGAATTTGTTGAGATCATTAGGTTCGGATTATCGTGCCAAAACTTCTCACATTTGCTTTCACCTTAGAGCTACTCGTCACCTCTTCTTTCAATCGCCACACCTTGTTGCTTACTCACGGCTTCACCGTAGCTTCTACTTTACTGTGTTTGATTTTGGGCTATATTTTTACTACTTTGAGTGAGCCTTTACAATGAAGAATAAAACTAAAGATAGGTTGCACTCACCTTAAACTATATTAAAGATTTTACAATGAAGTATGACTTAGAGATATGAGAGCGATGTAAGTAGTTTCATCGTGAGCAGTGATGAAACCATCTATAGATTTGGAAGAATGAATTATGTACAAGTCTCACCGAGTTGGAGTCGGAGTTTGAGTTGTGTCTTTTTCTTAAAAGCACCAACTCGCATATCTAGTTGAGGAAGTCCTCAGATTTATAGAGAAATGAACTCAAACTAGCATTTGGAAGAGAACCGCTCAAACTCCATTCTCACAAGATAACAATTGGACTTGTTGTATTTTTCTTTATCGAGTGTGTCGATAGATACGTTCGACAAGATATTAGCAGATCCGACTTTTCTTCATTAGCGTCGATCTTCGTCTTCAGTTGAATCCCTCAAACTTTTTATGACTTCATCTCTAAGTAGTTTGACTGCAACAAGGCTTCGACTGACTTCATATCTCTGAGCGAGTATCTGAGTCCTTCAGGTTCTTTGATCATTTGATGCATGTCTAACTCAAACCATATGATGCCACAACGATCTTCAGTTCCCCTGATTGTTTAGATTTCCTGAATCCTTTTATTGAACTCAATCTTTCTAGAGATAGATCTTTTAACATTGAGTTATTTCCTTCTGATGCTTTGAGATTAACATTAAGCTTGTTGTTTGTTGCTCCTGGTTTCGTTGACTTGTTCTAAATACTTTAGTTATTGAGGCTTGTCATTTGATGAGTCAATTGAGTCTGTCTAAGTTGGTTCTGATTGGATGTCTTCAGCTTGATTCCTCCTCAAACTAAGACTTGTATAAGTAAAGTTCAACTTCTTAACGAATGAGCTAACTAACAGATAATTATATCAGTAACTATAATTGTGTTGATATATGTATATCTTTTTAGTTGATTTTGAAATCTAAACAAAATATGTCTTGATCCCAAATTTTCAATAAAGAAGATTAATTCAATCATTTGTATATTAAAAACTAGAATTTGTTAAAATGATAGACGTTTACAAGATCAAATTGATTTATAGCAAGAAATAAAATCCAGACATACATAAAACCTCTGTATGATAGCTCACATAGTCTTAATTAAAAGAGAAAAACGATAGATTGAATAGTACTTTATTATTTTTTGCACTAATAAGATTGAAGAAAATTATCATATAATAGATGTTATTAGTTCATCAAGTATTAAATTATGAAAATGATAGATTAATTACTTAGCCTTATCGATCCTACCATACTATGTTGTTTCTATTGATTCTAATTCTATCACTGAATTTAAAAATCGTTCATGGGACCCTACGATTTTATGCTACTCTCTCTCTCCAACCATTAGCCGGCCAGAAGAATTTGACCAATTGTTTGTATAAATTGAAAATTGAAACATTCTAAATTGATCAGCTAGTTGCTCCCTCTTTTGACTTCAAACAAATTCTATAATCAATCTAGAAAATTAACCTACGGAATATTATTCACCGAAATTATCGCATTAAGTAGGGACAATAGTATGAGTTGACCCAATAATATAAAATTCGATTTGATTACAATTGGCATTAGCAATAATGAGTATTTATGGACCATCAAAGGGGACCATTTATTGAGTACATCATGTTATATAAAAATCAGAGAACGAGCCTATTTTGTGTTGGGTCAGCTACCAAAATATGGGCCATGAATTTGGCATGTGGGCTCGGTTCGACTTGAAAAAATATGAACAATTATTTAGTTTTATGGTCAGGCCAAAATCGAAAATTGATCAACCAATTTGACATTTTGATTTTACCTATGGGCTTGGACCATATCGATCCGATCCGATAACTTTGACAGCTTACATATCCATGAGATTTCCATCTCTACTCTGCTATATGAGGAAATGAAACAAGAAAAAGGAAAAGACATTTACCCTACAGTTATATATGGATAAACATTATCTATGTTACTATACCACCATTGCTAGTGCTTGCCTTCTCTTAGATATCCATCTTTTAGAATATTTTTTTAAAAAAAAATGGATAGACAGCAGCAGATGGGTCTATCGATTCTGGGAATTGTTGCAGCTAGGGGTGAGCAAAATATTCGAAAATCGAATATCCGATCTGGATCAAACCGAAATATAAAATTCGGTTTGAATATTTTGGATTTTCGGTTCTGATCGGATTGATATTTTTCAAAATTTTGGATTTTCGGATCGGATCGGATTTTAAAATCCAAAAATCCAAAAATTCAATTATATATAAGTTATATAAAATAATAATAAATTATTTAAATATTTTGAATCTAATATAAATATATATAGGAATTAAACAAAATTGGTTTAGAATTTTGGATTTTTCATAATTTCAAATTTTTCGGTTTGGATCGAACACTACCAGAAAATGCGCGATCAACGACGGAAATTTCCATCGTTATACCGAATAAGTCCGTCGGTGATCTTAAACAACGACGAAAAAAGGTCGTCGGTACAAAAATGTCGCTATTCCTATCAACGACGGACTACGTGTCCGTCGTTGCATCACCGTCGGATCAACGACGGATACAGACGTCGCCGTTGCCTATGCACGATCGTCGTCGATCAACGACGGACATTCCGTCGTTGATCAACGACGGACTATTATCCGTCGTCTATCAACGACGGACAGGCCGTCGTTGATCCGTCGGTATTTTAGTTTTTTTTTAATAGATTACATATTTTATTTTCAATATTCAATAAAAATAATAACAAAAATCAATGCAAGATTCAAAATAAACTTATAATAAAATTCAAATGTTTTGCAACATCCAAATACAATTTTGGATAAATTAAAATATTTACAACATTCAAAATACAATAAAACTAAAATGTTTGCAACATTCAAATACAATAAGAAAATAAGTTATTCATCATCTATTTTTTCTCAAACAATTTCGATATTAAAATCTTAAGCATCTCGGCATGAACTTCTTGCACATCTTGATCATTCACGATCGATTTTTCTTCAACGTTAATGACATCATGACGAATGAAATGTGTAGAAGAACGATGCATGTCGCCCATCGAATGATGCTATCTTGATCACTAATTTGCAAAGCAACATACTCGACTTTTTCAATGATGCTTTTGCCTCATCAAGAGCCTTTTCCAGTGATGCTTTTACCTCCTCAAGATCATTTTCATTTGTCATTTTCAATTTCATCTACACAAATAAATTGAATATGAAAGCAAGAAATGATATACATTATGACAAATTAACTGATTTATCATTTTTACCATTCTGTCATCAATCCTAGACTCGTAATCATGTAGACAATTCATCAAACATATGGTGGACATGTGGTTTGAACATGTGACAGCCCGCCTTTCCAAAGTACGGATTAGACGGGACTGTCATCGATTAAGCAGGGATTAAGAACATAATGACCAACAAACCTTCAAGACGTCAAACTTTTATAGATAAACACACAACGGTTCCATACAAACTAGACCAACAGACCATTAACAAAAGGATTCAACTGATCTGGAGGTAACGTAAGTAATATCCAAAAATATAATAAAGTGTTTTGAACAGCGGAAAGCATGTGAATGCATATATGACGATATACATCCAAGGTGAACTATTAACGACAAAAACTCCGACTGCTCAACACTTGTCCATCCCATCAGCAGCTCAACCTGCACATTTAAAAAAAAACAAACATGCAGGGCTAAGTACAAGATTGCACTTAGTGGACTTATGCCAAAATAATTTCATTTAATTACATTGCCCATAAGTATAACACGAGGATTTTAGTTGAAATAACTCGTGAATACCAAAATACTTTATCATTTCTCAAAAGATTCGCTGCGCAGGCATTTTCTGTTACGTATGATCCGTATCATCCACATAATTATCCATAACTCATCTCATAAACTGATCTCACGTCTGTAGAAGTAGGCCTCCTCCTACCGACGCCGTGATCGGCCGAAGATGTTGCTAACGGCTCCCAATCACATAGTCGTGATTTCGTGATCGACTAGGATCCATGATCGACCGATGATGTTGCTAACGGCTCACATCATAAAAGCGGTGTACACGTTAATCTTAGCTGTGAATTTCGCCTCGACTTAAGATCCGATATCGATTTAAAAATAAATTGGGAGCGACCCAATAAGCGATTCACAAACATCGTTGGCTCGCCCAACAACATGATAGATCCATACGTTAAAACATAAATATTTTGGGCATGTAATGGCGAATAACGATTCATGATCATTTTCAACCGAAAGCTTTGTAAATAAATACGTTTGAAGAAAGCATCGTAAATAAAAGGGTTTTGAGTAAAGCCCACCTCGCATAACGTAGTCTTTATACTATGGTCTCTTTCCTACGCCAACGCTCCGTCCACGTATCACCTTAACGTAAGAATTATTTTTAATGCGTTGGTCACGCTCGATGAGACGAACATAGTCTATAACGCCTACGATCAAATAAGGCTAACGTCGGACTTAATTTGACGTTTCTTAATCGATTGATGTCGATTATGAAATTTCTTAACTTATAAGAGATATTCTATCTTTTTAGAATATAATGTACGTTTTAATGTACTTACGTAACGTAAGTAGCATTTTTACTAAACGTACTACGTCACATTGATCACGTATTATCGAATTACGTGCCCGTTGACCTTGGTCAACGATTTTGGTCAACTATTTTGACCAAGTCAACCAAAAGTCAACAATTTTGACTTTGGTCAACGAAAAGTCAACATTTTGACCTTTTCAATTATTATGAAATTCTTATCATTTTATGTGCAATTCTTGTTCCAAAAATTCCTATAAAATCATACTATGTCTAAAACATCATTTTAGATCATATTATGATATTATTCTTGATAAAATAAATTTATAACATTAATGCACATAATATAAAGTTTTCGGTAATTACAAGTTAAATAGCTTAGACTTGTGCAAAAATTCTTATAAATTCACATGTTACACTATTTTATCATGTGATTAATAATATGTAATTACCTTAGTCAAATAAAATTTATAAACCATGGTATTTTAACCTATAGTTTTCTGATCTCATAATTAACCCATCAAATGATTTTTAAAAATTCCAATAAAATCATATCTTAATTAATCACCCTCAATTATGCTTACTACAACATAATTGTTATTTATTGTGACTTATTGAATAAAATTTACCTAAGTCACTTTCTAAATTTTCGACTTAGGTCAAAATAATATTTATAAATTTCAATAAATTTCCACAACCATATATTATGAATCTACACACTTAATATGCTATTATAACACTTAAACATGAATTATATCACATCATCATAACATATGCTATAATTTTCGGTATTCATCAATTTATAAGCTATAGTTTTCCAAAAATTCTAAATAAATTCATATAAGCATATTTAATACTATAGATTATGATTCCATGATCAAATCAACAATTAAAAATTAAAATCAACAACATATACTAACCCTAAGTTTTCGGTCCAAACTTTAAATTTAATAGCATGTTTAATTTCATGATATAATTAATATACATGCTTAATAACATCATATAAACATGATATCTAAACATTTTAGCATATGATTCATAATTTTCGAAAATCATATATATAAACTAAGATCATAACATAAATTCTAACGGACGAAATTCGAAAATTCTCGCATGTAATCGAAGCTCGTAAAATTTCTAACCTTTTAATCGGTTTTGATTTTGATCGGCAACGTTTATATGATCTAAGTTTGGGATTAAATATGATGAACTCTCTCTCAATTTTCTCTCTAAGGTTTCGAAAATGGGGGTGCTAAAATGGGAGAATGGAGAGCATATGTTATATTTATAGATGTTAGCAACTTGCACACTAATTATTACATGAAAACTATCTACTACAACTTGCTAATCTTAGTCAAAGAAATCGGCACCTCCTTATAGCTAGGAGACAAAATTTTAATCTTATCATATACAACTCATCACCAAGTCATCTTATCCTAATTAAATTCATTGCATGCTATTTTAATTAATTTATCACATTGTTGCAAGTAGTGTGTGTGTGTCGCCATTTTTAATCAATTAGGAGATTAGGATTGATTTTATTTGTTTTATTACTATATTATATATTTTATTATGTTATATAATTAATTTATAAATTTATGGCATAATTATCAAGAGAAAAATGATTTAATCACTTAATGTCACATTTGTGACATTCTCGCCATGCCTTTTTAATTGGAGAGAATTTTTATTATTTTTATATTATATACTATATTATTATCATATTATTAATATAGTATAAAGTAGCTTTTGAAAAGTCAAAAATTTCAACTCCCCCATGTGTCTCTATTATATAGTATGAAATCAAATATTCTCTACTATTTTTTCAAAGTTTTCGGCCCCCCCTAATAAATGAACATAGATGATTTGTTTTATTAGCTAATAAATGCTACTTTACAACTAATACAAGATAGGATACAACTCATTACATCTCATTAATTATAAGATGATATTTATACAAAATCATACTAAAATCCTCAAATTTTCGTCCATAATGTGCAAGTGTGCTCCCACACTTGTGCAACTTAGTATTACACCTCATTTAGTTCTTAATGACATCATAATAATATAATAATTATCATATATCATTAATTAGATAAGAATAAAATATTAAATCATACTTAAAATCTCATATTTTGAAAATCATTAAGGTAATTCAAATATTTTATTTCCTTGTATAAAATAGCTACTACACATTTATGTGACATATTATATGCCTTAGATAATAAATTTAATCATAGGAAAGTATTTAAAACAATTTAGAATCATAAAACCCTAATTTAAATACTTAGGGTTTTCGAAACCCATAAAATAAGGTACATTGCATTCTTTGAATTTTCTAGCATTATTTAATGATAAATAATGCTCTTATATAATAATATAATCATAGGAATTTGAATTTTATAATTCCGAGATCATATGCTAAAGTTATCGCATTATCTCTAAACGTAGACGTTTGAAACGTCTCTAATTTCTCATAGCTTAATTATCTCCAAAATGTTCAAAATAAAGTTTGTTACAACTTTATTTATTCCTATAATAATAGGAATTTTCGAAATTAAGCTTAAGCGCTTAATAATCTCAGAAGACGAACGTCGAATTCATTCAACGTTGAAAATTACGTTCAAGGAATATTGAAAATTATATTCCTTAATTCACTAAGGCTCGATGAATCTCATACGAAATTATCCAATTATGCTTGGTCAAAGTCAAGAGTCGACTAATTAAGATTTTAATTATTGAATTAATAATGCTAATTACGTAATTAATTAACGTAATCTAGAACTAAAATTACGGATATTACATTCTACCCCTTAAAAAATTTCGTCCTCGAATTTGCATACCTCAAAAGAGTTCGGTATCGCTCTTTCATGGCGCCCCGAGTTCCCACGTAGCTTCTTCCTGTCCGTGGTGCCTCCATAGGACTTTTACTATCGATTGATTTATTTCTCAACTGTTGAACTTTATGGTCCAAAATAGCCACAGGTTCCTCTTCGTAGCTCATATCAGGATTCAAGACCACGTCATCATGATGTATTACGTGTTTTGGGTCATACACGTATTTCCTCAGTTGAGACACGTGAAACACATTATGAACATTACCCAAGCTTGGTGGTAACGCTAATCTATACGCTACAGGGCCTATTTTCTCAAGGATCTCGTAAGGTCCTATAAATCGTGGTTTCAACTTTCCCTTTACCCCAAATCTTACAATGCCTTTGGACGGAGAGGTTTTAAGGAAAACCTTGTCGCCACACTCAAATTCTAGCTCGGATCTACGGGCATCGGCATATGATTTCTGTCTATCCTGAGCTTCTTTTATTCTTTGTCTTATCTGACGTACAATTTCAATCATTTCCTCGACTGTATCGGGCCCTAAGATTTTTCTTTCACCAACTTCATCCCAGTAAAGTGGCGATCGACATTTTCTTCCATATAATGCTTCATATGGGGCCATGTTGATTGTCGCCTGATAACTATTATTGTAGGCGAACTCAATAAGTGGTAAAACTTGTTCCCAAGTTGCGCCTCGATCCAATACTACCGTTCTCAACATATCCTCTAGTGTTTGGATCGCTCGATTCGGATTGCCCGTGCGTCGTGGATGAAAAGTTGTCTTTGAAATTCACCGTTCCCAATTCCTTTTGTAAGCTTACCCAAAATCTTGAAGTAAACTTCGAATCTCTATCAGAAGTGATAGATTTCGGTATTCCATGCAGACGTACAATTTCCTTCACATATAGTTGAGCTAACTTGTCGGACCCATAGGTGATTCGTATTGGTAGGAAATGAGCACACTTTGTAAGGCGATCCACTACTACCCATATAGCAGTGTTACCCTTTTGTGACTTGGGTAAACCCGTTACAAAATCCATAGCTATGTCGTCCCATTTCCACTCGGGTATCTCCAACGGTTGCAGACTTTCCATATGGCCTTTGATGTAACGCCTTTACTTGTCGACAAGTAAGACAACGTTCGACGAATGAGGCTATATCTCTTCATTCCTTCCCACCGTAACTTTCCTCGTAGGTCTTGGTACATTTTAGTACTGCCTGGGTGGGCGGTATAAGGAGTATCATGAGCTTCACTCATGATTTCATTTCTAAGCTCGTCATTGTTTGGAATACATAGCCTTTCCTCAAACAATATAGCGTTATCACCGCCTGAAACCTTTCATTCTCCCTTTCACTTTAGCCCTTGTCTTCTCTAGTTCCTCATCCTTTCTTTGTTCTTCTATGATTTTATTCCTTAAATCGGACATCATAGTAAGTGTAGCAACATTATCCATGATTGTCCTTGGTGGTTCGACTATCTCTATTGACATCTTTTCAAACTCTTCAATGAGTTTTCCTTCCGTTGTCAAGAGACATCCAAGTTTTGATTGACCTTACGACTTAAGGCATCGGCCACTACATTAGCTTTTCCGGATGATAGTTTATGCCACGATCGTAGTCTTTACTAATTCGAGCCATCTCCTTTGTCTCATGTTCAGATCCTTTTGCTCGAAAAAGTATTTTAAACTTTTGTGGTCAGTAAAGATTTCACATCTTACTCCATAAAGATGATGTCTCCAAATCTTTAATGCGTGAACCACAGCTGCCAATTCCAAGTCATGAGTCGGGTAGTTCAACTCATGTGGTCTAAGTTGTCGTGATGCGTAAGCTATTACCTTTCCTTCTTGCATCAATACACAACCAAGTCCATTTTTGGAAGCATCGGTATAGATAACATACTCTTTGTTCGAATCGGAATGCCTAATACCGGTGCACTAGTCGGTTTCTCTTTAACGTTTGAAACTTGCTTCACACTCATCACCCATGTGAATTTGATCCCCTTTCGGAGTAGCTGCGTCATTGGTCTTGCTATCTTGGAGAATCCTTCAATGAATCTCCTATAGTAGCCAGCTAATCCTAGGAAACTCCGGATTTCGTTTTGAGTGGTCGGCGCTTTCCATCCTTGCACAGCCTCGACCTTTGCCGGATCAACTTTTATTCCTTCCGCTGACACAATGTGTCCAAGGAATATCACTTCTTTAAGCCAAAATTCACACTTGCTGAATTTAGCATAAAGTTGTTCGGCTCGTAGGGTCTGTAACACTGTTCTCAAGTGTTCCCTATGTTCCTCCTCGTTCTTTGAATAGATGAGAATATCATCTATAAAGACTAAGACAAACTTATCCAAGTATGGATGGAACACTCTGTTCATAAGATCCATAAACACGGCAGGTGCGTTTGTTAGTCCGAACGGCACTACTACAAACTCGTAGTGGCCATACCTTGTTCGGAATGCCGTCTTAGATATATCCTCCGGTCGTACCTTTAGCTGATGGTAGCCTGATTTAAGATCGATTTTCGAGAATACGCTTGCACCTCTCAATTGGTCGAACAAATCGTCTATCCTAGGTAGCGGATATTTGTTCTTAAGCGTCAATTTGTTTAATTCTCGGTAGTCGATGCACATTCTTAACGAACCATCCTTTTCTCGACGAATAGATGGCGCCCCATGGTGAAACACTTGGCCTTATGAAGCCCAAGTCCAATAACTCTTGAATTTGGATTTTCAACTCTTCGAGTTCCTGGGTGCCATTCGTAGGCGCTGACATCTGAGCCGATCCGGGCCCGGATCAATTGTGAACTCTAGCCGCCTATCCGGGGTAGTCACGGTAATGTCTCAGAAAGACGTCCGAAATTCCGAACAATTTCCACGTCTTGACCCTTACTTTCGTCTTTTCCTCTCCATTTAGATACACGAGGAATGCTTGACATTCCTTCTTGTTCATCATTCTCCGGGCTTGGAGTGCGGATATTATGGGATTTTCTTTCCCATACTAATCCCATAAAATTGTAGCTTCTTTTCCGGTGGTTGCATCGAAATTCTTCTCTCCTGCATAAGATCGTGGAATGGTTTTCGCCAACCAATCCATTCCTAGATTATATCTACATCCCCATAGGTATTACGTTCAGTTATCTCGCTAGAACCTTAATTGAGCCTAAGTTCAATTCTAAGTTCGAGCAAGCACGTAACGGTCATAATACCTCCTATAGGTGATGAGATTCTCATTTCTGATTCGTTTCCTCGGGGTTAAGTTCTAACATATCAAAGCATGCTTTTGAAATGAAAGAACGCAAGCACCAGACGTCGAGCAGTATAATAGGTATATTGCAAAGTAATCCCATACCCGCTAGGTTACCTTGATTCTGCTCGTTCTGACGCCTATGTAGCGCATAGGCTCTGGCCTGAGCTGGTTGCGGTCGACGAGGTGCTTGCCTCTGTTGATTCTCTTTATTCTTGCTTGCATGATTCTTCTTTGTCTCCGCCGTTGCTTGTCGCCTCCGTTATTCGGGTTGGTACCGGGGTTAATCTTTAACGGCCAAGGTTGGCCTCGCTGATTCGGCCTTCCCATGGTTATCTGGCGGATCCTGGGCATTCATTTGCATAGTGGCCTTACGCCACACTTATAGCAAATGGGATTCCTAGCCATACATACCCGTGTGCCTTTTGTTGCATTTGGGCATGGTGAATCCTTACTATCTCTTGGGTAGGTGGAGTAATACGGGTTTCTCCAACCTCGCCTTGTGGAGCCATGTTATTCGCCATGGCCTCTTGTTGTTGTTGAATCCTCCTGGTTGAGGTTGTTGTTATTGGGACCTCCTTCCCATTTACGCTTTCCTTTATCACCGACATTTTGTGACCTGGGTCGGTGTAGATTTCTCTTCGGGCATTGCCGCCTATGTCTAATGCCCTACTAAGAGCCTCCGATAAGTTAAGTCGCCGTGACCTGCCAAATGACATCCTTATCTCGTGTCTTAATCCTCGCCGAATTTTTCTCGACATTTTCATGTCAAGATTCACTAAGTCAGGGCATATCTAGACATATCGCGTAGCAGTCGGTCGTACTCATGATCACATCTTACCCCCGCCTGTGGTGAAAAATCAATCTCCTTTTTGTTCGGTAGCTTTTGGAATGTACTTATCATACATTTCCGTTTTGAAGTCGTCCTGTAAAGTATTCCATTTGCTCCGGGTCGTTGTCTTCTCCTTGCTTCCCACCGTAAGTCACCGGTCCGTGAGTTGGAATGTTACGAAGATAACCTTTCTTGCGTAGTACAACGAAGAAAGTCAAAATTGCTCAATAGCCCACGACCCACTGCTCGGCATCCTCGTGGCTCCTTTACCATTGAAGGAGGCGGGTTCGCCTTAAAAGAGTTCTTCTACTCTACGGTCAGGCGGAGGTGGGGTGGCACTGGGATCTCCTCACTTTCCGCCGTGGTATCCCGCCTACCCTGCCTCTTCCTCTTCCCCCCGCCTCACTTCCACCGAGGTGCACGTCAGGCGGCATTCTATTAATAAAACGTAATTAGTATTGAATAATGTTCATTGCGGTTGAATATACGTAACATCTTTATAAAATCGTATCATAAAACAACTTAGCGACCATCATTCTTAGTGCACAACTTGATGTTTATAAAAGCCCATCTAGGTCATCATCATATATATATATGGAAAACTTTGCCTCGAAAGGACTATTCGCAAGTCATTAAGTTAAAAAAGGAAACTAAGTACACACCTGTACTCACGTATACTATTGTCAACTATATACTAGTTATAAGACGCCTCAAAATACTATGCTTCTATAACTTTGTTAACATCACTACTACATACTACCTATTACATACTACTCGTACACTAATATCCGTTTTCGTCCATGTTTCGCTCACGTCCCCATGGTTCTCCCTTGCAGCTGTCCTCGCCGATCCTCCTCGGGATCTTCTTCTTCTTACGGGTCCTCTTGATTCCTCCTGAGCTTTCCTCTCGAGCACGTCTACGTGACGGTCCAGCCCTCTCATCCCCAATGGCATACACATCGCGCATAGGAACATAGCCTTCTTGATGGCCGTATGCTTCCATGTATGTCCTCTCGTGATTGGGTGCCGTCATTGGTGGTGGAGCTGGTGGTGCCGGTCGCGTCGGATGTCCGAACGTCATAGGTGGAAGAACTGGCACTCCCAATGACCTGGGTCGCGATGCCCTCGTCACATGCTCGGGTCGATCTCCCGCTTCCATGAACCTCGGCACTGCAGGGTTGACCACTCGAGGAACTTCCGTGTATAGCCATTCCGGTGTATCGTCCTGCCAAGTGTACTCCCTCGGTGGCAGATAGGGCCCTCTTGGTGCAGCCCTATATACACTGTAGACATATATGAGATGGCTGACGAACCTCGGTAGGTCTCCGATCAAGTCATAGTCAATGCCTGCCCGATAGATATAGTCGCCCGATATTTCTCTTGCATAATCTTCCCAATCAACTGGCAAACGAGTTAGCAACCGCTTGATGCCGTCATATCTCGTCACACCGCACTCACGGGCGCCCATCCATAATCGTAGATAGCTCATCAGGAACTCTCCTAGACTGCCGCCCCAACTCATGCCGTAAGTACGATAGCTTGAAGTACTTCTCTGGTGTAACCTCGGCATCATCCTTCGCCGTGAGTAATAACGACCGCCATCTATCACGAGATAATACTAGCGTAAGTCAATCTATATCGATAAGCGGATAAAGAATAGAATATATCTGTTAAGCAGATAAAGCAAACACATCTGATAAGCAGATAAATGTTTACATCAAAGATCCTATGTTCATTCTACATCATAATTATACTTATAGAATTTCTACTTTCAACTTCTCAAGTTCTCTATTTTCAGCAAAAATTTTCAGTCTAACTTCAACTGTTCCTCACGAATTCTGGAGAAGGATTCAGGATTTCTGTCCTTCATATGAACTGAATTTCATTGAGATAAGAGTATGTGAGCGAAAACCGTTTGCAAAACGGAGTTCAAACGAATAAGAACGAGCCAAAACAAAAACACTGCGCAGTGCAGTTTTCTGCCTGCGCGATTGTGCGCCGGGAATCACTTCCTTCCGGACGATTGCGTGCTCATGCCCCGCTTCGTACGAGATTTTCATCAAAATTTGTTTAGCTTTCTCTGGTCCTTATCGAATCCATGCGTCTCGCACCTTTGATCCTTTTCTTGCTTTCGTCAGCTTTTCGTTGAAAACTCGAGTTCGTTTCCAATCGACTTTTCGTTTGTTCGTAAATCAATTCCTCACTATTGTTCTCGAAAAAAGGGGTCAAGCTCCTAGAATTCATACTTCTATGTTCAAGAGGTGAGCATGCTTCTTAGAGCATCTATGTTCTTGTGGGAATAACATACCCATTTTCAAAATGAACGATAAAACTTTGAATAAATATTTCAAAATCATAACATAATTTCTGTATTCATGCTTTCAACAACTCAAACATCACTTTTACATTATCATGTCAACTATTACTCATTCTTCGTAAAATGGGTCTCATACTACTGATAACCCATTATCATATCACCTTTGACATAAAATTGTCAACTTTTCGCAAAACATTGAAAATTTCCTTTTGGAATATGTTCCAAAACTTTCATAACTTTTACTGCTTTCAAAATGTGCGTTCAATCTCATTTTCCAAAATTTCAAGTTCACTGTTTCAACTTTCAACTTTCAATATCAAAACTGAGAAAACAATTTACCTCTTTTCCCGGTTGAGCTTGATGTGATGGAGTGTTGAGCACAGTCAGCTGATTTCTAGAAGTCTAGTGACTCGATCTAGACTTTAACTTTTGAAAAGAAGGTTTAGGGTTCAAAGGACGACCGCTCGATATTAATCGTGACATGCCCGCCTTTCCAAAGTACGGATTAGACGGACTGTCATCGACAAGGTGGATTAAGAACATAATGACCAACAAACCTTCAAGACGTCAAACTTTTATAGATAAACACACAACGGTTCCATACAAACTAGACCAATGCACCATTAACAAAAGGATTCAACCGATCCGGAGTAGCGTAAGTAATATCCAAAAATATAATAAAGTGTTTTGAGCAATGGAAAGCATGTGAATGCATATATGACGATATACATCCAAGGTGAACTATTAACGACAAAAACTCCGACTGCTCAACACTTGTCCATCCTATCATTGACTCAACCTGCACATTTAAAAAACAAACATGCAGGGCTAAGTACAAGATTGCACTTAGTGGACTTATGCCAAAATAATTTCATTTAATTACATTGCCCATAAGTATAACACGAGGATTTTAGTTGAAATAACTCGTGAATACCAAAATACTTTATCATTTCTCAAAAGATTCACTGCAGCATTTTCATTACGTATGATCCGTATCATCCACATAATTATCCATAACTCATCTCATAAACCGATCTCACGTGCGAGAAGTAGGCCTCTCCTACCGACGCCGTGATCGGCCAAGATGTTGCTAACGGCTCCCAATCACATAGTCGGGATTGCGATCCGATTCAGATCCATGACCGCCGATGATGTTGCTAACGGCTCACGATCATAAAAGCGGTGTACACGTTAATCTTAGCGAATTCGCCTCGACTTAAGATCCGATATCGATTTAAAAATAAATTGGGGCGACCCGATAAGCGATTCACAAACATCGTTGGCTCGCCCAACAACATGATAGATCCATACGTTAAAACATAAATATTTTGGGCATGTGGCGAATAACGAGCTCATGATCATTTTCAACCGAAAGCTTTGTAAATAAATACGTTTTGAAGAAAGCATCGTAAATAAAAGGGTTTTGAGTAAAGCCCCTTTCGCATACGTAGTCTTTATACTATGGTCTCTTTCCCACGCCAACGCCTCCGTCCACGTATCACCTTAACGTAAGAATTATTTTTAGTACGTTGGTCACGTTCGATAGAGACGAACATAGTCTATAACGCTCTACGTATCAAATAAGGCTAACGTCGGACTTAATTTGACGTTTCTTAATCGATTGATGTCGATTATGAAATTTCTTAACTTATAAGAGATATTCTATCTTTTTAGAATATAATGTACGTTTTAATGTACTTACGTAACGTAAGTAGCATTTTACTAAACGTACTACGTCACATTGATCACGTATTATCGAATTACGCGCCCGTTGACCTGGTCAACGATTTTGGTCAACTATTTTGACCAAGTCAACCAAAAGTCAACAATTTTGACTTTTGGTCAACGAAAAGTCAACATTTTGACCTTTTCAATTATTATGAAATTCTTATCATTTTATGTGCAATTCTTGTTCCAAAAATTCCTATAAAATCATACTATGTCTAAAACATCATTTTAGATCATATTATGATATTATTCTTGATAAAATAAATTTATAACATTAATGCACATAATATAAAGTTTTCGGTAATTACAAGTTAAATAGCTTAGACTTGTGCAAAATTCTTATAAATTCACATGTTACACTATTTTATCATGTGATTAATAATATGTAATTACCTTAGTCAAATAAAATTTATAAACCATGGTATTTTAACCTATAGTTTTGAGACTCATAATTAACCCATCAAATGATTTTTAAAAATTCCAATAAAATCATATCTTAATTAATCACCCTCAATTATGCTTACTACAACATAATTGTTATTTATTGTGACTTATTGAATAAAATTTACCTAAGTCACTTTCTAAATTTTCGACTTAGGTCAAAATAATATTTATAAATTTCAATAAATTTCCACAACCATATATTATGAATCTACACTTAATATGCTATTATAACACTTAAACATGAATTATATCACATCATCATAACATATGCTATAATTTTCGGTATTCATCAATTTATAAGCTATAGTTTTCCAAAAATTCTAAATAAATTCATATAAGCATATTTAATACTATAGATTATGATTCCATGATCAAATCAACAATTAAAAATTAAAATCAACAACATATACTAACCCTAAGTTTTCGGTCCAAACTTTAAATTTAATAGCATGTTTAATTTCATGATATAATTAATATACATGCTTAATAACATCATATAAACATGATATCTAAACATTTTAGCATATGATTCATAATTTTCGAAAATCATATATATAAACTAAGATCATAACATAAATTCTAACGGACGAAATTGAAAATTCTCGCATGTAATCGAAGCTCGTAAAATTTCTAACCTTTAATCGGTTTTGATTTTGATCGCAACGTTTATATGATCTAAGTTTGGGATTAAATATGATGAACTCTCTCAATTTTCTCTAAGGTTTGAAAATGGGGTGCTAAAATGGGAGAATGGAGAGCATATGTTATATTTATAGATGTTAGCAACTTGCACTAATTAATTATTACAAAACTATCTACTACAACTTGCTAATCTTAGTCGAAGAAATCGGCACCTCCTTATAGCTAGGAGACAAAATTTTAATCTTATCATATACAACTCATCACCAAGTCATCTTATCCTAATTAAATTCATTGCATGCTATTTTAATTAATTTATCACATTATTGCAAGTAGTGTGTGTGTCGCCATTTTTAATCAATTAGGAGATTAGGATTGATTTTATTTGTTTTATTACTATATTATATATTTTATTATGTTATATAATTAATTTATAAATTTATGGCATAATTATCAAGAGAAAATGATTTAATCACTTAATGTCACATTTGTGACATTCTCGCCACGCCTTTTAATTGGAGAGAATTTTATTATTTTATATTATATACTATATTATTATCATATTATTAATATAGTATAAAGTAGCTTTGAAAAGTCAAAATTTCAACTCCCATGTGTCTCTATTATATAGTATGAAATCAAATATTCTCTACTATTTTTCAAAGTTTTCGCCCCTAATAAATGAACATAGATGATTTGTTTTATTAGCTAATAAATGCTACTTTACAACTAATACAAGATAGGATACAACTCATTACATCTCATTAATTATAAGATGATATTTATACAAAAATCATACTAAAATCCTCAAATTTTCGTCCATAATGTGCAAGTGTGCTCCCACACTTGTGCAACTTGTATTACACCTCATTTAGTTCTTAATGACATCATAATAATATAATAATTATCATATATCATTAATTAGATAAGAATAAAATATTAAATCATACTTAAAATCTCATATTTTGAAAATCATTAAGGTAATTCAAATATTTTATTTCCTTGTATAAAATAGCTACTACACATTTATGTGACATATTATATGCCTTAGATAATAAATTTAATCATAGGAAAGTATTTAAAACAATTTAGAATCATAAAACCCTAATTTAAATACTTAGGGTTTTCGAAACCCATAAAATAAGGTACATTGCATTCTTTGAATTTTCTAGCATTATTTAATGATAAATAATGCTCTTATATAATAATATAATCATAGGAATTTGAATTTTATAATTCCGAGATCATATGCTAAAGTTATCGCATTATCTCTAAACGTGAGACGTTTGAAACGCCTCTAATTTCTCATAGCTTAATTATCTCCAAATGTTCAAAATAAAGTTTGTTACAACTTTATTTATTCCGATAATAATAGGAATTTTCAAATTGCTTAAGCTAATAATATCAGAAGACGAAACGTCGAATTCATTCAACGTTGAAAATTACGCTCGAAGGAATATTGAAAATTATATTCCTTAATTCACTAAGGCTCGATGAATCTCATACGAAATTATCCAATTATGCTTGGTCAAAGTCAAGAGTTGACTAATTAAGATTTTAATTATTGAATTAATAATGCTAATTACGTAATTAATTAACGTAATCTAGAACTAAAATTACGGGATATTACAGAACAACACATCCTAGTTCATAGAGTTATAATAGTTGCGATTAAGCGTCACGAAACTATACTCACCTTAATCGAGATCGAAAACCAAATATGCAAGTCTATATACTCGACCACCAATACTTAAAATGTACGCATAATTCTATAACCATAAAACCGACTCAAACACAAACACCACGTTCATACTTATCATGTCTAGGCTCCCAACACAAACACAACCACCAATACTTAAGAAGTGCACGCAGACTTAAGATGAGATTGGTGTAAAATCCAAACACTACGTTCGTAAACAATAATTGTCATAAACTACGCTTAATAATGTAAATCATCATACTATAAAATAAAATAGTAATGTTCATATTTCTTTAAAAACTCTTCACACATTCCATTCCTACACCAATAAACTCAATCATTCCCAAACTAGAGTTGACAATCGACGCTAATCACGGTTCCCATACCTAAACCCCAAACTAAAATATCGTCACGACAATCAATGCTAATCACAAACTCTACTTGAATTGACCCACCAAGCACAAAAAAATATCCAAGAAACCAAATTGAAAGAAAACCCTACAAAATCTACATTTATTGGTGACTAGCTCTTGGACTCTCATCTACATTTATAACGTACAACTTATATAGTTGATGTACGTTAATATAAAGTATGTGGTGCAATTAAACTAAAACATACCCCAATAGATCCGGATGTCTCGTAGAGTCAATTGCTCGGATGAACTCCTTACGTGGAGTTTTACAATCAAAATAAGGATAAAATGAAAATTCGACATTATTTTACTATAAAATCAAGAATGGGTCGAGTCTACTTGCAGGCGTCGTCTGAGGTCCATCATTTTGTTTCTCGTTTTTCTCTAGGTTCTTGATCACACTTTGTGTCTGAACTCAAAGCTCCTTCGTATTAAATGACAACACTCAAACCATCTTCCTCGTATCAATTTTATGCGAGGTTGTCATATTCCTTCAATTTTGCTAAGATAAGCATATAATGGGGATCATCGTTCTCATCATCATTATAGAAATTATAATGATAGTCTTCATTATTATCTTAGCTTTTCATTCGACTTAGCCATCTTACGCTCATCACATATTCTTAACGGATGACCCATGTATTCCTTGTCCATCGTGAACAAGACATTTTTTGATATTACGAATCATAGCGGGTTTATGGGCGTGATTATGAAGAAGCATCAAGATCATCCTTCTTTGCTTGAAAAAAAGTAAGGATGATCGACCGCTGAAAAAGAAGTAAGGATGATCTTGATGTTGCTCATAATCACAACCATTATCATGCGATGAATCAGGTAGAATTAAAATATTGCTGCTTGAAAACAGCATGGACAGGGAATATATGGGCCATCTGTTAAGAATATGTGATGAGCAGAAGAGGACGGAGTCGAATGAAAAGCTAACATACAATAATGAAGACTATCATTACAATTTCTATAATGATGAGGAGAAGGATGATCCTCATTATATGCTTATCTTAGCAAAATTGAAGGAACATGGCAACTCGTGTAATTGAATCGAGGAAGATGGTTTGAGTGTTGTCATTCAATCTGAAGGAGCTTTGAGTTCGATACGAGTGTGATCAATAACCTAGAGAAAAACGATAAAAAAAAGGATGGACCTCAGATCGATGCCTCGTCGTAGACTCGACCCATTCTTGATTTTATAGTAAAATAATGTCGAATTTTCATTTTATCCTTATTTTGATTGCAAATTCTCTACTCTTTGAATTTTCTCATAATAATTAGAAATGAACTCTAATTAATGATAGTTTATGGTCAACTTTGTTGGATTTGTATCTTGAAAGCGGTTTGGTTGAGCTTGTATACAATGTTTCTGTTACCACTATTACAATCTCCTATCCGATTGAATACTTGATTTCATATATCGTGTCCCTTATCTCATATATAAGTTAGATCATACGATTGTGTAGAAGATCACGAGTGCGTATGATTGGTCAAGCTTAATGAGATATAAAAGTTTCACAAATTGAGACAACTTAAGGACGAGTTGTCGGTTTAGCCGCGATATAGATAAGAAGTGACTTGACTTAGTTACTTGTCTATGCTTTGATGCGTCTACGGCGTATTGAAGGATCACGGTGAGATGTGTTCTTCTTCGACCGTCGTGAAGAACCAAGATCTCGGTGACTTACGATGATCTAAACCTCGATAAGGTATTAGGTGAGTATGAGTTGTTGACCATCACTTTGACTTGTTATGAGTGAGGTTATATGTTCTAACCAGATTCTCCGCATCTTGGGTGGTGGCGGTCTTGTATGTCACGCTAGTTATCATGTCAGTCACCGTATCCGTTTAGGATGATGGCGCCCCTTAAGGAGCTCAAAGGTTTATTGTACTAAACCCCGCAGTTGAGTTAGCTCAAGTACAATAATAAGGTTGAGTGGTACTACTTAAGAAATGAAGTTATTAATCGTTTTAAGCGATCATTGCTATAAATGATTAATGGACGTTCGATATCTTAAATCTGAGGATTCGTAATGTCTAAGTGCAAGCCCGACTCAACTTCGGTAATAAAGGGTAAGTCGACATTCTTTCTCTAGTGGCATGATCGAATGTTTATAAATTAATTTATGTTTCGGGTGAACATAAGATAATTAATTTATTTGAGGCCCATCTTTATTCCTTGCATTTGATCCACAGGTGGCCCATCCAGGCCCGTAAGCTCTTGGAAATCGGCGCCCCTATTGCTCCTTTGGCAAGATTTTATTCTCTTTATCCCACAAGGATATTATTATATTTATGGTATATGCATAGATCCTTTCCATATAAGATTATGGTAATAATCACGAGTATGGAAATAATCACGAGAGTATGGAAATAATCACGAGATTATGGTAATTTTCCATATAGGATTATGGTAATTTCCATATGGGATTAAGGTAGTGCATTATAAATATAAGGTATGAGATAAAGTCAGGTTAATGCTCACATAATCCACACAATATTTTCGGACATCTCATAGTGTTTGAGAGAGATTTTCGTGAGTTTTGGTGAGAGAGCATTGGGTGATTTTCGAAGCATTCTCCATAGATCGTCCTCACTCGACGTTGGAGATTGGGCATCCGGGATACGATCCGGAAGGTCAGCACGAGTCTCGACCGTTCGATCCGTTCATCCCGTTCGATCCACCTCGACAGATCCAAAGGTAAACACGAAAACCCCTACGTGTTGCGATTAATTATATAGACGCATGCTAGGTTTATAATCAATGTATGGTGAATTAAATATCCAAGATGGATCCTCGGGGCGAGGGTTAACATAAGTTTTCCCTACAATTGGTATCGAGCACGGGATCGAATCTTGACTCGCATTGGATTAATTCACGTTTGATTATTACGTGCGTTTTATTAATTGTTGATCTGTCGTTCATCGTGGCTCGTTTATTATTTTGTCGGATTTTGTTGTTTCACCACGAGAAAATTCGTGGTTAGATTAGATTTTATTCTGTAAATCTTATCTGTAAAAGAAGAACGAAGACGAAAGAACGAAGAACGAAACGACGGGAAAAATAGGTCTCTCGGCAGTCCCCTGGACGGTATCTCGTGAGCGAGCATCGCGGTCGCGAGGGCGATCGGGAGGGGCGCGGGCTACGGGGCGTGCGTTCGCGCACGAGATCCCTGGCGCCACGCGAGCGAGCGAGTGGTCGCGAGATACGCCGCGGCCAAGCGAGCGAGCGAGCTAGCGGGCGACGGGCGGCGTTCGCCGCGAAACCCGGCCGGCGAGTAGACTCGCGATCGCGAGTTTCGACCGGGCGACGACATCTCTCGGTAGATGTTGGCGCTCGGGCGTAAGCGCGCGCAGCGTGCTTTCGGCGGTCGCGGTTGCATTAGCGACAGCGAGGTAGCCCGCGAGGACACGCGGCGGCGGGCGATAGGGGGCTGCGGTGGGCCTTGCCTGGCGCGGCCCGGCAAGATTGGGCCGACCCGCCCGGACCGTTTTCCAGCCCAATCCAGTTTTCCGTCCGTGCGCGCACGCGAGGCCCATTGTTGAATCCGGTCCGTGCGGCACGCGAGGCCGTTTCAAGTTTAATTACACTTTGTATATCTATGTAATAGATTAGATATAAATGTGCGGGTTTCACGATTGGGCGCGATGAGCGTTTTATTTTATTTTTATCGTTCATATGCATGTCGTGGATGTTTAAATTATGCAAGTAGCATGCTATGTATGTTTATATTACGTTGACAAACCTTTAAGTGTTTTACGTAATTGGATGCGCATAGTAAGCAAGCTAGGTTTATCGCGTTTATCAAGCATATTTTAGAATTACTCATGAGCATGTTTTACATGTTGAGTTCTATAGAAAAGCATGCTAGGATTACGTGATCTGCATGGACAAACCTTTTGAATAAAAAGACTAAGCAAGCAACCCGACAAATTAATTTTTCAAATTAAAATGTCAAGACCTCCACTTTTGATCTCTAAACAAAGTGAGACGCTTGTGAGTGGCGCCCACACGCGTGGCTTGCTTGCCTTCGTTTATCATAAGTTTGTTAGATGAGATTTCTAAATAAAACATTTTAAATCTATTGAGAAGTGGGAGTTTCATGTATGGCGCCCACACGCGTGGCTTGCATGTGCGATTTTCATAAGTTCTCTAGAGATAGATATAAAATGAGATAACAAAAGAATTTGAATTGGAAGCGGTATGGTCCGAGTGAGTATGCCAATTCTAAAATTCATTTTCTGCTGTTAAAATTGTGGTCATTGCTTAGACATCACCTCAAGTACAACTTCCATGAAGTCCCTTCTTGCGATAGTGATGTGGTCAAGTAAGGTCCAATCGTTAATTTCATTTGTCATAAGGATAAGTTGACATGGATTGAAATTAAGCGACTAAAAGGTATATTTTAGTGCAGTCGGGGGTTCGTGTGTAAGCGCCCACACGCGTGGCTTGCATGTGGGATTCCTTGGGCGATTGGAGGTTTCAATTAATATTGTTTTATCAAAAGGTTACAATATTATTATTACAATTATTTGTGATCGTATGCTTATGTGTTTTACATTATCGTTTCGAGATATGTCTCTTCGCCGATTATCAATATGCTCACACAAAATCCGTTATCCGATCCAAATTTTATCGAGTGGAAGCGAAACATGGAATATGTTCTTATCATTGAAGAACACATGTTTGTTCTCACTACTCCTAAACCCGATGCCCTTATCGGCGATCGACTAATGAGCGAGAGTCGGACTTTGGAATAAGTCGAACAATATGGCTAAATGCTATATGATGACTACGATGTCCAAAGGCTTGCGGTACTGCAAACATCGATCGATGGTGAGACGCGATCGATATTTGGTCGAGTCTCGAGGTAAGTTTGGGCGATCGGATCGGACGATCGCTTCCACACAATGAGAGAAATCTTGGCGTGTAAGATGGAAGAAGGAAGTTCGGTCCATGAACATGTCTCCCATGACTCATCTCATGGATAGTCTTGATCGGTTGGGAGGGCGTATTGTGGTGAGCCAAGGTCGATATCATCCTCAATACACTGCCCAAGTCTTTTGAGAACTACGTAAATGCGATCATGAGCAAGACCGAGTTTACACTTAGTCGGTTGCTTAATGATCTCGTGGTGCGGAAGGAGTTATGGAAAAGGAGCACATGCTCTTGCTAGCACATCTAAGGGCCCAAAATTTTCGTTGCAAAATGGAAATAGAAAAGGGGTACCAAAGGTGGTAGAGGCAAGGAAATAGTGGGAGTAATGGGAGCAAGAACATGGGTGTCATAGGAGGCTTGAAGAAGCCAAAGGAGAAGGGCAAGTGCTTCAAGTGCGGCAAGGCGGGCATTGGAAGGCCAAGTGCCCTATGCTCAAGGCTCGAGTACGCCGTTTGCTTTAATGTGAAACATGTTTAGCGACTTGTTCTACCCATTCTTGGGTAGTAGATCTGGCAATCGATCATGTTTGTTACACCTGCGAGGGGTTCTGCGGACAAGGAGGCTGTTTGATGGCGAGATAACGATCTCCATGGACAACGCGCGAAAGTCGAGGCCGTTGCAGTTGGAGATGTTACTTTATGTTTTGAGAAAACAATTTTAGTTTTAAAGACGTTTTATATGTGCGGATTTTCGGTGGAACCTTGTTTGTTTGAAATTATTTACTCATGGATATTACTGTTATTTTTGATAGTGGTGTTTCTATCATAAGAAATGACGAAGTTATACGTGTTGGCACCTTATATAATTCACTTTATACTATTTACGCCAAACATAATACCTATAACTATGTTGCATCTTCATCAAACCTAAAAAAAGAAAGTTTTCTTCAAGAAGATGACTCTACTTTTCTCGGCATCTTAGATTAGGTCACATCAATCTAAATAGGATCAAGGCGGCTAAGAATGGGCGTTGGGTAATCTCACGGTTACTCGTTCCCGGTCTGCGAATCTGTATAGAAGGTAAGATGTCGACCGAGACCTTCAAAGCGAAGGGTTATAGAGCCAAAGAAATGTTGGAGTTAGTCCATTCGACTGTGTGGACCGATGTCCACACAAGCTCGTGGAGGGTGCAGTATTTTGTCACTTTCATTGACGATTACTCGAGTGCGGATACATATACCTTCACCGCAAGTCCGAATGCTTTGAGAAATTCAAAGTGTTTAAGGCGGAAGTGGAGACGAAGCTAGGTAAGAGTATCAAGTCATCATGGTCTGATCGCGGTGGCGAATACCTCGATAACGAGTTTATGGACTATCTAGTGAAGTGTGGGATTACATCCCAACAAGACTTCACCAAGGCACACCACATCAAAATGGTGTGTCGAGGCGAAGAAATAGGACTCTTTTGGAAATGGTTAGATCTATGATGAGTTATGCTACATTGCCTATTTAGATTACGGGGTATGCCTTAGAGGCGGTGGCATACTTGCTAAATCTAGTACCGTCAAGTCGATCGAAAAGACCCGCTTTCGAGTTGTGGTTTGGGGCAAGGCTCAGTTTATGCCACATAAGGATATGGGCGATCCAAGACACGTCTTTGAACAAGAAGGCGACAAGTTGGAGGCTAGATCCGGCGCAAAGGCTGTTTATTGGCTATCCTAGAGGGCGAAGGTGGTTTATTCTATAGTCTAAGGATCGGGAAGGTCGTTATTAGCACTAATGCTCGATTCTTAGAAGAGGACTACATGAAAATCATAAATCCAAAGTTGAAATCATTCTTCAAGAATTAGAAGATGATCGTATTCCACCACCGAATAGGCCAAAGGTGCGAGATGTCGAGTCTAGTGGGAGGATCGACACCGGATACTTGAAATTGAAGTGGGTCGAGTTCCACCTGGAGATACCGACCGCATAAGTGGTACCTACGACAAGTTGTGCAAGTTAGAGAACCACAAGTATCTGCACCCACCGTTGCCATTGTGCTGTAGAACCTCGTCGTAGTGGGAGGGTTGTTCGTCAACCCTAGCGATTTATGTTCGTGGGTGAATCTTGGTTTAGTCCCAAAGAGACGAACATGCGATAATCGACCCATGGACATACAAGGAGGCGATACAAGATATAGATGCAAGATCATGGCACACCGCTATGGACTTAGAAATGGAGTCCATAACGGCTATGGATGTATATGAAAGACACCTCTACCGGATGGCAAGGAAGCCATAGGTAGTAAGTGGATATCTGAGAGGAAGAGATTCCGATGGAGAGGTTTCGACTTTCAAAGCCGAGGCTTGTGGCGAAGGGTACACTCAGATTGAGGGCATCGATTTCGATGAGACCTTTTCGCTTTGTAGCAATGCTCAAGTCCATCGAATTCTTCGGCCATAGCAGCCCACTGAACCTAGAGGTTTGGCAAATGGATGTTAAAACCGCTTTTCTAAGCGGTTACCTTGAGGAAGGTAGAGACATCTATATGCGACAACACAAGGTTATGTGGTAAAGGGTGAAGAGCATCTAGTATGGAAGCTTAAGAAGTCCATTTATGGACTTAAGCGAACCTCCCGATCATGGAACTTACGCTTTGGCGGTGGTAAAGTCCTATGGATTTACCCGTTGCCTAGCGAGAGTTGTGTGTATCGGTTAGATGTCAACGGTGATGTGGTATTTCTTGCACTTTATGTAGATGACATCCTTCTAGTTGGCAACAACGTGAAGTCATTATCGAGATGTAAAGAGTTGGCTATCCGATCGGTTTCAAATGAAAGACTTAGGAGATGCGCGTACATTCTTGGGATCAAGGTTTACCGAGATCGCAAGAAGAAAATATTGAGCTTATCTCGGGCGTCTTACATTGATCTTGTGATTACTCGTTTAGTATGCAAACCGCCAAGAAAGATTGCTACCTTTCGGACATGGCGTTCCTTTATCTAAAACGCAATCACCTATGATTTGCAAAGGAGATAGAGGAAATGAGACAAGTTCCTTACGCTTCGCCGTAGGAAGTCTCATGTACGCAATGCTATGCACGAGGCCCGATATCTGGCGTGCGGTAGGCATAGTAGCTAGATATCGATCTAACCTGGACAAGCTCATTGGACTGCGATAAAGCATATACTCAAGTACGAAAAGGACTCGAGATTATAGGCTGGTTACCATGCGAGATAGTCTAATGCCTTTGGGTTATCTGAGACTCGGATTTCCAAGTCGACCGTGATGAGAAAAAGTCGACCTCGGGCTATGTGTTTACCTTGGGAGGTGGAGCCGTATCTGGCGGAGTGCAAAGCGGCGATGCATTGCGGACTCTACCATGGAAGCCGAATATGTAGCCGCCGGAGGCTTCTAAGGAGGCTGTATGGTTGAGAACTACCTCATGGATCTAGATGTGGTACTGGTTTGCCCAAGAGTATCATAGTTTCTTGTGATAACTCGGTGCGATGGCAAACTCAAAGGAACCACGGACCCACTGGCGACCAAACACATAGAGAGAAAGTACCATGTCATACGAAATCGTTAGGCGAGGTGGCGTGCTGATTGAAAAGATTGATCTGACGGAAAATCTAGCGGATCCATTCACGAAGAGCTGCCGTAAAAAGTCTACGATCGACACGTTAGAGGACTTGGATTGCGCTTGATGGCACCCACTTAGAAAGAAAACTTTTGTATAAGTGGGAGAAGCAAAGTGATGGTTGTTTGTAATAGCTAGTAGAGACACATTGTATACTAAAAGTTTGCTTTAGTATAAGTGGGAGATTGTTGGATTTGTATCGAAAGCGGTTTGGTTGAGCTTGTATACAATGTTTCTGTTACCACTATTACAATCTCCTATCTGAATTGAATACTTGTTTGCATATATCGTGTCCCTTATCTCATATATAAGTTAGATCATACGATTGTGTAGAAGATCACGTAAGTGCGTATGATTGGTCAAGCTTAATGAGATATAAAAGTTTCACGGTGAGATAACTTAAGGACGAGTTGTCGGGTTTGGGCTGCAGTATAGATAAGAAGTGACTTGACTTAGTTACTTGTCTATCTTTGATGCGTCTACGGCGTATTGAAGGATCACGGTGAGATGTGTTCTTCTTTCGACCGTCGTGAAGAACCAAGATCTCGGTGACTTACGATGATCTAAACCTCGATAAGGTATTAGGTGAGTATGAGTTCTTGACCATCACTTTGACTTGTTATGAGTGAGGGTTATATGTTCTAACCAGATTCTCCGTGATTGGGTGGTGGCGGTCTTGTATGTCACGCTAGTTATCATGTCAGTCACCGTATCCGTTTAGGATGATGGCGCCCCTTAAGGAGCTCAAAGGTTTATTGTACTAAACCTGCGAGGTTGAGTTAGCTCAAGTACAATAATAAGGTTGAGTGGTACTACTAAGGAAATGAAGTTATTAATCGTTTTAAGCGATCAGTTGCTATAAATGATTAATGGACGTTCGATATCTTAAATACGGGATTCGTAATGTCTAAGTGCAAGCCCGACTCAACCCGATAATAAAGGGTAAGTCAACATTCTTTCTCTAGTGGCATGATCGAATGTTTATAAATTAATTTATGTTCAGAATTTGAACATAAGATAATTAATTTATTTGAGGCCCATCTTTATTCCTTGCATTTGATCCACAATTTGGCCCATCCAGGCCCGTAAGCTCTTGGAAATCGGCGCCCCTATTGCTCATTTGGCAAGATTTTATTCTCTTTATCCCACAAGGATATTATTATATTTATGGTATATGCATAGATCCTTTCCATATAAGATTATGGTAATAATCACGAGAGTATGGAAATAATCACGAGAGTATGGAAATAATCCACGAGATTATGGTAATTTTCCATATAGGATTATGGTAATTTCCATATAGGATTATGGTAATTTTCCGATGGGATTAAGGTAGTGCATTATAAATATAAGGTATGAGATAAAGTCTAGGTTAATGTTCACATAATCCACACAATATTTTCGGACATCTCATAGTGTTTGAGAGAGATTTTCGTGAGTTTTGGTGAGAGAGCATTGGGTGATTTTCGAAGCATTCTCCATAGATCGTCCTCACTCGGCGTTGGAGATTGGGCATCAGGGATACTGATCCGGAAGGTCAAAGCACGAGTCTCGACCGTTTGATCCGTTCATCCGTTCGATCCACCTCGGCGGATCAAAGGTAAACACGAGAAAACCCCACGTGTTGCGATTAATTATATAGACGCATGCTAGGTTTATAATCAATGTATGGTGAATTAAATATCCAAGATGGATCCTCGGGGCGAGGGTTAACATAAGTTTTCCCTACAAACTTTAATTTATTTTTTAAATGAACTCAACTTTACAGTTTGAAGACACAAAGATAATAATCAATAACATATTGACCACAATGAATTTATCATCCCAAAAAGTTAACAATCACAACATTTTAAACATATGCGTCAAAATATAATCACATATTACTCAATCTCATCACATATTGTTCAATCTCATCACATCGCATAATATCATCATATATATATACATATATATAAATTCACGATAAATTCAAGCTCATATACATATACATATACATATACATATACATATACATATACATATACATATACATATACATATACATATACATATACATATACATATACATCGCATAAATTCACAATTAATTCATCTACATTCATACTTATACATATACATCATACATATACATATACATACACAAAATTCAAGATCATATACGAACATATACATATACATATCGAGAAATACAGTATACAACAATACCTGAACAAAGAGAGGCGATTGGGCAAGGCTGACAGAGGTGGTCGGCGGGGCGGCTGGCAGCTGCGAGGTAGGGGCGAGGTGAGGCAGAGGCAGCGGCGGAGAAGGGGCGGCAGCAGCGGCATGGCGTGAAGCAGCGGCGGTGGTGGCAGCGTGGGGCTGGGCTGGGACGACGACGGTGAGGCTCTGACGGCGATGGGCGGTTGAAGACGACGGCGAGAGAGACGGTGAGCTGACGGCGAGGTAAGGTTGAAGACGATGGCGAGGGAGGCGGTGAAGATGACGGTGAGGCTCTGGGAAGGGCGGCGCGGCACGGGGAAGACGGCGAGAGAGGCGGCGCGGGGGCAAATCTGGATAAGGGTTCGCAATTGGGGGGAAGTTTGCGTGAATGAAAAACCAAGGGTTGAATCCCGTGTTTGTTTTAAAAATCAACGACGGATCAACGATGTATAATCAACGACGGATAATAGGTCATCGTAATTCCGTCGTTGATCAACGACGAATTACGACGACCTATTGTCCGTCATTGATTATACGTCGTTGATCTGTCTTCTAAGTAGTCCATCATTATTCCGACGTTGATGGTCCGTCGTAGATCCGTCGTTGATACTGTCCGTCGTTATTCCATTGTTGGTCCGTCGTCATTCCGTCGTTGATTAACGACGGACTTAGTTCCATCGTTAATCAACGACGGAATGACGACGGCCTATCTTACATATATATTAAAGTATAATACCGTTTCTGGTCCTTCGTTGATCCGTCGTTAATCGCCGATGGAGAATTTTCCATCGTATTTCCATCGTTGTCCGTGCGTTATTCTTGTAGTGGAATTTTTTTATTAAAATTTTAGATTTTTTGATATTCGTTCTGATCAGATTTTTCTCTCTCTCAAAATTTGGATTTTCTAATCGGTTCAGATTAGGCTAAAATCTGAACCGAAATCCGAATGCTCACCCCTAGTTGCAACTGCTGCTATTATATTTTATGTTGTTAGTGTTTCTGATATCAGAGAGATTCTCTCTCTTTCTTTCACACACACATAAGTGTATAACTCTTGTTGATTATGTCAGAGTGTTGTCAGAAATCATTCAAGGACTTTGAAGAGAGAGAGAGATATGGGAATGGTAAATTCATGTCATCTTAATTTGAGTTCTAGAGAGAGAAGGGCTAGAAGAAAGGCTGACAAAGAATCTAAATGTTAAAATAATTAGCTTGTTTACTAAGAAATTTGTATGCTTACTTCCTTTTCTCCATCTAATATTTTTCTACCTTGAAGATTAGTTTATTTGATTGTTTGAAGAATTTGAGAACCTTTTTCTTTTACATTGTTATATTTATTGAATCGAATATAAGTGAGTTCTTTTGTTTGTTATGCTTATTGAGTTTGTTTTAAGTGGATTATTTGATTCATCTAATATACATTTAGATTTGGTTTTCAATAGCATATAGTTTTTTGGGATTTGATTTTTGAATTTCACAACAAGTTTTGCATGATTATAAGGGTTTTACGATGTGAAAAATCTGATTTGTGACACCAAAAATAAGAAACTTTCGTTGCATGTAGTCGAGTTAACAAAAATTTTATAGGAGATGCGAAACTAATATGTTATGGATAGTCGAATTAATATTGATGTTCCAAAATGCATAATCGGGACATCTAGAAATATATGTTATAAATTGTATGTAGAAATACGAATATGACAGTAAAAACAAAGTTGGATAAAACCGAGGTAAAAGTTTGACTCTTTCTCCGAAGATAATTTAGCTTCGTTACAATGCACACGGTTGTTTAGCTATTATCTCCAAGATACAACGGTTTAACAAATACGAATAGTTACACTACTAGATGTATTTTCGATGAACTATTTGACACTCGGACAGAGAAGCTTTGAAGAATGTATGAAGTAGATTGATTATCTTCTTTTCGGTGTGTTTAATCATCTTCTGCAGGGTCCCTTTTATAGCCCAAGGTGCCTGTTCGTGAACTGTTGCGAATGCCCAACTGCTGACCCAAACCAGTGTGTCGATCCATGGCTGATCAGGTTAGCCCGGACCGACTTGATCGATCGGCCATGCATGAATCCAACCGCGCCGTCATGTGGTCGAGTCCGATGTGTCGCCCGAGCTATCTCTAAGTGTCATGTTGGCAAAACTTTTGGCTCCTCAAAACTCCTCACGATGAAGTACAAAGTGCGCCTCTAAAGCGCCCAATGCGACGTGCACGTGCTCGTGCTTGTGCTCGGACTCGGATGGTGCTTTGCACCATCCTCGTAGGCATTTGAGTTAGCCATAAAATAGCTAATTAAAAACTCACTAGGGTACACCATAGATGGTGCACACTTGATTATTCTTTATTGATGTGAACTCATTTATATATAACTTAGAACTTCAATAATTTTCCAATGTGGGATAGAAAACTATTCCCAACCATTAACAAGCCAACTTTAAGTATTAATTATTCATTCATCACACAATGGATTTGAGCACATAAATACACTAAATTGATCTACACAAAATATAGATTCCAAATCTAAGCTCATATACAATTATTCCAACAATATATAAATAAAAGATAATTAATTTAATTACTCAAGTTCAAATCACGTTTCATTTATTTTGGAGTTCGATCTAGTTCCGTAAGCAAAATGAAGCCCAACAGATTCTTGAAAACTCAACAAATATTGTAACAAAATTAAAAAATAGAACATTATTTACTTTTTATACAATTAAAGAGTTATTGGATCGACCACCTATGTCGAAAGTTGAGGCCATAAACTATAATTTATCCTTTATTTTATAGTGACATCTACGTCACACACGACGTTGAAAGATCACATATCTTCCGTTACAATGCTCCATTTGTCTCCAAATTTATTTCCTAGTAATTTTGGATATGAATTTTAATAAAAATCATTAAATATATTATAAATGGAGTAAGAATCTCATTGATAGGATACGGCCCAACTCCCAGGCCCAAGCATCAGGCCCAATATAAATAAGCCTGACATTAAGCTCGGCCCAAACGAGTTCGGCCCAAGAGGACTCCTAAAGCCAGTAGGAACGCAGAAGATTCGGCCATATCTAAGAGAATCCTAATTGGAGAAGAGATAGGATTGAGATCCTATCTTAGAATAGATCTTGGATTCGAGATCTAGGTCATTATAATCGTGTATAAATAGAGGCTACAATTAGACGGAAAGGGGCATCTAAACTCTCTGTAATCACTCCTCGTATTATCAATATCTGAATACTCTCTCCCGTGGAAGTAGATCTTATTCATAGATCGAACCACGTAAATCATAGTGTTCTTGCGTGCATTTATTTCCCTAACGAAATTAAGATCGATCCTTTGGTGCCGTGCATGGGAAAGCGAAATTCTATGTTTTCGATCAAAGTTTATTTACAGGGAATCAATCACGATAATGAGAACAAGAAGTCTTGCATCGGGGGCATTGCCGGCAACAAAGACAACAACGGAGATGGAACACGCCGAGCTCAGCTCGGGAAAAACCCAATCAGAGAATCGACCCACGAAGGGCGCGCCCGAGCCTCGACGAGCAAGGCGATCCCATCCTGCGTGAAAGCGAGAATACCAGCGAAGGAGATCGCGCGGTAACAAGGAGAACCTCCGGCTCCACAGATGAACCTTGACGACGCCGTCAAGGGGTTTCTTGAGAAAAACAAGGAGAGCTTTCTCCAATACCTCAGCCAAGTACAAGGTCGACCGCATCCCGAAGAAAGGAACGCCGAAGCCTCGTCTAAACATGAGGCACCACAACGAGGTGGATCCCCCAGCGTCCAAGTCATGGGGCTCATACCTCTGCACGAGTTGGGGCCCAAACCAACCGCGCAAGGGACGAACAGTGCGGGAAAGGACGTTGTGACCGTCGCGAGGTCGGTCCTGGTCACCAAAATGAGTTCGATCGACGAACTCCGTCCCATTCTCCGAGGCGGCCGGCGGAGTGCGGAAGATAGTCACCCGTTCTCGAGCAGAATACTCGACACTCCACTCCCGAGAAAAATACCGGTGTCGAGCATTGCCCCTCTGACGGACTAAGGGACCCGTGAACTTCCTCTCATGATTCGGTATAATATGATCAACCAACGCCAAAGCATAATTCACATGTGCAAACTCTTCCGGAGTTACTAGTCGACAACGCCCGCGGTGGTTCGACGATCTACCTCCGGAAGCATTGGTTCCTACCGCGACCGATGGCGGCCTTCCATCGAAGGTTCTTCCAGAAGGGTGAAGTCAAAAACGTCGTCGGCACACCTCCTCACCTTGAGGCAAAATCGAGACGAGTCCGTTAGCGACTTTATGACTAGGTTCAACAAGGAATGCCTAAAAGTCAAAGACTTGAATGACCTCCTCATCATCTCGGCCTTCCAAAATGGCATCTTGCCGGGGGCCTTATACAAAGAAATCGTCAATCGAACCCGTCTGCGATGGGGTATGGCGCATAGCCGATCGGTTCGCCAAAGCGGACGAGGCTGATAGAAAGAAGCACGAAGCAGAAAAGGCGGAACCCTCTAATAAAGGAATGAAAGACGAGGGAAGAGGAGATCGAAGCCAAGGCCGACGGAGCGCCTTGGAAAGAATACGTCGCCCGATAGAGTCGAGCTCGGACCACGGAGCACTTCGGAGCGACCTCAATATACTCTATTGACAAAATCGAGGATGAAATCTCTGAACTCCACATGAATATGTTCGAGAAGCCTCGACCAGATGACAGGGGTCAAGCGCGAACTAAGGACAAATCTTGTTCTTTCCATGAGGATTACAGACGCGATCTGGAGGTGCGAGAGATCTCATGGGAGACATCGAGATGTTGAGTGCAGGGATGGAGTCACGAAAAGTACAAAGGACAAGCCCGACGAGCAGTGGCAATCTGAAGCCCCCACCGAGGTCGGAAGAAAAGAAGCGAGGAGAGGAGGAAAATTGTGCCCTCACAAGAAAGCGAAGCGACACGACAAGGAAGGGACGACGAACCCCAATACGACGGGGTCTTCTCCACCATCACGGGGCTCACGGGGTTACAAAGTCTTCCCACAAAGTCAAGCCGAAGTCCCACACCTCGAACACATCGACAAGAGGTTGAAAGGACGAGGTGATCACTTTCTTCGAGGGCGACCCGTGCCAGCGGTAGTACCCCACCAGGACGCGTTGGTGATCCAGGCAGTGGTCGCAAACAAATTTGTGAAGAGCATATACATCGACAGTGGTGCGTCGGTGAGCATCCTCTTTAAGGAATGCTTTGACAAGTTAGGAATAGAGGAGGCGCGCCTCGTGCAGGCGCCGCTACCACTTCGAAGCTTTGTGCAGGAAGAGCGCGCACCGGGCACGAGTAATCGACCTGCCGTCACGATGGGAAGGGCACCAACGAGCTCTACTAAAGTGGTGCAGGTCTTACGTGGTGGTGCCGCTCACCGTACAACATCATCTTGGGCGAGGCGGCTAAATGCGATGAGGCGGTGTGCTCAACCTACCACGACAATGAAAATCCCACAAAGGAGGGGTGGCCGTGATCAGGGAGACGAGCGAGGCTAAGGAATGCATGCGGTCGCTCGAAGGTGCGAGCACTTGGTCCAGCACCATGGACATAGCAACTAAAGAAACCGAGGAGTTGGGCAGGAAAGGCGTCGCTTTGCCTGGAGAACTCGGTAGAGGAGGTCGCATTGTATGAAGGCGAGCCATTCAAGGTTGTAAAGTTGGTTCTGGGATACCTCAATTAAAAGAACAGATAATCCAACTCCTAAGGGAGTTCAGAGACGTGTTTGCTTGGTCACCCCTCGACATGACCGGGGTCTCACCAATTATCATCACCCACCGTCTCAACATTGACCCGAGTGTGAAACCAGTTCGGCAAAAGCAACGGATTTTTGCAGCCAAACGGAATCAAGTCATCCATGACGAGGTGAACCAACTATTAAAAGCTCGCATACTGTTCGAAGTCAAGTATCCGACCTGGATACCCAACCCGATGATGGTAAAGAAAGGAGGAGGGGGATGGAGAATGTGCATCGATTACACCGATCTCAATAAACATTGCCCTAAAGACTGTTACCTCCTTCCCAATATCGACAAGAAGGTTGACGCTTTGGTCGGGTACGAAGTCTTCAGCTTTTTGGATCTATACAAAGGATATCACCAGGTCTTCATGGACAACGAAGACGCGGCCAAAACGGCCTTCATTACAGACTTCGGAGTCTTCGCATATAAGAAGATGCCATTCGGACTCAAGAATGCGGGAGCCACCTATCAAAGAATGGTGGACAAAATATTTCAGCCCTACATAGGGCGGAATGTGGAAGTGTACGTAGACGACATCGTCGTCAAAAGCAAGAAGGAAGCCGTAGGTGTTGCCGACCTCAAGATTGTCCTCGGCTTACTTAGAAAAGTCAACCTAAAATTAAACCCCCAGAAATGCACGTTCGCAGTTCAGTCCGGAAAATTTCTGGGGTGTTGGGTTTCACAAGAAGGGTTAAAAGCCAATCCATCCAAGGTTCAAAACATTGTGGAGATGGAGATGCCAAAGACAATTCACGACGTACACAAGTTGATAGGATGCATAGCCGCACTCAGCCGTTTTCTTTCGAAAGCCGCGGATAAGCAGCTCCCCTTCTTCAAAATACTCAAAAAGGCTCCGGAGTTCTCCTGGAATGATATACACAAGTCCGCCTTTGAAGATCTCAAGAACTACCTCACCAAACTCCCCACTCTATCCGTCCCGAAAGAATGAGAGGTCCTTTCCCTATACCTCGCCGCCTCGGACGAAACCATAAGTGCAGTCTTGGTACGAGAGGAAGGACGTCAGCTCCCCGTGTATTTCATCACCGGCGTTAAAGGACCCAAAACAAGGTACCAACCTTTGAGAAGCTCGCATACGGCATTAGTAAATCTTTGCAAGGAGATTACGTCCATACTTTCATGCACATCCCATACAAGTTCTCTTTGGTCACCCACTTCGCAAGTATTGACAAAGCCAGAAGCCTCAAGGAGAATTACGAAGTGGGCAATTGAATTGGGCGAACACGATGTATCTTTTTGCCCACGTCAAGCCATCAAGGGTCAGGCCTTAGCAGACTTTCTTGTCGAGGCTAACTTCACCGAGAAATCGATGCCCACCGAGTCCGTATCAGACGTTGCCGAAGCCGAACCAATAGATAAACACCGGAGGATTGCTGGCAAATCTACGTTGACGGGGCTTCGGGGAAAACAGGTAGCGGAGAAGGTGTCCTACTCCTAGGACCGGATGGCAAGAGATCGCCCACGCACTTCGGTTCGCATTCAAAATACGAACAACAGTGGAATACGAGGCCTTAATTGCGGGACTTCGCCCAGCTCAAAGCCTTCAGTGCACGAGCCGTGCAAGTTCACGGTGACTCTCAAGTCATAGTGAGTCACATGTTGAAATCTGAGGCAAAGGCAAGGGATGAAGAAGTAACTTGAAAAAGCCAAAAGCCTACAACAAGCTTTCTCACACTTCCAGTTAGTTCGCATCGAGGGAGCAAAATAGCCGGTGGCGTCTTAACCAAATTAGCCTCGTCGTCGGCGAACTCACCGATGAGGAAGTCCAAAACATGAGCATAAGCGATGGCGATCTGAGCCGAGGTTAGCATAGTCTCTGATGAAGAACCCAATTGGATGACTACCGTTCAAGAGTACCTGGAGAAAGGAGAACTACCCATGATAAGCTCGAGGCTAGGAAAATCTTGAGCAAATCTCTGCGATATACACTTGAGTAGGGAATTCTCTATAGAAAATCATACCTCCAGCCTCTCCTAAGGTGCCTGGGTCCGAACCGAGCTGATTACGTACTACGAGAAGTACATGAAGGATCTTGTGGAAGTCACATCGGACCCTGCGCCCTATCAAAGAAAGTCATGCGATGGGGATATTATTGGCCAACAATGTTCCAGGACTCGATCGATCTCGTAAAGAAATGTCCGAAGTGCCAAATTCATGGAAACGTGCCGAGGCTACCTCAAACCGACCTCGCCAGCATGCAAAGCCCTTGGCCGTTTATGAAATGGGGGATCGATATCGTAGGTCCTTTCTGCAAAGCTCCAGGGCAGTTTCAATTCCTGATTGTCGCGATCGATTACTTCACGAAGTAGGTGGAAGCCGAACCATTCGTAAAAATCACGAGCAAAACGCCTCAACCGTGCGGAAGAGCATCGTGTGCCGCTCGGCATCCTCATATCCTTATTTGAATAATGGGACATAGTTCATGGATAAAGTATTCAAAGAATGGTGTCAAGAGCTTGGATCCGGTGAAATTCACCTCGGTGGCTCGTCCTCAAGCAAATGGTCAAACCGAAGTCATCAACAGACAATCGTGAAAGGACTCAAGACTCGCCTCGATCGAGTAAAGGGAAATTGGGTTGAAAATTTACCGCAAGTCCTATGGTCGTACCGTACTACACCTCGGACATCGAACGGAGAAACACCCTATAGTTTGGCGTACGGAACCGAAGCAGTGATCTCTGCAGAGATCGGTATGTCGAGCCCCCGCACTATTCACTTCTCGGTTGAAGCAAACGAGGAAAATCTCTGACAGATCTAGATGCGCTCGAAGAGAGAGAGAGACCTCGCCTACATCAACGAAGCTCGGTATAAGCAACAAGTAGCTCGGTATTACAACCGGTAGCGTCAAATCCGACAATTCCAAGTAGACGACTCTCACTTCAAAATAATGAAGACAAGAAAGCCGTAAGCTCGATGGCTGGAAGCCACATGGGAAGGGCCTTACCGGTCACGAAGTCCTCGGAAAAAGGGTCATACAAGCTCGCTCATATATCCGGCAGCAAATACCCGACGTGGCACATCATTCATCGAAGAAATACTTTGCATAAGTGTCGAAAGTCGAGTCTGTTCGGTCGTGTCATTTAGTACATTCGATTCGTCCTTGAGTCTTGTTATTACATCGGTCTTTATCGATAAAATATTTTTCTTGCATGTTTTATTTATCACTTATGCATACTATCTCTTCTCCATTATACAATACCCTCCAAGGAGGACGAAATACCCTCGACGGAGGACAGACTACCTTCATTTAAATACAAAGACGAACTCAAACGTGCGTGAGGGGACCACCCCTAGCGATAAAACTTGCCAAATAAGGAACCTATACCTCCGTTTATTTCAGGGAAGAGGGGACCACCCCTAGCGATAAAACTTGCCAAAAAAGGAAGCTATACCTCCGTTCATTTCGGGGAAGAGGAGACCACCCCTAGCAATACTTCTTGCCAAAAAAGAAACCCCTACCTTCCTTTATTTCGAGGATGAATACCTTCGTACGAGGACGAACTACCTTCATTTATTTCGAGGATGAACTACCTTCGTACGAGGACGAACTACCTTCGTTTATCGAGGATGAACTACCTTCGTGAATACAAGGACGACCTACCTTCTTATTGGTTACGGTAATAAAAGGACATTGAAAAGTCAACACGAAGCAAAGAAGAATTATTCTTATTTCAAGGTATACAATTTATACATTACGAGGACGAAGAGGGCCCAGGGGGCCGAGAAAAGCTGAGCCAATCCCTAGAAAAATCGGGATTCAACAGTTCGTCTATACTAATCCTACCTCTACCTCGTCCTCGATCTATCTTTGAGAGCCACCTTGACTGACCTCTAGGTCCCGCAAGACGACCTCGGCCGCTCGATGACACCCGACCTCGGCTCCTTGAGGGCCTACGTCTCTCTTGGGCAATAAAACGTCTCTCTTGAGCTTGCCACTCCGCAGAAAAAGGCTCCGGGGCAATGGCAGAAGTCCTGGCAGACGAAGAAGTCACGGCAGAAGTAGAAGCCTCGGTCGCCGAACGAAGCACCCGTTCAAGAAAGGAATGACGAGCCACGACGATCTTGTACAAGCCGCCGACCTTCTTAAGATCGGCATACTGCTCTTGATATTGCCAAGAATCTGAGCCATACTCATTCCTATATCTCCAACGGTCATGAGCTCTTCAACTTTTGTCTTAGCCTCGAAATGGTCATCCTCCACCTCGGCGTGCAATTTCTTCGTACTCTGCATGTTCCTCAGCGACCCGTTTAGCTTTCGCCTCAGCGATCTCGAACTTATCTTCCAATTCCAAAAGGCGAGCCTGAAGCTCGTCACGCCTCTCTGGCGACCCTAAACTTAGTATCGACCTCCGCGCACATGGCCTATTGTTCCTCCATATGGAGGTTCGACCTCTTTTGATTCGAGCCGCGTCAAAGCTTGATTTGATTCAACCGAGGGAAGCATCGGGCATTTCGGGGAAGGCGAATAAAAAGATAAATTTCTTCACGTAAACAAGTGATTTTATTATGCCTTCGGGTAGATACAAAAGTGTACATGTACATTAAAAAAGAAAAGGGATCAAGCGACCCTCCGGATGCAAGCCCTCGGGCCTGTCTAGCTCGGCCACCTCCTGGACTTGGGAAGCGTCGACCTCCTCCTCACGACTTGGCTTCTTTGGCCACCTCTGGACGGGCTGCTTGACCTCCTCACGAGTTCGAGAAGCTTGGCTTCCTCGGGGACTCCCGGAGCCTCGACACCCTCCAAAACCTTAGCTGCCGTCTTCCCCGATCCCTTAGCAAGATCAGCCATTAAAGCTTCGATCATGGGATCTCGGTCCACCGGCGAGCATGGATCGATTCATGATCAACAAGACCGAAGATGAAGTCAGACTCTCCAGCAAGGGCAAGCCCTTCAATCCATGGGCCAGGACCTCAGAATAAGCCCACAGCAAGGCGTCATCCTCTGTCACCTCATACCCTTACTTGGACTTATCCAAATCCGGGTAATCCTCAGCAACTTCCTCGATGGCGTCCGAGACTGCACGTTTGTTCAACACCCCGGCCACGCCCGCGGCTACCCTGGAGAAACCCCCGGATAGGAATAGCCTCTCCGCAAAGGCGCGAAGCATCTCCCCTTGCGAGCCCGCCACTTCAGCCTCCCGACGTCGGGCTCCCTCCACTTCGGCCTTCATCAAGCCGACTTCGACCTCCACCGCCACAGCCTCGCCCGGTGCCACGTCGGCCTCGCCTTGGCGCCTCGGCGGCCACCGCCCTTGCCTCCCTCAAAGCATCCCGAGCCTTAGCCTCGACCTCACACATCTTGAACGAGGAGAGTCTTCTCCTCCTCCATCTCCCGGGCATAGCGGGCCACTCCGTCGAACTGGGCAACGGCGTCTTTCAAGTACTCCGTCACAAGGACGGATGCCTTCGCCAGTTCGATCGTCACGCCCTCGACCCCCTGTGCAATAACCAACCAGGTCAGGAGGACACAATAATTAAATTACTTTACAATGTATGAGAACGGATACACTACCTCGGAAAAAATACGAGGTGCGGGTTGCGAGCCGAGGATCTCGCACTCCGGATCGGTGGGAACAGCGGACTCAGGGATCGCACGCCTTATCCTCTTGAATCGTTTAAGAGGCACGGGCGAAGGAGACTTCGGGATATCTCCATTCCTCTCAGAGGAATCCTCAGCGACGTCCTTCAGCGTCAAAGTGGGGATCTCCGAACTGGAACTCGGTCCCTTCCTTTTCTTCTTCCCTCCGAGCAAGTTCACTACAAGGGAATAGGCGCCAGGTCAGAACAACAAAAAATAAAAGCAACTATATGAAGTATCGGATGAGGGCCTCGCCCGCCGGCTCCACCACAGTAGCGGTCATGGGGCTCGGCCAGAGGTGTGAGCTCGGCCTCGGAGAAGTCTTCGTCAGCGAGGCCGACCTTATCTAAAACCTCCTCAAAGCCACCAAGGCTTACATCAGTGGCCGCATCCGCCAACTTCTCTGGATTCCATGAAAACTCGAGCACTCATCGAACCGACAGAAGAAGAACTTCTTCTGTCAGTTCGAGATTTTCGACTTTGTTTTTACTTTGAAGCCACGACGAGGTGATAAGTAATACCACCCCGAGCTAGCTTTAAATTGAAAAAACCTGAGGACGAGCCCCAGGGTAAAAGGAAAGTTATGCCGATGGCAAAAGACACCAAGACCCGTTAGATGCCGAAAAGAATTGGGCATTATTTGAGCAAGAGGTATGCCGAACATCTGTTGGAGTTCGACATACACAGAAAAAAAAGGGATACGAAGACCACCCTTAAGGCTGTCCTCGTAAACCGTCACAAAACCAACCGGAGGGGCACAAGCCCTATCTACCGGACGGGGAACAATAAATTCAACAGACTCCGGAATAAAATACCTAGAAGAAAAATCCGCTATAGCAGAGGCATCTAACATTGAAGGAATGGAAGACACTTTACCAAAATCCCTGAAGGGCGGGAATTCAACTCTACGCACAGAAGGGGGAAGCAATTTAAAGGTATAAACTTCTAAATCCACAGATGATGACACTGAGACCACACGACCTTCATGACCGTGGGAATCCTCGGAATAAGAAGGAGATGAAGAAACCATTAAATGTAACTTACTGGTTTTTGGTATTAAGATCGAGGGGGATGCGATGAACTCAGACGAGGAACAACAATGGCTATGAACTCTACGTTTTTCAGAAAGCAAAACACTTTTTTGAAGTTTGAAAGTTGGTAACGGATAAAGTGATAAGAGAAAAGGCGTATCAGGGAAGTTATTGCCAATATGCACTTTATCGGGAACCCAACCGCTGTACGCATTAAATGCGCATTAAATGCGGATGACAGACCCCGTGTTCGACATCGACAAGACATCCCGTGTTCGACCTCGTCCTAATGTTACGCATTCAACTACGATGTCATGTATCCACCTCGAAACCTCGGCATAATGCCTCAACAGGTGAAGCCGGTCAAAAGACCTCGGCATAACGCCTCGTCTGGTGAAACCGATCAGAAGACCTCGGCATAACGCCTCGTCAGGTGAAGCCGATCAGAAGACCTCGCATAACGCCTCGTCAGGTGAAGCCGATCAGAAGACTTCGGCATAACACCTTATCAGGTGAAGCCAGTTCAAAGACTTCGACATAACGCCTCGTCAGGTGATGTCGAACACGATGAGTTCGACATAACACCCAGGAAGGTGAAACCAAGTAACATGACTTCGGTAACACCTCGGCACAAGCGACAAATGACCTCGGCAAACGCATCTACATGTGAAACCAGCGACATACGAAGTCAAGATAAAAGGACGGCAACAGGATCGATCGCGCTCCACTTCGTCATAGACAAATCTCTGGTGAATTACAACCCCCAAACCCATCACGACCTCGCTTTTGCATCTTTTTGGGGGAGGGGATGTGATAGGATACGGCCCAACTCCCAGGCCCAAGCATCAGGCCCAATATAAATAAGCTTGATATTAAGTTCGGCCCAAACGAGTTCGGCCCAAGAGGACTCCTAAAGCCAGTAGGAACGCAGAAGATTCGGCCATATCTAAGAGAATCCTAATTGGAGAAGAGATAGGATTGAGATCCTATCTTAGAATAGATCTTGGATTCGAGATCTAGGTCATTATAATCGTGTATAAATAGAGGCTACAATTAGACGGAAAGGGGCATCTAAACTCTCTGTAATCACTCCTCATATTATCAATATACGAATACTCTCTCTCCCCGTGGACGTAGATCTTATTCATAGATCGACCCACGTAAATCCTTGGTGTTCTTGCGTGCATTTATTTCCCTAACGAAATTAAGATCGATCACTCATATTACTGTAATATTATATCAATTAATGGTTGATCATGAAAAGTAAAAGATATAAATAAATAGTAGTATTGAGTGTAAGAGAGAGAAAATGGTGGATCACTGATGGTAAAAAATATAAATAAAACGTGTTATTGATGATAATAAGTATGAAGTATTTTGTAGGATAGTATGTCCTTCACACATTATATATATATATATATATATATATATATGGTTAGATTCTCATAGTACCTGCTCCTCAAGTAGTATATAGTACCAGCTGACACGTGTCAGTCTCTTTTTCAATATATTTTTTTAATTTTTGCAAGGGGCAAAATGGGGAAGAAAGAAAATCAACCTTCCTTCTTCTTCTTCTTCTTCTTCTTCTTCTTCTTCTTCTTCTTCTTCTTCTTCTTCTTGATTTGTTTTTACAACGGAGACAACAAACATCGGCGACACCGACGGATATCAGCAACGACTATACCAACAACAACAAACAACAGATTTTGAAATAAAAAGAAGAAGAAAATTTGATAACGAAATTGATGAATTTGAGGAAAAAATAGAAGATGGATTTGATAGAAGATTGAAGAATCGAGAGAGATGGTGGCTATGACGGTGGTTTACGGAGAAATTCACCGATAATTGGGAAAAGAGACGGAGGATTGACAGAGAAGGAAGAATGTTAGATTTTCTATTGAAAATCATACTTATGCATATAGCAAAACATATTCATGTATTTAACAAAACATAAAACGACATGTTGGCACGAAATATAAACATGCATATGACAAAACATGTTCTTGCATTTAACAAAACATAAACTTGTATGTTGGTCACGAAATACAAATATACAGACAAAACACATTCGTGCATATAAGAAAATATATTCATACATTTAACAAAACAAAAAAATGCATGTTGTTCAATGGGGCACTAAGGGTGCGCGAGCACGCGTTTTCAACATACATACATGTTTGTGTTCAACTACATGTATTTTTGTGTTCATTTATATGCATAAGTTAGTTCAACTATATGCATGGTTGGTTTTTTGCAATCACATAATAAATCCAATTACTAATCTACCCTTACTGCAGCTAAAATAAGCTTACAAAATCCGAAAAAATCTTCATCATATGATCTATGAGATGAGTTGATAAGATTGAGTACTACATTATATATATATATATATATATATATATATATGGAGTGGATCAAATGAGAACTATATCTTTTTTGCGAACTCTGCGAACTATACATAAGACGTGTAAAGATGATGCACATAAAGGTATAAAGTTGTGCACAACGAAAACTTTCTAAATTTGTTTTGTTGTGCAACAATTTTAGAATATTTTTGTTGTGCACAACTTTATAGATTTTGTTTATCAACTTTTTATATATATGCATAGCTCTCAAATTCTCAGAAAAGATGAGTTCTCATTTGGATCATATAGGAATGTATGTATTGGTGAGAAATATGAGTAAATAACAATCCTTGATCATACTAGATCGATGAACAAGATTAATTCTTTATGTGCTTATGTTTTTAATCATACGTGCTACGTTTATTGCTGATGGATAAATTATAGTGGATATTTTTGTAATTTTATAATTAGATGAATCTTTTAGTTCTTATTTTTATGGAATTTGATATTCTCTATCCTCTATCATCTATAATGAGTCATTATTGCACACGATTATCAGTATGTTGCACAACTTTCACATAAACTTTGCAAAATTATATATCTTGTTAATTTATAATTTTGGATTCTGCTTAATTTATTGGATATTGCACAATTTATCATTTATTTAGCATAGGATTCTGACAATCATTGCACTATATATCTTGTTACTCTTTTATTTTTATTTGTGTTGTAGCATTATATGTTCAAATCGTTGTATAATGTTCATGACGGTTTAGCATTGAAATAAAAATAATACAATTTTGGTGTTGAAAAAAAAAATGGATATCACATAAAAACCGATCTTAAACACTTCCATAATATTAGTTATCAAATTCCATAATAATAGGGTTAACTGTCTAAAATAATCGTCAAATTACTATTTTATTCATGCTAAACTATGTACAACACAGACAACGATTTACAACATAATGTTACATCACAAATAAAAAGAAAAATAAACAATATATGTAGTTGTGAAAAGAATCGTGAAATATGTGCTACAAAACGATAAGTGTGTGCAATAACAACATATATATATATGGGTTGGTTAATGGAAGAACTCATCCTATAGTAAGAACTAAGAACTAATTATAACCATTGATTCATGCTAATCTAATGGCCGAAATTAAAGACGCGCATAAACACGGTAAACAAGTAATTCTAGGCCAAAATTCTGATTTATTAGACACTAAGGGTAATAACGTAAAACTGTATTCTGGCCCCACACAAATTAATCTCAATTCTGAAATTACGTTGCATACGAAAGACCACACCATTTATTTTGTTCTCTCTCCCCCATGTAAATGATTCAAAAAATCTACACAAATATTATCGAAGATTTGCTCAGATTTGCATCATACACGTCTGTTCACTCTCGGCAAGTGGTATATCTCTTCCAAAGACATAAAACCCTACTCTGTTTCTCTGGATTTTCTGGCGACTCAGACGCGGCTTGCTTCATCGGCATGAATAACATTGTTTTTCGGCGAAAGAAAAGAACTGGGGCTTGTAATCAGGGTAAGTGTTGTCTAGATTAGCATGTTTATGCACACTACCACTTTACCATGTGTCTTTTCCGCGACAAACACTTATAAAAGATTTCTGAAATTTATGAGAAAAAAACACAAAACATCTACTAGTATGTGCATGTAGATTTTTACTGGTTGAATTCATGTACATTTAGACAACCATCACTATCGTGATTTTGTTTGTCCCATTTAGACAACGTTTTTTTATGGAAGTCATGTACAAAATATTTAAATGATTGGAAGATTTCGTATGATGTTTTTGGTTGATTGTGGTCCCCTACTGCTGGGTATTTAGTCAAAAAAATAAACACCATAACCCAAGATTATTCGATAGTATTTAATTCCTGTACATTGTTGCGACAATGTACATGATAACATAATTTGCTAATGCATAATTTGGTTGAGTTTTATGCACTGACAGATGGCTTCCAGGGACACAAGACAAAACCCAAGCGATTCGATAAAAATTGTGAAGAAGTTGAAATTACGGAAAAACGTTGGAGTGCAAGGTATAGATATGTTCAGGTTTGCACAATAATTTTAAGCTTTTTATGATATATTATTATGTTAAAATCCTAGTTATAAATCGTGCAGGTAAAGATATTGTGCACAATAAAGAGGGTGTGGTAGTAATGGAGGATACTCAACAAGTTAACGAAAATATAATACTCAACGTGAAGGTATTTAACAAAATATAATACAATTAAGATATCATTTCAGTTTTCACACAATTATTGCAGATATTTGGCGTAAGAAATAAAATATAACAATTTGTTGTTCAAATAACTTACAGAAACTACTAAGGGCAAGGTATTAGCAAAACTGAATAAGGACGTCTTGAATGATCAATCCAAAATGGAGAAAGGAGATAAATGTATTATGTTTAATATGCATTCTACTTAATATGTTGATATGTAACAATAATGTTTAGTTTAAAACATTGATTATTAATATGCAGGTACAAGAAAGCTACGTTCAAACACCAAAAAAGTCACAACAATAGGTAATATAACATCTATTGCATTATAAATAACAAAACTGTGCATATTGTACTAAAATCTACGAATACAAAAGTTTTATATATGTGAACAAAGACATTGAGTATAATACATAACATATGTGTATTTATGCAGAAGAGAATATCGATAAAGTTCCATCTGATGCCACAATAGACAAAGAAGCATCTGTTCAGCACAATCAAACTGCAATATGTGATACATGTGTAGTTGTGTACATATAATATTTTTATCCCAATACTCTATTCAAACAAGACCAACAAAAAGTGAAATAATGTCATTGTTTGTTCAAACTGTGCATAATATACTAAAATATAAGTTTATTTGTGCACAAAGATATTGATTATAATGCATAACATATGTGTATTTATGCAGAAGGCCATATCAATAAGGATCCATCTGGTGCCATGATAGACAAAGAAGCATCTGTTCAGCCCAATCAAACTGCAATAAGTGATACATGAGTAGTTGCATACACATAATATTTTAATACCAATACTCTTTCCAAACAAGTCTAGCAAAGATTGAAATAACATCATTGTTTGTTCATGAAAACATTGGATACATAAAACATGAACATGGGATAATGAAACTATAAATGCTAATGTATGAACAGATAAATCTAATCAGAGCAGTGGAAAAAGAACAAGGGAGAAGAATTCAGTGAATATGGATGTGCAAGGTACGCAAAACAAAAAAGTTTCATTTCAAATTATAAAATTATAATATAACACCTTACTTATTTATATGTAAACATGTTTGATTAGATCATTCATTCATTAAGACGTTGCTTATTTCATATAGGAACTGACATATCAAAACAGAAAAAAAGAGGCTAACGTGGGCTGAGAAGGGAAAGTCTGTAGTTGTTTCAGGTATAAACTAAAAAAGCTCCAATGATGAGAGTTACGTGAATTATGTATTCTGATCATCTTATTTTTCCGTACTTGAAGGAAAATAGCTGACCAAGGATGTGAACCAAACCAATGTTATTGAACCACAATCACAAGCAGTTGGAGATGATGATTTCACTGATCTTGTACCAGCGAAACAAGTTTGGCACCTCAAGGACGTTCGGTGCAGAAGGAGAAACTTGAAGGCATGCATGAAAATTGTTACCGTGAATAAGGACAACAAGTTACCTAGGCTGAAGACACGGACGACTCCGTCATCTTTTTATGATATTCTGAAAGATTTGAACGACTCACAAATAGAAGCGGTGTCACAAATGGGATTTGTGCGCATCCTGGATCTAGATATCAGGGAGCTACCGGGGCACTTAGCATATTGGGTGCTCGACCACTTTAACTCACGCAATTGTGAGTTGGAGAGGCCAAATGGATGCAGTGTAAAAATTAATGAGGATGATGTCACGCGTGTATTTGGATTGCCTAGAGAGAAGAGAAGAAGAAGAAGAAGAAGAAGAAGAAGAAGAAGAAGAAGAAGAAGATTGAGATTTCTGAATGTACAGCAACAAGTGAACTGTTCGATCAGTGGCTTGCATTTTTTGGTGGACTAGGAATGGAAGAAAGTAAGATCAGAAATGTTGATGTAGTAACAGTTAGAAGCATTGATGGAGGTACATGGTTCAGACGTCATTTCATGATTGCGCTTGCTTTCTCATTGATGAAAAGCACATGCAGTGGTACGTTCATCCGTAGATAATGAGATTCCTCTTTGATATGCGTGGATTAAGCCAATGGAATTAGGCGGAGTACATTTTGCAATCTCTAGTTGACCACAAGAGATCATGGGCTGTAAAGAAAATCGGGATGTTCGTGGGACCAACTCCATTCCTTGTGGTAAGAAACTATCTGTTTAAAAATCAATATTTTAGATTAAATGATTGTTTGCAATATTATATACTGATTAAATACCGTTGCAGCTGTTTTATGTTGACAGATTTGAAATAAACAGGAAACCAGAGTCTAGATTGTATCCTTTATTTTGTAATTGGACATCACAAAGTCTTAAAGAAAGGTAGAAACGTGAGCTAGATGATGGTTATTTTGGTGGTGGATCGTTATGTGATCCAATAGATATACCAAATGAAGGTAGTGATGGCAAACTTAAAGATCATGTGGGTGTTACGACTGATAGAACAACCAACAATGAAGCAGAAAAAGATTCTACCAGCACGCTGGGTAAAATCATAATGATGGAGACTATAGACATCCATGCACGGATAGACAAGCTTAAAAGGATGATTGAGGATGCACCTATATTTGATCTCCGGAATAAAGATTTCAATGACAGTGTAGTTGCTTGATCGCTCACTTTTCTAACACGAAAACGTGCAAGTATAAAGGTAAGTCGAGTATCGTATCCACAAGGATTGTATCACGAAAACACAGAAGCTAGCTCAACAACAATTCATCATTATGCAAGAACATATTTGGTTTATAAAAGGGTTTATGGCTTCAAATATTAAATCCAAAGCAAAGAGTAACAACTTTAAAATAAACGAAAGCAATAAATACTCAAAGAGATAATAAGATAGAAAGACTAACCCTAGGGATGCATTAATCCTACCCACAACGTATGTTTATCCTGCTTCCTATTAACAAATTTTTAATCCAGACACGATGGAAGATCACATATATAACCAACAATTTCAGTTACGATAATTGTGGCAGTTGATTACTAATTTTTCCTATTACTGTTACGTCTCTAGGTGAAAATAAGTAACTCCAAAAGGATCACAAAGAATATGCTTCCTACGAATGTTCCTATCTCAGCTACGACTCAAGGCTTATTCGTATTATACATTCAAGATCGATTGACAATTAAAATGGTTAAGTAATTAACTGGTAACTAGATATGCATCAAGATTGATCAGAAATTAATACATATAATTAAGTACCAAGAATCATAAATCAATTCCTGGAAGGTAAATAGCAATAGCAGGAATCACAACATTTAGGATAGAATCATGCAAACCCTAGGATTAGAACGGAAATTAGCTAGACATAATAAACGATATAAAATACGAAATAATCATAGTAATAGGAATTAAATAGATAAAACCCGTAGTGTAGCATCGGAAGAACAATCATTGGTTTCATATCCCAACCTCAGCGAAAAACGGTAAAACACGGAAATTGTTCGGACAAAAGCCTTCCGAAGCGTCGACAATACGTAAAACTAGTGCAGAACAATGCAAAAACTAATGCTAGATGGTTCTAAATTAAAGCTAGAGTGCAAAAATATGAAAGAACATGAAAAACTGAGGAAAAACGTGCATCAGAGGTCTAGGGGCGCGAGGGCGGCTATGCCCTATTTATAGACAAAGGGTGAAAACCCTAATTTTCTGCTCATCCGCTACGCTTCGCGGCCGAGCTCGCGGTCGCGAGCTCGGTCGCTAGGTATCTTCGCGCGCGCATCTTCTTTGGCTTGCAACAGGACTTGCGGCCGCTAGGTGAGCTTCGTGACCTGGCTCGCGGTCGCTAGCCATGGTCGCGAGAAATTGGGCAGAGACTTTTCTTCGGAGGCGCCTCTCGAGGTCGCTTCGCGGTCGTGTCGTATGGCTTTTCCTCGCGGCCGACCTAGCGGTCGCTAGGTCGGTAGCAAGGCATCATCCCGGTGCCAATCTTCGGCTCGCGACTGGGCTAGCGGTCCCGAAGGTGGCCGCTAGCCCCTGTTTTTGCCTTCTTTTGCTCGTGCTTCGTTCCATGCTTTGATTATCATCTTATAAGCCTACAAAATACCAAAGAGGAACCCAAGAGCAGTATCTTCCAAAAATATATAAAAGCATTAAGATCCGATACATAAACTCACTTAATAAATCTAAAATCATCTTAAATAATCAACAATAAACGTAATAAATGATGATAACAACCAAAATCATGAAGGAATAATTTATTATGAATTTAGAAATTATAAGAATCAATTTCTGAAGGGAATTCCCGAAGAACTTAACCGAACGCCGGGTAAAATATACCGGGAAAACCCTAAATCGATCCGAACGACCCGAAACTCGAACCGAGGGTCTAAATCAATAAAATATGCTTTATAAGACTCAAATTATTTATGAAAGCTCAAAATTCAATAGAATTTTGAATGGACATATTTTAATCGTGGGACTTTTTTTTGCGATAACTCGGAATTGACTTATCGAACGACGTCCGAACTTCGTGAAATTTTTATGAACATTAAAATAAGTCTTTAAAGGCTATTTAATAAGATAAAACCTTAAGGTTCCGAGAAATCGATTGAAAGTGCGTTAAAACTTAAAGAGTCGGTATTAACATACCAAAACGGGTAATTTGACCAATCCACCTCCCAACTACCACCAAGACCACCCCAAAATGGGCAATGACAGCCATTAGGTCTGTAATAACAGTAGAGAGACGTTCAAGGGCAGACCATTTCACCTTGCACACTTTTTCTCTCATTTTCAAATTTCTCTCTACACTTTTCAAACTCACAACACTAAATCCTCCCTCCCCAACCTCTCCCACACTCAAATAATCCTTATAAGACCATAGGAAGGTATTATTTATCATCCTCTTCCATCCTAATGGAGTGGAATTTTTATTTTGAATTTTTGGGTTTAAAAACCCTAGTTTGCTCCCCATTTATTTTCGTGACTTTAGAGCCTTCAAATTCTCTTAAGCCATGAATGAAAAATTCTTAAAATGATGTTCTAAGGCTACTTTAAAAATTTCATAATTTTTGGAGCATGTTTATATTTTTTCGATTTATGCTTTATTTATTTTTAAATATGCCAAAGCATGATTTTGTGAATATTATTTGATATTGTTTCTTGCTAATGTATTATAAGCATGTAGTATAAATATCATAATTTTCCAGAATACTTTTGAAAATTATTTGTAAAAAACGTGAGTGTTGAGGCTTATTTAAGCCATGGTTTGATTATTATTTTTGAAAAATAGTTGAGATATGGTGTTTAAAATATGATGTGAACATCATATAAAAATCTTGGAATTTTTGAAACACATCTCCTATTTTATTTTATTTTGACCGATTATATTTATATACTTTTAGAGTATTGTTTGGTTTTTGTTTGTTGAAAATAGTTGAGATATGGTGTTTAGGGTATGATATGAACATCATATATTAACCTTGAATTTAGTCAAACACCTCTCCTATTTTTGATGAGAAACCGTGAGCTACATTATATATATATAAGGATTTATTTGATTTTGTTGTTAAAAATAATAGGATATGTGATATTATGAAATATTGGTTAATGTTTGATGTTAATATTACATGTTATTGCACATATAACCATTTTGTGCAAGGTTGGAATTTATTGAATATGTATATATATATACATGAAATTACCGAAATGAAATTAGGATAGAAAGCATGGGTTTAAAATTTTAATGCATGATATGGGTGATATTTCATGTTTAGTATATGGTATAAGCATGATATAATTTTTGTGGAATTTATTGAACACCAAAGCTCACTAAATTGTGATTACCGAAAACTTTGGATAATTTTAACCTATGGTTTAAAATTTTATATGATGATATTGGGTTGATAATTAACTTCTATAGTATGATAGGAGTATAACATGATTTTATTGGAATTTATTGGATACATATGCTAATTGTTGCTAATTATCGAAAACGTAACAAAATGGCTAAGTATGAGTTTAATTCTAATGTTAAATGATGCTATGATAGTGAAATTATAAGCTTAGAATGAAGGGTTGTGATTATGGTAAATGAATGGAACACTTATGCACACTTACACAATGATTGTGTATTACATTAGAAATTAGGGTTTTCTAATGCTTAGTATAGTTTATGTTGTGTATGGTTTTGTTGATGTTGAATGTTTATGTTTATGTTGGACCGACAAACCAAAACCCGAACGTAAACAACATAATACTATATGAGCGAGAATCAAAAGAAATCGACCAATTTCGATAACTTAAGGCGGAATAAGCGAGAATCGAAGTTAGACACAAATTAAGGTTTTATTAATGAAAGGATACTCAAGCGTGAGTTCCTACGTTAGAAAAACCAAAAGTCGAGCTTCTAGCGTTAATATTGATAACGACAACTCAATACGATATTAGTTGGGCGTAAACACAACTCGATAATGAATAACGATTATCGACATATGTAACCTCCGACGAGTTAAGTTAAATACACAATGTCGTAATGTGTAAGCAACGATTCGAACATAAGATGTTGATCCTTATGTCTCAAAAGCCGAGTTAATATTCGAAGTACTTCGTTTATTCTTAAGTACTAATTACTTACATGATAGCATATGTCCACTTGAATTGTAAGTCGATATTCCTCGGTTAATTATCGTGCTAATCTGACAGTCGTCGACATAACCTACTGGGGCGTAACTATAATTGTTAAGTCTAGTTGGTGGCTTGAGAATATCCTAATTTACCAATCATAATTTGATTACCGATAACCTATAACTTAATAACGTTATAATAAAACTAAGGTTAAGAGTCGAGGATAGACTCGGAATATGTGATTCATAATTGAAGTTCACCTATGAGCGATGAGGTAATATAGCTTGGGAATTGGGGATGTAAGATAATAGAAATTATCTTAAAACAATCACATAAAATCATAAAGAAACCCTAATTGGGAACTTTAAGTAAGTAGTTTATAAGCGACATTCGATCGATAGAAAGAATCTAAGAAACGCTATTTTCTTATGAAGGGTTTGATAAATGCGTAGTCGGCGAGGAAGAACATCACACCGCTTCTTTTAGAACCACTAGCTTGGATTAGCGGTGGGCTTTCTTGAAAGCGAAAATGTTATGCATATCTCAAAGCATGTTTTACAAAGCTTTATGAAATATTATCACATGAAATGTTATTGATCGCCAAATGTTTATGTTTTGTTGTTATCTATCCGAGATTGGTATATCAATGTGGAATGATGAATGTGTTGGTCCACCAACGTTAAAAAGGGTAACGATCGGATCCGACTTAGTTAAGGACTAACTCGGATTGTGTACACGTGTTGTGTGTTAAGGTTAGCTACCTCGACCGGTCACGGCGACTATGTGTGGTGGCCACCTCCATAGTCTTGTGACGAATGAATGAATGATCGAGATATGGAAACAACGTGAATGAAATAGTTCGCCGAGCAGCTTTTGGAAAAGCGATAAAATATTTGATAGGCATGAGTCTTTAACTAAAATCCTCACGCGCTATTGTGGGCGATTAATAACTTTTGACAAAGAAAATGTTTTGCAACGAGTCCCCGAGTACTTTTGTACTTAGCCACGCATTTCGTTTTGGCGTGCGGGTTGAGCAGGATCGATGATGGGTGCGAGGTGGTGCGAGTAGCGACTATTTTGATGCTTAATTAGAAAGGTTTCTATAACCTTGGGCATGCATCGTCATATGCATGTCCACACGTTTAATTGCTGCCTAACTCTGATATTATTAATGTTTTGTTTATAACTGCTTATTTCCGTATTGAATTGGAGGTCGTACCTCGTACTTTAAATTCTGCCCTGATTGGGTTATGTTGAACCTTGAACCCCCTTTTGACAAGTCCTTCTAGGACATGAGTTGGAATTGGATTGTTTATCCCTTTTAACCTATGAGTTATTAAGTAGTTGATTGGTTGATTGCCTTGATTAGTTATGTTTATTTCCGCTGCTTTATCATACCGGTGACGATCCATATGATCCGTACTTCATTGGAAAGTCGGGTCGTCACATATTCATACGCCGAGAACAAATAAAAGTGTTGTGTATTTGCCACTAGAGGATGATGCATTCTTTTACAGAGATGATGTCCTCGAATATGTTGATCGAGCTTTTGAATTGGGAAGTAGTATGGACAAGAGAGCATTCGATGTTCCACAATTTGACTTGGGTTTTGAAACCCAAATTGGAACAGAAAATCATTCATCATAGTCGTGCTGCACCAGAGCTAGAAACAACTACAACTACCACAAACATCAAGGTACAAATTAAATATATTACGATGCAATTTGGTTGTTATTCTATGAAAAATGTTATGAAATATAAGCATTTGCTTAATTGTCGAAAATTTAATTAAATTTTAAAACAAATAAGGAATTTCTGACCAAGTTGGATGTGTGGTGGAAAAAACAAATGAGGCGCAAGCGATCATAAAAGAAATTGTCGCATCTGTTGAAAAAACAGTGGCCAATGAGGTATTTATCATATCCTATAAACTGTACCCTTATTCCTATTGTATGAATAGGAATAAGTCTTGAAGTGCACACTTTTTGTCATAATAATATGCACTACTCATTTATATTTATGCATGATTGTAATTTTATTATGCAATTACATGCATGCTAATATGCATATGCATAAGTCATTGTTAGATTTGGAATGTCCATAAACAAAAATTGAATGTTCATATATCTATGACTGTTTATGCATATTTACCAATAATACTATGCATACATATTCATGTATGCACAGTTCATCGTGCTATTGTTGGGATTATGCCCTGATGTGCATGCTAAAACTCTTTGAATGTGCATGCCCTGATGTGCATTAATTTTGTTTTTTGTCCTTCTATGCATGCTGAAATTTATAGCTTTCTAATTTGTAGTCAATTAGCTCGTAGACATACTAATTTATAATTTTTAATGGCATAACCATATTAGTGTTAGGCCGTATCGATGGAGGTTGACACAAGAAAGAGTGATGAGGGACGAGATCTCATTCAAGCCACAACAGCCAGTCTTGAGGGAAACAATAACATAAAGGTTATAACATAAGTCAGTTTTAATATATAGTGACGATTACTAACGTATGATTGATTATTTTTTGTGCAGAGACGGGGAACGGAAGTGCAAGCAGAAGATAATGAGAACAATCGGCATTGAAAGGGGTAACACGATATTATGTCAGGAAGTGTAGGAAAAAGTAGTTCGATGTGGTTGTAACCTTTAACTAAATACTACTAATATCAGGTTGATAGGCATCACTGGAAAGAATCACTGTTCAGGAAAAGACCAAAGAAACTATTTTGACTTTCCGATGAAGATGTAGTCCTGAATAGCCCACTCATACTTATATCGCAAAAATATGCTGGAATCCAAAATGAACGTGCATTATACATATCGCCAAACCATTTATAACTAGATAAGTCATATTTCTCCCTGACTTGGTGCCACTTAGAATAAAAAACAACAGGTTCATCCAACTCGAACCAAACAACCTCATCGAAATCTTGTTTAAATTCAATACTATCTCTCAAATTAACTAGCAACTTCTCAACCAGCTTCATGGTGATATGCCACATACAAAATCTATGGGAAGCATTTGGCCATACATTCGCAATAGCAGACTTCAGTGCCGGATCTTGGTAAATTATAATAAGATTTGGATGAGTACTTATGCAGTCAAAGAATTTTGATAAAACCCAAGAATATGATTGAATATCCTCATTCGAGATAATAGCCGCGCCAAAGGAAACACATCTACCATAGTTATCTCTACCAGTAAAAGAAGTGAATATTTTTTGGTACCTAACAATACAATATATATATACATATATAAAAAAAACAAGAAAACAAGATTAATGATTCAGCAAAAGAATCAGACAATAATCATGATGTGCACATATTAATCATCATTATGCACAACTATTTAAATACACATGTTCACGTTTAATTACCATAGGCATAGAAAATGCAATATTTATGCAAACATATTAACACTGTTGTGCGATATGGAGATATAAACACAAAAAATCGAATTACTGTTCATGCGATATGTGGCATCAAACGACAAAGCATCCCCAAAAATCTTGAAGTTTTTGATCGAGGTTGAATCAGCCAAAAATAGACGTGTTAATCTATTTGCATCATCAACGTCATGGAAAACATGAAACCATGACAATTGTCGCGTTTCCATTTGAAGTTATCCAATAACATCTGAGCATCCACACCCGCAACCGATAACCTCATGTCAAGCTTATAATTTTTGAAGTCAACCATAGTACAACCAATATTATTGCCAACAACCTCTTTGAAAATGCGAAAACTTTTACTTGTACCAATGTTGGCTTTTATTTCTCAATAAATATTTGATGCATATAATCAATCTTGCTATTTGTCTTCATAAGGTGATGATATACATCCGGTACCATGTTGTGTGTGTGGCCCTCAATAAACCTGTGAACTTTATAGCCGACACCAGCCTCAAACCGAAGCACCATCCGAGCCATACAATCCACCCTGCTTGAAAAACGAACACGCTTTTGCTTGGAGGAACTATCATCTAAAGGAACATTTGAATTGTACTTTGAACCTTCCTTGGTACATAAAATAAATCTGAAAAGAACGACAATATTATCTCTTAAACGTTTTACGGTACTTTTACGAGTATCAAACCCACATGCGACAGCATAAGCATCATAAAAATCCTCTCATTCTTCTAAATTTCGAAAAGCCCTACCTAGTTTAGGCTTAAGTACATCATTAAAAATGGAAAAATCCAATCATCACAGAATACAACATCTGAATCAAGGTCAATACCTACAAAAAAAATTTAGAAACAAATGAAAGACAAAAGTTAGATATGCATATTAATTCTTTCTCCGGTTAACTTTGAATTTAGGGTTTAACAAATGGATTTAGGGTTTAAAAACATGCACATATATATTTAAGTGATCTTCCATCATAGATCAATACACAAATACATTATCCTTAATATATGGTCATATGCCTTATAAACTTTAACTCATAAAATCCAAGTATGTGCACAAAAGCCAATCATGATATGCAGATTATTTATTTCTCCAGTTAACTTGAGCAGGGTTAACTTGAGCAGGCTCAAGCTTATAGTCATAAACATACTTGTTTATGCATAAACAACCACATATAAAAACATATGGATTATGGATTTAACAAAATGCACATATATAACGTAAAAATATGGACAAAAGTCGCTGAATATATGCATATGAAACATTATCTACTGGTAAAAAAACTAAAATGTATGAATAATAACTAACCTGTTGATGTCATTTTTTATTTGCAAACGTGAATACGAAATTCCAGAAAAAATAGAGAGAGAAAAATTGTTTTGTAGTTCTAAATAAGAATTGATTGTTAGCGATATATTAAGAATATAATAGATATGCATCTATAGTAATGTACCAAATATAACAAAGAATCCCTATAATTATGCATAGAATTCGGTCACATCCATAATTGTTAATTACTTTAGTAACCTTTCATTATTTCGAAGACTAAAATTAACATATAAGCTGATGAAATTGTGGCCTTAGGATGATGAAAATCCAACGTACCATAATAGTTCTCATTTTCCAAAATATATAGGGTTCTCATTTGATCCATATATATATATATATATATATATATATAGGGGTTGGATCTAGTGAGAATTCATCTTTTTTGAGAACTTGAGAACTATGCACAGATGTATAAAGTTGATGAATAAAATCTATAAAATTGTGCACAACGAAAACATTCTAAAATTGTTGCACAACAAAATAATTTTATAAAGTTTTCGTTATGCACAACTTTATCATTTTTGTGCATCATCTTCAACGTCTTATGCATGGTTCATAGAGTTCGCAAAAAAGATATGGTTCTCATTTGATCCACTCCTTATATATATATATATATATGATTTGAAAGAATTCCACAGATTTGGGAAGATTCAATCCCCCCAAATCACGGTAGATGGATATGTTTGGGCCATTTTTACCCTTCAGTCGAGTTTTAGTGAATAGATTGGTGATAATATAATCAATCTTGTTTAAAAATGAAGCATAAAATCTAGGACGATTATTACATATTAGTTAATTGTTATGATTTATTCATATTTTTTATACATAATAACATTCTCACCCTAATCCACCTCTCTCTCTCTCTCTCACACACACACACACACATATATATATATATATATATAGGGGTTGGATCCAGTGAGAACTCATCTTTTTTGAGAACTTGAGAACCATGCATAAGACGTTGAAGATGATGCACAAAATAGTATAAAGTTGTGCATAACGAAAACTTTCTAAAATTGTTGCACAACAAAATAATTTTAGAAAGTTTTCGTTATGAACAACTTTATACCGTCTTGTGCATCATCTTCAACGTCTTATCATGGTTCGCAGAGTTCGCAAAATAGATGTAGTTCTCATTTGATCCACTCATATATATATATATAGAACTATATCTATTTTGCGAACTCTGCGAATTATGCATAAGACGTTGAAGATGATGCGAGCGATATAAAGTTGTGCATAACTAAAACTTTCTAAAATTATTTTGTTGTGCAATAATTTTAGAAAGTTTTAGATTATGCACAACTTTATAATGTTTTGTGCATTATATTCAACGCCTTATGCATGGTTCTCAAGTTCTAAAAAAAGATGAGTTCTCACTAGATCCAACCCCTATATATATATATATATATATATAGGAAGTGGATCAAATAAGAACCACATCTTTTTTGCGAACTTTGCGAACCATGCATTAGAAAGTTTTAGTTATGTACAACTTTATCTTGTTTTGTGCATTATCTTCAACGTCTTATGCATAGTTCTCAAGTTCTCAAAAGATGAGTTCTCTTGGATCAACCCCTATATATATATATATATATATATATATATATATATATATAGGGAGTGGATCAATGAGAACCACATCTTTTTGCGAACTCTGAACCATGCATAAGATGTTGAAGATGATGCACAAAATGGTATAAAGTTGTATAATAAAACTTTCTAAAATTATTTTGTTGTGTAACAATTTTAGAAAGTTTTCGCTATGCACAACTTTATACCGTTTTGTACATTATCTTCAACGCCTTATGCATGGTTCTCAAGTTCTAAAAAGATGAGTTCTCACCGATCCAACCCCCTATATATATATATATATATACATATATGGAGTGGATCAAATGAGAACCACATCTTTTTGCGAACTCTGCGAACCATGCATAAGACATTGAAGATGATGCACAAAGCGGTATAAAGTTGTGCATACGAAAACTTTCTAAAATTATTTTGTTGTGCAACAATTTTAGAAAGTTTTCGTTATGCACAACTTTATCTTGTTTTGTGCATTATCTTCAACGTCTTATGCATGGTTCTCAAGTTCTCAAAAAGAAATAATTTTAGAAAGTTTTAGTTATGCACAACTTTATACCGCTTTTGTGCATCATCTTCAATGTCTTATGCATGGTTCGCAGAGTTCTCAAAAAAGATGAGTTCTCACTAGATCCAACCCCTATATATATATATATATATGGGAGTGGATCAAATGAGAACCATATCTTTTTTGCGAACTCTGTGAACCATGCATAAGAAGCTAAAGATGATGCACAAAACGGCATAAAGTTGTGCATAACGAAAACTTTCTAAAATTATTTTGTTGTGCAACAATTTTATAATGTTTTCCTTGTGCACAACTTTATAGATTTTATTCATCGACTTTATACATATGTGCATACTTCTCAAGTTCTCAAAAAAGATGAGTTCTTACTTGATCCAACCCCTATATATATATATATATATAATGAGAACTACATCTTTTTTGAGAACTCTACGAACTACGCATAAGACATGTAAAGATGATGCACATAACAGTATAAAGTTATGCACAAGGAAAACTTTCTAAAATTATTTTGTTGTGCAACAATTTTGGAATATTTTCGTTATGCATAACTCTATAAATTTTGTTCATCAAGTTTATACATCTATATATAGTTCTCAAGTACTCAAAAAGATAAGTTCTCACTGGATCCAATATATATATATATATAAATAGTGGTTCATGTATATATTCATCTTAACGTGTGAACATACAAACAATACATACATGTATTATATCCATGCACAACACGTATAAAGTCATGATGTCAATATACATGTGAATATGTACATATACCTTTTAACGTGTGATAGGATATGGCCCAACCTCTCGGGCCCACTAGCGAGCCCAAGCAGTGGGCACGACCTAATCTTCGCCCTACTCGGTTCGCCCAAACACGGCCTCCGGACCCTAATCAAAACCCTAATTAAAGGCGGGTCGAGGCGAAGATGATGGGGTAACGGTGGAAATCATGGACAATTATGGTGAAGATCATGGTCGATTCATGAAGGATCGTGAGCCCGCCAATCAAGGGATTCGTTACAAGGTCTACGTTTATGTATAAATAGGAGTTAGATTGAAGGTAAAAGGGTTAGCAAATTACTGAACACTAGAGCTCCTTGAGATACTCATTGTAATACAATTATAGTGAACATCTTGAGGATCATCACCTCCGTGGGCGAGATCGATTCTTGATCGAACCACGTAAAAACTCACGTGTTCTTGTCGCTTTCTCTAAATCTTGCATACTAACGTACACAGATTTATCATTGGCGCCGTCTGTGGGAACACTCTTTTTCTTTTTCGAACAAAAAGTTGTGTTTTCTACAATTTAATGGCAAGGACACGTGCAAACGCAAGTACTGCCGGCGATGTCGGTAACAACCGTGCAGAGGACGATCAGGTAGTCACACAGCGCCGGGGAAAGGGGATCACGGATGCCACCAGCGGTCATACACCTGAGGGCTACATGGAGAATGTTTCCATACACCCTCAGGATGGTCGCCCCAACGAGGAGGAAGATGCCGACCTCGATCTGGTGAGCAGGAGGTTCACCGCCCCATGAGGTCCTCGGTCGGCGGTCCGAATTCCTCAATGCCAACCTCAATCAATTCGAGTTTCCTCAACGGAGGACAAGCGGAGCGGGCCCTCAAGAGTGCCCGAATTGGTGATTCTGCAACCGAGTGTTGGATTTGTATCTTGGCGGTTTGGTTGAGTTTGTATACAATGTTTCTGTTACCACTATTACAATCTCCTATCGATTTGAATACTTGATTGCATATATCGTGTCCCTTATCTCATATATAAGTTAGATCATACGATGTGCGAGAAGATCACGTAAGTCCGTATGATTGGTCAAGCTTAATGAGATATAAAAGTTTCACAAACCGAGACAACTTAAGGACGAGTTGTCGGTTTAGGTCGCAGATCTGATAAGAAGTGACTTGACTTAGTTGCTTGTCTATCTTTGATGCGTCTCGGCGTATTGAAGGATCACAGTGAGATGTGTTCTTCTTTCTGACCGTCGTGAAGAACCAAGATCTCGGTGACTTACGATGATCTAAACCTCGATAAGGTATTAGGTGAGTATGAGTTGCTGTCCATCACTTTGACTTGTTATGAGTGAGGGTTATATGTTCTAACCCAAGATTCTCCGCATCTTGGGTGGTGGCAGTGCTTGTATGTCACGCTAGTTATCTGTATCGAGTCACCGTATCCGTTTAGGATGATGACGTCCCCTTAAGGAGCTCAAAGGTTTATTGTACTAAACCCCGCAGTTGAGTTAGCTCAAGTACAATAATAAGGTTGAGTGGTACTACTTAAGGAAATGAAGTTATTAATCGTTTTAAGCAATGATTGCTATAAATGATTAATGGACGTTCGATATCTTAAATACGGGATTCGAATGTCTAAGTGCAAGCCCGACTCAACTTGGTAATAAAGGGTAAGTCAACATTCTTTCTCTAGTGGCATGATCGAATGTTTATAAATTAATTTATGTTCGGGTCGAACATAAGATAATTAATTTATTTGAGGCCCATCTTTATTCCTTGCATTTGATCCCTGGGCTGGCCCATCCAGGCCCGTAGCAAGAGGAAAATCGGCGCCCCTTGATGCTCCATTGGCAAGATTTTATTCTCTTTATCCCACAAGGATATTATTATATTTATGGTATATGCATAGATCCTTTCCATATAAGATTATGGTAATAATCCTGAGAGTATGGAAATAATCCTGAGAGTATGGAAATAATCCTGAGATTATGGTATTTTTCCATATAGGATTATGGTAATTTCCATATAGGATTATGGTAATTTCCATATGGGATTAAGGTAGTGCATTATAAATATAAGGTATGAGATAAAGTCTAGGTTAATGCTCACATAACTAAAACAAGAATTTTCGGCCACCCCCTCATAGAGTTGAGAGAGTTTCGAAAATTGTGAAGTGAGAGCAAAGGGTGATTTTTCCGAAGCATTCTCCATAGATCGTCCTCACTCGACGTTGGAGATTGGGCATCCGGGATACAGTCCAGAAGGTCAAAGCACGAGTCTCGACCGTTCGATCCGTTCATCCCGTTCGATCCACCTCGACAGATCCAAAGGTAAACACGAGAAAACCTCTACGTGTTGCAATTAATTATATAGACGCATGCTAGGAATATAATCAATGTATGGTGAATTAAACACCCAAGATAGATCCTCGGGGCGAGGGCTTAACATATGTTTTCCCTAGAATTGGTATCAGAGCCTGGGATCAGAATCTTGGCTCTGTTGAACTAATTCACGTTTGATTATTACGTGCGTTTAATTAATTGTGGATCCGCTGCTCATCGTGGCTCGCTTATTGTTTTGTTGGGTTTTGGTTTTACACCACGAGAAAATCCGTGGTTAGATTAGATTTTATTCGTAAATCTTATCTATAAAAGAAGAACAAAGACGAAAGCACGAAGACGAGACGATGGGAAAACAGGCTCGCGGGTGTGTCTGGATGGTTTCGCGAGCAAGCATCGCGGTCGCAGCACGATCGCGAGGGGCGCGGGCGGGCAGGTCGGCGAGGCGCGCAGCCTCGGCCGGACGCTGGCAAAGAAGCCGATAGCGCGCAGACGCATCGCGGCAGGCGGCGCGACGGGCGGCGCGGGTGCGCGCGCGCGCGGAAACCTCAAAGTGGCCGAGACCACTCGGCGCATCATGCGCTCGACAGCGCTCGCGAGCGCTCAAGCGAGCGCGAGTATGGGCGCGAGGGTAGGCGACGCGGGCGGCACGGCTCGGCAGCCGGGGTGCGGGTACGCGCAGCGCTTCAGCGCGGATACCTCGGCGCACCACCGGCGCCTGGACGTGCTCGCTCGGCAAAGGTTTCGGCATCGACCGCGGGGTTGTAGCGCGAGCAATCGCTGGAACCTCAAACCACGCGGGTTGGGCGGCGGCTGGCGGCGCGAGCGCGCGATTACAGCGCAGACGCCCGGCGGCGCTCGACAACGTGGCTCGGCGGCGCATGCGCAGCTCGACGGTCGGTCGCCTTCGGACCGTGACCGCGAGGAGCCCACGAGGCACGCAGCGGCGACGCATGGCTGGGGCGATCTGGCCGTGCCTCAGCACGCTGACCCAAGACTATTTTGGGCCAACCCGCCCAAACCCGCCAGCACCGATTTTCGTGCCCGCACCCATTTTTCCAGCCCAACCCAGATTTTCCGGTCCGTGCCCGCACGCCGATGCCCAATTGTTGAATCCGTCCGTGCGGCACGCGAGGCCTGTCAAGTTTAATTGCACTTTGTAAATCTTTGTAATAGATTAGATTTAAATGTGCAGGTTTCACGATTGGGCCGCGATGAACGTTTTATTTTATTTTTATCGCTCATATGCATGTCGTGGATGTTTAGATTATGCAAGAGTATGCTATGTATGTTTATATTACGCTCACAAACCTTTAAGTGTTTTACGTAATTGGACGCGCATAGTAAGCATGCTAGGTTTATTGCGTTTATCAAGCATATTTTAAAATTACTCGAGCATGTTTTACATGTTGAGTTCTATAGAAAAGCATGCTAGGATTACGTGATCTCGCATGGACAAACCTTTTGAATAAAAAGACTAAGCAAGCAACCCGACAAATTAATTTTTCAAATTAAAATGTCAAGACCTCCACTCTTTGATCTCTAAACAAAGCGAGACTTTGTGAGTAAACGCCCACACGCGTGGCTTGCTTGCCTTCGCTTATCATAAGTTTGTTAGATGAGATTTCTAAATAAAACATTTTAAATCTATTGAGAAGTGGGAGTTTCATGTAAACGCCCACACGCGTGGCTTCATGTGCGATTTTCATAAGTTCTCTAGAGATAGATATAAAATGAGATAACAAAAGAATTTGAATTGGAAGCGGTATGGTCCGAGTGAGTATGCCAATTCTAAGAATTCATTTTTTGTTAAAATTGTGGTCATTGCTAGACATCACCTCAAGTACAACTTCCCGCCAAGTCCCTTCTTGCGATAGTGATGTGGTCTAGTAAGGTCCAATCGTTAATTCCATTTGTCGTAAGGATAAGTTGACATGGATTGAAATTAAACGACTAAAAGGTATATTTTAGTCCAGTCGAGGGGTTCATGTGTAAACGCCCACACGCGTGGCTTACATGTGGTATTCCTTGGGCGATTGGAGGTTTCAATTAAAATTTTTTTATCAAAAGGTTAGAATATTATTATTACGAATTATATGCGATCGTATGCTTATGTGTTTACATTATCGCTTCGTATATGTCTCTTACGCCGATTATCAATATGCTCGCACAAAATCCGTTATCCGTCCAAATTTTATCTAGTGGAAACGAAACATGGAATATGTTCTTATCATCAAGAACACATGTTTGTTCTCACTACTCCTAAACCCGATGCCCTTATCGACGATCGACTAATGAGCAATGAGAGTCAAGCGGACTTTGGAATAAGTCAAACAATATGGCTAAATGCTATATGATGACTACTATGTCCAAAGGCTTTGCCGTAAAGATCGATTGATGGTAGACGCGACTGATATTTGGTCAAGTCTCAAGAGTAAGTTTGGGCAATCGGATCGGACAGTCCGCTTCCACACAATGAGAGAAATCTTGGCGTGTAAGATGGAAGAAGGAAGTTCGGTCCATGAACATATCTCCCACATGACTCATCTCATGGATAGTCTTGATCTGTTGGGAGGAGGTATTGACGGCGAAGCCAAGGTCGATATCATCCTCAATACACTGCCCAAGTCTTTTGAGAACTTTCACGTAAATGCGATCATGAGCAAGACCGAGTTTACACTTAGTCAGTTGCTTAATGATCTCGTGGCTGCGGAAGGAGTTATGGGAAAAGGAGCACATGCTCTTGCTAGCACATCTAAGGGCCCAAAATTTTCGTTGCAAAATGGAAATAGAAAAAGGGGTACCAAAGGTGGAAGAAGCAAGGCAAATAGTGGGAGTAATGGGAACAAGAACATGGTTGCCACGGAGGCTTGAAGAAGCCAAAGGAAAAGGGCAAGTGCTTCAAGCGCGTAAGATCGGGCATTGGAAGGCCAAGTGCCCTATGCTCAAGGCTCAAGTACGCCGCTTGCTTTAGTAACGAAAACATGTTTAGCGACTTGTTCTACCCATTCTTGGGTAGTAGATACTGAAACCGATCATGTTTGTTACACCTGCAGGGGTTCTCGCGGACAAGGGAGCTGTTTGATGGCGAGATAACGATCTCCATGGGCAACGCGCGAAAGTCGAGGCCGTTGCAGTTGGAGATGTTACTTTATGTTTTGAGAAAACAGTTTTAGTTTTAAAAGACGCTTTATATGTGCCGGATTTTCATGAACCTTGTTCTGCTTTCAAATTATTTACTCATGGATATTCGTTATTTTTGATAGTGGTGTTTCTATCATAAGAAATGACGGTTATCTATGTTGTACGTTATATAATTCGCTTTATACTATTTCGCAAAACATAATACCTATAACTATGTTGCATCTTCATCAAACCCTAAAAGAGAAAGTTTTCTTAGCAACATGATACTACTTTTCTCTGGCATCTTAGATTAGGTCACATCAATCTAAATAGGATCCAAAGGCGGCTAAGAATGGAGCGTTGGGTAATCTCACGGTTACTCCGTTCCCAGTCTGCGAATCCTCGTATAGAAGGTAAGATGTCGACTGCACCTTCAAAGCGAAGGGATTATAGAGCCAAAGAAATGTTAGAGCTAGTCCTTTCTGACCTGTGTGGACCAATGTCCACACAAGCTCGTAGAGGTACGAGTATTTTGTCACTTTCATCGACGACACTCAAGGTACGGACACGTATACCGCTTCATCGCAAGTCCAATGCTTTGAGAAATTCAAAGAGTTTAAGGCGGAAGTGGAGACGAAGTTAGGTAAGAGTATCAAGTCATGCGGTCCGATCGCGGTGGCGAATACCTCAAGAACGAGTTTATGGACTATCAGTGAAGTGTGGGATTACATCCCAACAAGATTTCACCGCCACACCACAAACAAAATGGTGTGTCAGAACGAAGAAATAGGACTCTTTTGGAAATGGTTAGATCTATGATGAGTTATGCTACATTGCCTATTTCGTTCTGGGGGTATGCCTTAGAAACGGCGGCATACTTGCTGAATCTAGTACCATCAAAGTCAGTCGAAAAGACCCCTTTCGAGTTGTGGTTTGGGCGCAAGCCCAGTTTAAGCCACATAAGGATATGGGGCAGTCCAGCACACGTGCTGAACAAGTAGGCTGACAAGTTGGAGGCTAGATCCGACGCAAGGTCATTTTATGGCTATCCTAGAGGAACGAAGATGGTTTATTCTATAGTCCCAAGGATCGAAGGTCATTATTTGCACTAATGCTCGATTCTTAGAAGAGGACCACATGAAAAATCATAAATCCAAAGTTGAAATCATTCTTCAAGAATTAGAAGATGATCGTATTCCACCACCGATTAGGCCAAAGGTACGAGATGTCGAGTCTAGTGGGAGGGATCGACACCAGATACTTCAAGAAATTGAAGTGGGTCGAGTTCCACCGAGATACCGACCGCATGTTGGTATCTACCCAAAGAAGTTGTGCAAGATAGAGAACCACAAGTTAATGCACCCACCGTTGTCATTGTGTCTATAGCACCTCGTCGTAGTGGGAGGGTTGTTCGTCAACCCGAGCGATTTATGTTCGTGGGAGAATCTTCGGATTTAGTCCCAGAAAACGAACATGCGATAATCGACCCATGGACGCACAGAGAGGCGTTATAAGACAATGATGCAAGATCATGGAACTTACGTTTGGACGAGGTGGTAAAGTCCTATGGATTTACCCAGTTGCCTAGCGAAAGTTGTGTGTATCATTTAGATGTCAACGGTGATGTGGTATTTCTTGCACTTTATGTAGATGACATTCTTCTATTTGGCAACAATGTGAAGTTGTTATCAGACATAAAGAGTTAGTTATCCGATCAGTTTCAAATGAAAGACTAAGGAGATACAGCGTACATTCTTGGGATCAAGGTTTACCGAGATCGCAAGAGGAAAATGTTGAGCTTATCTCAGGCATCTTGCATTGATACTGTGACTACTCGTTTTAGTATGCAGACCGCCTAGAAAGGATTGCTACTTTTCAGACATGGCGTTCCTTTATCTAAGGAGCAGTCACTTTTGACTGCAAAGGAGATAGAGGAAATGAGACAAGTTCCCTAAGTTTCCGCCTTAGGAAGTCTCATGTATGCAATGCTATGCACGAGGCTCGATATCTCGCATGCAAGAGGCATAGTAGCCGACATCGCCTAACCCCTGGACAAGCACATTCGATTGCAAGAAGCATATACTCAAGCACCGAAAGGACTCGAGATTATAGGCTAGTTTACCATGAAGATAGTCTAATGCCTTTGGGTTATCTGCACTCGGATTTCCAAGCTGACCGTGATAAGAATAAGTCTACCTCAGACTATGTGTTTACCTTGTGAGGTGGAGCCGATCTGGCGGAGTGCAAAGCGGCGATGCATTGCGGACTCTACCATGGAAGAGTAACATGTAGCCGCTCAAGGCTACTAAGGAGGTGGTATGGTTCAAGAACTACCTCAAGGATCTAGATGTGGTACCGGTTTGCCCAAGAGTATCATAGTTTCATCGTGATAACTCGTGCAACGGCAAACTCGAAGGACCCACGGACCCACAAGGCGACCGAATATATAGAGAGAAAGTACCATGTCATACGAGAAATCGTTAGACGAGGGACGTCTTGATTGCAAAGATTGATACGACGGATAACCTAGCGGATCCATTCACTAAACTGCCGCAATAAGTCTACGCCGGGGACGTTAGAGGGCTTGAATTGCGCTAGATGGCACCCACTTAGAAAGGAAACTTTGTATAAGTGGGAGAAGCAAAGTGATGGTTGTGTAATAGCTAGTAGAGACACATTGTATACTAAAAGTTTGCTTTAGTATAAGTGGGAGATTGTTGGATTTGTATATTGAAAGCGGTTTGGTTGAGCTTGTATACAATGTTTCTCGTTACCACTATTACAATCTCCTATCTCGATTTGAATACTTGATTGCATATATCGTGTCCCTTATCTCATATATAAGTTAGATCATACAAAGGTGTAGAAGATCACGAAGTCCGAATGATTGGTCAAGCTTAATGAGATATAAAAGTTTCACACCGAGACAACTTAAGGACGAGTTGTCGGTTTAGTCGCAGCAGATGTATAAGAAGTGACTTGACTTAGTTGCTTGTCTATTTGGTACGCCTCGACGTATGAAGGATCACAGATGAGATGTGTTCTTCTTCTCGACCGTCGTGAAGAACCAAGATCTCGGTGACTTACGATGATCTAAACCTCGATAAGGTATTAGGTGAGTATGAGTTCTTTGTCCATCACTTTGACTTGTTATGAGTGAGGGTTATATGTTCTAACCCAAGATTCTCCGCATCTTGGGTGGTGGCGTCTTGTATGTCACGCTAGTTATCTCAGACGAGTCACCGTATCCGTTTAGGATGATGACGCCCCTTAAGGAGCTCAAAAGGTTTATTGTACTAAACCCCGCAGTTGAGTTAGCTCAAGTACAATAATAAGGTTGAGTGGTACTACTTAAGGAAATGAAGTTATTAATCGCTTTAAGCAAATGATTGCTATAAATGATTAATGGACGCTCGATATCTTAAATACGGGATTCAGAATGTCTAAGTGCAAGCCCGACTCAACTTCGTAATAAAGGGTAAGTCAACATTCTTTCTCTAGTGGCATGATCGAATGTTTATAAATTAATTTATGTTCGGGTGAACATAAGATAATTAATTTATTTGAGGCCCATCTTTATTCCTTGCATTTGATCCTCGGTGGCCCATCCAGCCCGTAGCAATAGGAAAATCGGCGCCTTGATGCTCCATTGGCAAGATTTTATTCTCTTTATCCCACAAGGATATTATTATATTTATGGTATATGCATAGATCCTTTCCATATAAGATTATGGTAATAATCCCGAGAGTATGGAAATAATCCCGAGAGTATGGAAATAATCCCGAGATTATGGTATTTTTCCATATAGATTATGGTAATTTCCATATAGGATTATGGTAATTTCCATATGGGATTAAGGTAGTGCATTATAAATATAAGGTATGAGATAAAGTTTAGTTAATGCTCACATAACTAAAACAAGAATTTTCGCCACCCCTCATGTAGTCGAGAGAGTTTCAAAATTGTGAAGTGAGAGCAAAGGGTGATTTTTCCAAGCATTCTCCATAGATCGCCCTCACCGACGCTGGAGATTGGGCATCCGGATAGAGTCCAAGGTCAAAGCACGAGTCTCGACCGCTCGATCCGCTCATCCCGCTCGATCCACCTCGACAGATCCAAAGGTAAACACGAGAAAACCTCTACGTGTTGCAATTAATTATATAGACGCATGCTAGGAATATAATCAATGTATGGTGAATTAAACACCCAAGATAGATCCTCGGGGCGAAGGCTTAACATATGTTTTCCCTAGACCGAGGTCGTTCACCTCTTCGAAACAATCAACATTCACCGCGGCACAATGACCGCCCCAATACCCGAGTTCATTCACCCTCATACCATCCGCGGAGCCGTTCTCCACCTCGGCGTAATGCCCATGTGACTGGGCGGGAAAGAAGAGAGGAAAGGCGAAGTCGAACTCTCCCTCAGAGAGACGACAGACGCCGCTATCGATCTCCCACTCCTCATGAGAGAGATGGCAACGAGCTCCCCGGATTCGACCGGCACGGACGAATTATGTCTCCTTTCTCAAGGAGATTCGATACACCGCCACGGCGATATCGTGCTCCAAATATCGCCGCACACGATGGCCTTAGAGATCCTTCCGACTTCCTATTTGCCTATACCACTAACACGGCAAACCAAGGATGGAAGATTTCCACATGTGTAAGGTCTTCCCGAGGTGTCGATCTCCAACGCCGACGTTGGTTCACTCGCTCGCCGTATCAAAGATCCATTGCTTCAAAGACCTCATGGATCGCTCAAATGGCGTTTTACCAAAAGATGCCGCCCAACAACCTTCATCCGATCCGCTTATAACCGCTAAGGACGGGACGAGACGATGTCGAATTTCGCCTCAAGATTCATCATGGAATCCCTTAAAATAGATGAGAGTAACGATCTCTACATCATCAACGATTCAAGAACGGATCCCACCCTGCTCAATAAAGAGATCACCCGTGAATGTACCAAGACGGCTAGTCGCCTGGACTTTGGTTGACAACTTTGTCAAAGGGACGAGTCGGACGGAAGAAGAGAGATCCGGACGAGCAATGGATGAAAGAAGGAAGCCGGAGGATCGAGGCCGAGGTGCCGAACGGCAAGTGTGTTCGAAAGAATCAAAAAGGGCCTAGTAGAATCAAGGCCGACATCGCCAAACCTCGCAATAGCGAGCGCCCGCTCAAATCCAGTATGAAATATTTGAGCTCACATCGAGCTCTTTCCAAAACCTCCTCCTATGAAAGGAGGATCCAAAAAGTCAACAGAAAGTATTGTGACTACCACCATGGGTACGGTCACGATACAGAAGATTGCAAGATCTTAAGCTCACAGATTGACGAGCTCGTCAAAGAAGGAGCGCTCAAGAAGTACATCGGCCGACCTGGGCCGGGTAATAAAAAGCGCAGGGGGAAAAATGGAGGTGGTAACAATCAGGACCGACCTCAACGGCAGCCAGACACGAAGATGACGAGGACGAAGGTCCCAATGCAATGGAGCAGTCTATGTTATAACCGGATCGCCTGCTGGTACGACGAGGTCGCCACTTAGAAATGAGGCTCTGAGGCCGACCCCCCGAGGAACCGAAAATAAGCGACTCGGATGGAGAGAACATCGTGTTCTCCAAAGATGACCCAAGACCAAGATTATGCCTCACCAAGACGCCATTACTATACAAGCCATGGTGGGCAACAAGAACGTACATCGGGTCTACATTGACATCAGAGCTCCGTTAGCATCATATTCCGTAGCCGCTCGATAAACTTGATGTTGAGGAATTCAAGTACATCCCGCACCTTCCTGGGCCATGGAGCTTTACTCAGAGGCGGTTCAACCCGAGGGCGCCATTACCCTTCCTACACCAGGACGTGCTCCCGTGCCTGCTACCAAGGCCATTCAATTTTTCTTGGTCCGAGCTCCCCTCCATACAACATTATCCTCGGGAAGAGATTGGTTGTACGCAACCGGTGGCCGCCTCGCCCGTGTACCACCTCACCATTAAGATACCCACCCGGTGGGAGTGTTAACATTCTGTATGCACCAAACGGCAGCCTAAAGAATGCCCACGACTCTCAACCCAAGATGGGGCCTTACCTCGTGCCTAGCATTATGTAACCCTCGGTTGCCTCCTCGGGATGACCTGACTGAGAATCTTCAGCTATACGACGACGACCCTTCCAAAGTTGTCAAGGTCGGCACCCAAGGTTCAGCTAATATTCGCCAACATGTCATGCAGCTTCTAAGGGAATATAGGGATGTATTTGCATGGTCCCCACTTGACATGACCGGGGTCTCGTCCGAGCTCATAACTCATCATCTCAACATCGATCCGCCACTAAACCGCTCGTGAAGAAGAGATGTTTTGCCGCGAGCTGACCAGTCATAAGGGACGAGGTAACCCAACCCAAGAGGCTAAAAAATCAGACGAGGTCAACACCCAACCCGGATGGCTAATCCAGCTTGTGGTTCAAAGCCGAGAGGGATGGCGCATGTGTGTCGACTATACCGACCTCAATAAACACCGCCTAAAGGAATGTTACCCCTCCCGACATCGACAAGAAGGTGGAGGCATCGGGACATGAGATCTTCGTTTCGGATTTATACAAGGGATACCACCAAGTCCCGATGAGCCGGAAGATGCCCCAAAAAATGTTCATCATCGACTTGGTGTCTTTGACTACCGGAAGATGCCTTCGATCCGAAAACACCGGAGCTACCTACAAAGGATGGTGGACGCGATCTTCAAAGATCACATAGGGGAAATCGTTGAGGTCTACGTCGACGATATAGTAGTCAAAAGCAAAAGTCGAGAATCTGCGCCCGCCGACCTCGAAACTATCCTCCGCCTCCTCGTGTCGGCCAACCTCAAGCTTAATCCCCGTAGTGCACATTCGTGGAAGACGGTAAATTCTCGATGCTGGTTTCTCAAGAAGGCCCCAAGGCCAATCCTACCAAGGCGAAGACAATTGTTTCGACATGCAGTGCCAAGAACCATCCGTGAAATACATAAACTCACCGGATGTCTAGCCGCCTCGCCAGATTCCTATCTCGAGCTGCCGAGAAGCCAGCCTTCTTCAAGATCCCGAGGAGAGCTCCAGATTTCGGCGGCAGAAGAACACTGTGTCGCCCAGACGGTGAAGGAATATCTCGCCGACCTACAAACCCTATCCGCCCAAGCAAGGTGAAACCCTATCGCTAGATCGGCCGCCCGGACGAGGCAATCAGTCGAGGCATGGTGCGAGATGAGACGGGATGGCAACTCCCATCTACTTCATCACCGGGCTCTCAAAGGGCGTAGACAAGGTACACCAACCTCGAGAAGGTAGCTCGCCCCGTAAACGCCAAGCGACGCCCGACCCTACTTTCAAGCCCATTCCATCCAGGTACTAACGGACTTACCTTTAAGACAAGTCTTGTCAAAGCCAGAGTCATCTGGACGTATAACCAAGTGGGCACTGGAGCTCGGCGAGCACGACATCTCGTACTCCCCTAGGCCGGCGGAGGCCAGATTCACCGAGGTCGGCTCTACCAGCGAGGTCACTCCCGCCCTCACAGCGGAGGAACCTGTCCTTGCATCGCCCGATGGTTGCTGGCAGATGTACGTGGACGGAGCTTCATGCAAGACGGACAGCGGAGCGGGCATCCTCCTCCTCGGCCCAGATAAACAAGAAGTGACGTACGCCCTCCGGTTTACCTTCCCGACCACCAACAACGAAGTGGAGTACGAAGCACTGATCTCAGGACTCCGCCTCGCAAAGGAATTGAAAGTGGACAAAGTCCAGATATTTGGAGATTCCCAGGTCGTGGAAAACCAGGTCCTAGGCACATACGAGGCCAAGGAGGATCGAATGAAGCAATACCTTGAGAAGGCAAAGGAGATGCTGACCTCATTCAGGTATTTCAGTATTCACCAAATCCCACGAGGGAAAAAAGCCGAGTGACATCCTTAGTAAGTTGGCTTCGTCATCGGCAAACCGCCCTGGAGGAAGTTCATTCCAGAAGCATCGAGGCGCCCCACGTCGGCGTTATCACGAAGTGGAGCCAAACCGACGACGCCTCGAAAGCCTACACCGAAGTTGGTACACTACCTCAAGACCGCTTGAGGCCAAAAGACGATGGTGAAACCTGTAAGTATCTCATATACGAGGGCGCCTCACCGGAAGTCTTACCTCCAACCCTCCCGAGGTGCCTTCGACCGTAAGGTTCGACCACGTGCTTAATGAGATTCACAGAGGATCTTGCTGGAAGCCACATCGGGTCACGGGCTCTTTCAAAGAAGACGCCGAGGTCGGGATATTATCGCCCACCCTTATTCAAGATTCGCCGAGCTCGCCAAAAGTGTCCGGCGCCGGCCACTCCACGGCCAAAAGCTACCCTGCATCGATCCGAGCAAACCGCAGAGTCCATGGCCTTTCACGCAGTGGGGATCGACATCGCTTGGTCTGCTCGACCGAGCACCGTGTCAGCCCGATATTTAGTCGTAGCCATAAACTACTTCACAAATGGGTCAAGCCGAGCCACTTTCGAACCTCACGAGCAAAAGGATTCTGCACCTTCGTGGAAGAATATAGTCCGCCGCTCGCAGATACCGCACATTCTCGGTCTCGACAACGGCACCCAATTCGTCGACAAAATTTCAAGGAATGGTGCGAAGAGCTCCAGATCGATCATCGCTTCACCTCGGTCGCACACCGCAAGTTTAATGGTCGACCGAGGTAACGAACCGCACAATCATACAAGGATCAAGAAAAGGCTGACCGAGCTAAGGGTGATCGGGCCGAAAATCTCCTCAAGTCCTCCGGGTCCCACAGACAACACCCTGACCTCGCATCGAGAAACCCTTTCGGCCCGGGTCTATGGTACCGAGGCCATCATACCGGCTGAGATCGGGCGCACCAAGCCCTCGCACTCTCCACTCGACCACGCCTAATAACGAGGAAGACCAGATGCCAACCTCGACGCCTCGGAGAAGACGAGCTCGCCTTCATAAACGGCCAAGCACAAGGCCAGTCGCACGATACTACAACAAAGTGGTCGAGCCTCCGACTCCAAGTAGGCGACGCCGTCCCACGAAATAATGAAGCCAAGAGAGCCTAAGCGCTTAAAAGTCGGATCCGACATGGGAAGGCCCATACCGCTCACGAGACCTCGGCAAAGGGCTTATGTCGGCTCACCTATCCTGCACTTATCCCCCTAACCCGGCATATTACTCATTTAAGGAGGTACTTTACATAGCTTCGATTTCGATCGCGTCATGTTAGTCTCCTTATTGCTTTGCCAAGTGCGATGTTATATACTTGTTGAATAAAATATTTATTTTTCTAATGAGTATTTCACTACTTCATTTTATTCATATGCGAACATCTATTCGATATACCGATTTAAACCTTCACGAGGGCCCACTAAGATGAAAACCCACTAAGTAGGGTACTCACTAGCGCTACCGCACTCGTAGATTACTCATTGAATTGAACATCTTAGTGCAACACATATAGACTACTCATTAAATTTAACGCTCACATGCACGCATACAGATTACTCATTAAGTTGAAATATCCGTAGGGATGACATATGTCTAGCCCGCCCGAGGATCTATCTTCGATATTTAATTCACCATACATTGATTATAAACCTAGCATGCGCCTATTTAATTAATTGCAACACTTAGGGTTTTCTCGTGTTTACCTCGATCCGACGAGGTCGATGGAACGAGATGAAAGGATTGAACGGATCGGACTCGCAGCTTTGACCTTCTCGGATCAGATCCCTGCTGCCCAATCTCCAACGCCGAGTGAGGACGATCTATGGAGAATGCTCGAAAATCACCCTAAGCTCTCTCAAAATTCTCTAAAATCTCTCCTATTTTTCCTTAGAATTTTTAAAATTGTAGGTTAAATGTGACCATTAACCTGACTTTATCTCTTACCTTATATTTATAATGCATTACCATAATCCCACAAGGAAATGATTTATGATATCCCATAAATATAATAATATCCTTAGAGGATAAAGAGAATAAAATCTTTCCTTTGAGAGCTTAGGGGCGCCGATTTCCTTAGTTAAAGGGGCCCGACGGGCCAACCTGTGGATGAAATGCAAGGAATAAAGACGGGCCTCAAATAAATTAATTATCTTATGTTCAAATTTCTGTAACATAAATTAATTTATAAACATTTATTCATGCCACTAGAGAATAAATGCCGACTTACCCTTTATTACCGGGTTGAGTCTGCTTGCACTTAGACATTACGAATCACCGTATTTAAGATACCGAACGTCCATTAATTATTTAGATCATTCGATCGCTAAAATAATTAATATCTTTAATTCCTTACAAGCACCACTCAACCTTATTATTGTACTGAGCTAACTCAACTCGTAGGGTTTAGTACAATAAACCTTTGAGCTCCTTATGGGACGCCATCATCCTAAACGGATACGGTGACTGACATGATAACTAGCGTGACATACAAGATCGCCACCACCCAAGATGCGGAGAATTGGTTAGAACATATAACCTCACCCATAACAAGTCAAAGTGATGGTCAAGAACTCATACTCACCTAATACCTTATCGAGGTTTAGATCATCGAAGTCACCGAGATCTTGGTTCTTCACGACGGTCGATAGAAGAACACATCTCAATGTGATCCTTCAATACGCCGAGAGACATCAAAGATAGACAAGTAACCAAGTCAAGTCACTTTATCTATACTCAAGAGCCTCATACCGACAACTCGTCCTCAAGTTGTCTCAACAGGAAACTTTTATATCTCATTAAGTTCGACCAATCATACGTACTTCGTGATCTTCTACACATCGTATGATCTAACTTATATATGAGATAAGGGACACGATATATGCAATCAAGTATTCAAAACAGATAGAGATTGTAATAGTGGTAACAGAAACATTGTATACAAGCTCAACCAAACCGCTTTCAAGATACAACCAACAATCTCCCACTTATACTAAAGCAAACTTTTAGTATACAATGTGTCACTTTACTAGCTATTACAAACAACCATCACTTTGCTTCTCCCACTTATTCAAAGTTTTTTCTAAGTGGGTGCCATCAAGCGCAATCCAAGTCCTCTAACGTGTCCATCGTAGACTTTTTGGCGCAGCTCTTCGTGAATGGATCCGCTAGATTTTCCGTCAGATCAATCTTTTCAATCAAGACGCCACCTCGCCTAACGATTTCTCGATGACATGGTACTTTCTCTCAATGTGTTTGGTCGCTTTGTGGGTCCGTGGTTCCTTCGAGTTTGCCATCGCACCGAAAGTTATCACAAGAACTATGATATTCTTGGGCAAACCAGTACCACACCTAGATCCACGAGGTAGTTCTCGAACCATACAGCCTCCTTAGAAGCCTCCGCCGCTACATATTCGGCTTCCATGGTGGAGTCCGCAATGCATCGCTTTGCAGCACTCCGCCAGATACGGCCCACCTCCCAAGGTAAACACATAGCCCGAGGTCGACTTTTTCTCATCACGGTCGCCTTGGAAACCGAGTCTCAGATAACCCAAAGGCATTAGACTATCTCGCATGGTAACCAGCTTTATAATCTCGAGTCCTTTTCGTGTACTCGAGTATATGCTTTATCGCAATTCAATGAGCTTGTCTGTGGTTAGATCGATATCTAGCTACTATGCCTACCGATAGCGTATATCGGCCTCGTGCATAAGATTACAGACATGAAACTTCCTACGGCGGAAGCGTATGAACTTGTCTCATTTCTCTATCTCCTTTGCAAATATAGGTGATCTGTTTTAGATAAAGGAACGCCATGTCCGAAGGTAGCAATCCTTTCTCGGGCGGTCTCGCATACTAAAACGAGTAATCACAAGATCAATGTAAGACGCCCGAGATAAGCTCAATATTTTCTTCTTGCGATCTCTGAAACCTTGATCCCAAGAATGTACGCCGCATCTCCTAAGTCTTTCATTTGAAACCGATCGGATAACCAACTCTTTACGCCTCGATAATGACTTCACGTTGTTGCCAACTAGAAGAATGTCATCTACATAAAGTGCAAGAAAACCACATCACCGCTGACATCTAAAGGATACACGCAACTCGCTAGGCAACCGGTAAATCCATAGGACTTACCACCTCGCCAAAGCATAAGTTCCATGACCGAGGTTCGCTTAAGTCCATAAATGGACTTCTTAAGCTTCCATACTAGATGCTCTTCAACCTTCACCACATAACCTTCTGTTGCGTGACATAGATGTCTCTACCTTCCTCAAGGTAACCGCTAGAAAAGCGGTTTTAACATCCATTTGCCAAACCTCTAGGTTCAAGTGGGCTGCTATGGCCGTAAGAATTCGATGGACTTGAGCATTGCATGTGTAAAAGTCTCATCGAAATCGATTCCCTCAATCTGAGAGTACCTTTCGCCACAAGCCCGGCTTTAAAAGCGAAACCTCTCCATCGGAATCTCTTCCTTTTGTATATCCACTTACTACCTACGGCTTCCTTGCCATCCGTAGAGGTGTCTTTTCATATACATCCATAGTCGTTATCGACTCCATTTCTAAGTCCATAGCGTGTGCCATGATCTTGCATCAATATCTCAGACGCCTCCTTGTATGTCCATGGGTCGATTATCGCTGCTCGCCTCCTCGACTAAATCCAAGATTCACCCACGAACATAAATGGCTCGGGTCGACGAACAACCCTCCCACTACGACGAGGTTCTACAGCACAATGGCAACGGTGGAAGCAGATGCTTGTGGATCTCTAACTTGCACAACTTGTCGGGTAGGTACCACTTGTACGGTCGGTATCTCCAAAGTGAACTCGACCCACTTCAATTTCAAGTATCCGTGTCGATCCTCCCACTAGACTCGACATCTCGCACTTTCGCCTAATCGGTGGTGGAATACGATCATCTTCTAATTCTCAAGAATGATTTCAACTTTGGATTTATGATTTTCATGTAGTCCTCTTCAAGAATCGAGCATTAGTGCTAATAATGACCTTCCGATCCTTAGACTATAGAATAAACCACCTTCGCTCCTCTAGATAGCCAATAAACAAATTTGGCTACGATCTAGCTCCAACTTGTCGCCTTCTTGTTCAAAGACGCAGCCGGATCGCCCATATCCTTATGTGGTTTAAACTGGCTTCATACCAAACCACAACTCGAAAAGGGTCTTTTCGATCGACTTGATGGTACTAGATTTAGCAAGTATGCCACTGCTTCTAAGGCATACCCCGTAATCTAAATAGGCAATGTAGCATAACTCATCATAGATCTAACCATTTCCAAAAGAGTCCTATTTCTTCGCCTCCGACACACCATTTTCCCTGTGGGTGCCCTTATGAAAGCTACCGGGAGGTAATCCCACACCCACTAGATAGTCCATAAACTCGTTATCGAGGTATTCGCCACCGCGATCGTAACGCAGATGACTTGATACTCTTACCAAGCTTCGCCTCCACTTCCGCCTGAACTCTTTCAATTTCTCAAACATTCGGACTTTGCGTGAAGGTATATGTATCCGCACTCTTGAGTAATAATCAATGAAAGTGAAAAATACTGCATTCTCCACGAGCTTGTGTGGACATTGGTCCACACAGTCGAATGGACTAGCTCTAACATTTTTTCGCTCTATAACCCTTCACTTTCATGGTCCGGTCGACATCTTACCTTCTATACAGATTCAGAGACCGAAACTGAGTAACCGTGAGATTACCCAACGCCCATTCTTAGCAAGTCTTTGGATCCTATTTAGATTGATGTGACCTAATCTAAGATGCCGAGAAAAGTAGAGTCATCTTGTAAGAAAACTTTCTTTTTAGGGTTTGATGAAGATGCAACATAGTTATAGGTATTATGTTTCGCGTAAATAGTATAAAGCTTAATTATATAACGTACAACACGATAACTTCGTCATTTCTTATGATAGAAACACCACTATCAAAAATAATGTAATATCCATGAGTAAATAATTTCAAACAAACAAGGTTCCACGAAAATCCCGCACATATAAAACATCTTTCAAAACTAAAACTGCTTTCAAAACATAAAGTAACATCTCCAACCGCAACGGCCTCGACTTTCGCTGCTGCCCATGGAGATCGTTATCTCGCCATCAAACAGCCTCCCTTGTCCGCAGAACCCCTACAAGGTGTAACAAACATGATCACTATACCAGATCTACTACCCAAGAATGGTAGAACAAGTCGCTAAACATGTTTCACATTAAAGCAAATGGCGCACTCGAGCCTCGAGCTTGGAGCACTTAGCCTTCCAATGCCCGCCTCACCGCACTCAAACACTTGCCTTCTCCTTCGCTTTTTCAAACCACCGGTAGAGCCTTTCAGATACTCCCACTCTTTCTTTAGCCTAGCATCCTCGAATTCCACTTTCCTTTTCATCTTTTGATAAAGCAAAGGTTTTTTTTGAGGCGCGTATAAAGATCAAGCACCTTTACCCATTTTACGCTCTTCCGCTACTAGATCCTCTCGCAATGAATCTAGAGTATAACTCTTATCATAAAGGATCGTTTCATAACCAAGTCATCAAAAGATTTGGCAAAGTGTTGAGGATCATATCGATTCTCGATCACGCCATCAATATATCCTCCAACCAACTCGGCCTCCAAGAGATTGATCATTCGCTTCTACATGGTCATGCACCGAATCACTTTCCTTCATCGAACTCGACATTATTGATTTTGTCAAATTACGACAAGTTTATTCTATCCGACTCCTCATACGATTTCATAAGATTTAGCCATATCGTGGTCGCATCTTCCATCTCGATGCCGGAGTTGCGGACTCGCACATGGTGACCAAAAGAAGGCACTTTGCCATTCTCGCTTGATTTGTCCCATTTCGTGCTCCTTGCGCCTCCTTATCGCAGATAAACCGCCCAGAGGCTCGACGGGGTGTAGTGAGTACAAATAAATTATCTTCGGCAAGAAGAACATTCTCAATGTTACGCTTCCACCGATAAAATTTGGACCGGATAATGGATTTTAAAGCAGCATATTGATAATCTGAGTAAGAGACATATCCGAAAAGATAATGAAAACACATAAGCATACGATCGCACATAATTCGTAATAATAATATTGTAACCTTTGATAAAACAATATTAATCAAACTTCCAATCGCCCAAGGAATCCCACATGCAAGCCACGCGTGTGGACGCCATACGAACGCCGACTGCACTAAAATATACCTTTTAGTCGCTTAATTTCAATCCATGTCAACTTAACCTTACGACAAATGAAATTAACGATCGACCTTACTAGACCACATCACTATCGCAAGAAGCGGACTTCATGGAAGTTGTACTCGAGGTGATGTCAAGCAATGACCACATTTTTAACAGTTAGAAATGAATTCTTAGAATCGACATACCACCGGACCATACCGCCCAATTCAAATTCTTTTGTTATCTCATTTTATATCTATCTCTAGAGAACTTATGAAAATCGCACATGCAAGCCACGCTGTGGACGCTATACATGAAACTCCCACTTCTCAATAGATTTAAAATGTTTTATTTAGAAATCTCATCTAACAAACTTATGATAAACAAGGCAAGCAAGCCACGCTGTGGATCGCCACTCACAAGGCGTATCACTTTGTTTAGAGATCAAAAGGAGGTCTCGACATTTTAATTTAAAAAAATTAATTTGTCGGGTTGCTTGCTTAGTCTTTTTATTCAAAAGGTTTGTCCATGCAGATCACGTAATCCTAGATGCTTGTCTATAGAACTCAACATGTAAAACATGCTCGCAGTAATTCTAAAATATGCTTGATAAACGCGATAAACTTAGCATGCTTACTATGCGCACTTAAACACGTAAAACACTTAATGGTTTGTCAACGTAATTTAAACATACATAGCATGGTATCGCATAATTTAAACATCCACCATATGCAATGAATGATAAAATAAAATAAAAACGCTCATCGTGGGCTCACTGCGGAACCCGCACTTACTCGCCTAATCTATTACATAGAATTGCAGCACAAGATAAACTCGAAAACGGCCTCGCGCACGGCACGGACCGGATTCACAAACCGGATTTGTTTCGATCGTGGAACGGGCCGGATCGGGCCTAAAACTGAATCGGCCGAAAACGGGTTCGCCGAAAAATGGTTCGGGCCGGCTGGGTCGGTCGGCCCAAGACGGGCCGGGCCCGCGCCAGGGCACGCCCATGCGCACGCCCAAGACCGCCGCCGCCTCTTCCTCGCAAGACGGGCGTGCTCGCCGCTGGTCGCCTCGCGATCGCGCGGACGCACCGCGACCCCCGTGCTCACCCGCGCCCGCCGAACGCCGCCGAGCCTGCCGCCGAAGGCCGCCGGGCATCGCGCTGAAAACGCACGCCCGCCGCCGCCTGGGCCGCCACCCATGCCTCGCGACGCTGAGGTTTCCGCTGCTCGCGCGCCGAGGCCGCCGAGCGCCGAGGCCTCGCGAGATTCGCACGCCCGCCGCCGTGGCTCGCCGAGACGCCTGAGGTTTCGCCGCGTTTTGCGCTGCCGCCTGGCCGCAAGACGCCGCGCGTGGCGCCGCCTGACCGCCGAGACCTCGCTGAGGTTTCTCACCGTTTCGCCGAGATCCGCCGAAGCAAGACGCCGCCGAAGCGGCGCCGAGGCGCCCCGCGCAAGCGCGCCCGCACCGCCTCGGGCCGCCGAGCCATGCGCGCCAGCCACCCCGCCTCGTCCGCCCGCACGATCTCGTCTCCGATGCCGCGAGGACGCGCGCACGGCGCCGGTGGTCGCCGTAAGGCCCCGCTTCTCCCGCCGATTCTTCATCGCCTCGTTTTCGTGCTTTATCTACGTTCTTCTTTTACGTATAAGATTTACAAGAAAAATCTAATCTAACCACGGATTTTCTCGTGGTAAAAACAAAACCCAACAAAAACAAAAACGAGCCACGATGAACGACAGATCCACAATTAATAAAACGCACGTAATAATCAAACGTGAATTAATTGTAGGGAAAACATATGTCTAGCCCTCGCCCCGAGGATCTATCTTGGATATTTAATTCACCATACATTGATTATAAACCTAGCATGCGCCTATTTAATTAATTGCAACACTTAGGGTTTTCTCGTGTTTACCTTCGATCCACGAGGTCGATGGAACGAGATGAAAGGATTGAACTGATCGGACTCGTGCTTTGACCTTCCGGATCGTATCCCTGCTGCCCAATCTCCAACGCCGAGCGAGGACGATCTATAGAGAATGCTTCGAAAATCACCCTAAGCTCTCTCAAAATTTCTAAAATCTCTCCTATTTTTTCTTAGGAATTTTAAAATTGTAGGTTAAATGCGAGCATTAACCTGACTTTATCTCATACCTTATATTTATAATACACTACCTTAATCCCATATGGAAATTACCATAATCCTATATGGAAATTACTATAATCCTATATGGAAAATTACCATACCCTAGATTATTACCATACTCGTGATTATTACCATAATCTTATATGGAAAGGATCTATGCATATACCATAAATATAAATATATCCTGTGGGATAAAGAGAATAAAATCTCGCCTTAGAGAGCATAGATGGGGCGCCGATTTTCATACAAGCTAAAGTGGCCTGACGGGCCACCTGTGGATCAAATGCAAGGAATAAAGATGGGCCTCAAATAAATTAATTATCTTATGTTCAACCCGTAACATAAATTAATTTATAAACATTCGATCATGCCACTAGAGAAAGAATGTCGACTTACCCCTTTATTACCGGTTGAGTCGGCTTGCACTTAGACATTACGAATCCCGTGATTTAAGATATCGAACGTCCATTAATCATTTATAGCAATGATCGCTTAAAACGACAATAACTTCATTTCTTAAGTAGTACCACTCAACCTTATTATTGTACTCGAGCTAACTCAACCCGCAGTGGTTTAGTACAATAAACCTTTGAGCTCCTTAAGGGACTTCATCATCCTAAACGGATACATGACTGACATGATAACTAGCGTGACATACAAGATCGCCATCACCCAAGATGCGAGAATTGGTTAGAACATATAACCTCACCCATAACAAGTCAAAGTGATGGACAAGAACTCATATTCACCTAATACCTTATCGAGGTTTAGATCATCGAAGTCACCGAGATCTCGGGTTCTTCACGACGGTAAGAAAGAAGAACACATCTCATCGTGATCCTTCAATACGCCGAGACGCATCAAAGATAGACAAGCAACTAAGTCAAGTCACTTCTTATCTATATCTGCAGCCCAAACCGACAACTCGTCCTTAAGTTGTCTCAACAGGAAACTTTTATATCTCATTGTTTCGACCAATCATACGCACTTCGTGATCTTCACACATCGTATGATCTAACTTATATATGAGATAAGGGACACGATATATGCAATCAAGTATTCAATTCAGATAGAGATTGTAATAGTCAGAATAGAAGCATTGTATACAAGCTCAACCAAACCGCTTTCAAGATACAAATCCAACAATCTCCCACTTATACTAAAGCAAACTTTAGTATACAATGTGTCTCTACTAGCTATTACAAACAACCATCACTTTGTTTCTCCCACTTATACAAAAGTTTCCTTTCTAAGTGGGTGCCATCAAGCGCAATCCAAGTCCTCTAACGTGTCCATCGTAGACTTTTTATGCGGTGTTCTTCGTGAATGGATCCGCTAGATTTTCCGTCGATCAATCTTTTCAATCAAGACGCCACTCGCCTAACGATTTTCGTATGACATGGTACTTTCTCTATGTGTTTGGTCGCCTTGTGGGTCCGTGGTTCCTTCGAGTTTGCACATCGCACCGAAAGTTATCACAAGAAACTATGATACTTTGGGCAAACCATGTACCACACCTAGATCCATGAGGTAGTTCTCGAACCATCTGCCTCCTTAGAAGCATCCGGCGGCTACATATTCGGCTTCCATGGTGGAGTCCGCAATGCATCGCCGCTTTGCACTCCGCCAGATACGGCTCCACCTCCCAAGGTAAACACATAGCCCGAGGTCGACTTTTTCTCATCACGGCCACTTGAAACCGAGTCTCAGATAACCCAAAGGCATTAGACTATCTCGCATGGTAACCAGCCTATAATCTCGAGTCCTTTCGTGTACTTGAGTATATGCTTTATCGCAATTCCAATGAGCTTGTCCAGGTTAGATCGATATCTAGCTACTATGCTCACCGCATAGCGTATATCGCCTCGCAGCATATCATCACGCACATGAGACTTCCACGCGGAAGCGCATGAACTTATCTCATTTCCTCTATTTTCTTTTAAATATAGGTGATCATGTTTTAGATAAAGGAACGCCATGTCCGAAAGGTAGCAATCCTTTCTTGGCGGTCTCGCATACTAAAACGAGTAATCACAGATCAATGTAAGACGCCCGAGATAAGCTCAACATTTTCTTCTCGCGATCTCAGTAAACCTCGATCCCAAGAATGTACGCTGCATCTCCTAAGTCTTCATTTGAAACCGATCGGATAGCCAACTCTTTACGCCCGATAAAAATTTTACGTTGTTGCCAACTAGAAGGATGTCATCTACGTAAAGTGCAAGAAATACCACATCACTGTTGACATCTAACCGATACACACAACTCTCGCTAGCAACCTGGTAAATCCATAGGACTTTACTACCCGTCAAAGCGTAAGTTCCATGATCGAGGTTCGCTAAGTCCATAAATGGACTCTTAAGCTTCCATACTAGATGCTCTTCACCCTTACCACATAACCTTCTGTTGTCGCATATAGATGTCTCTACCTTCCTCAAGGTAACCGCTAGAAAAGCGGTTTTAACATCCATTTGCCAAACCTCTAGTTCAAGTGGGCTGCTCACATGGCTAGAAGAATTTCGATGGACTTGAGCATTGCTGCAGTAAAAGGTCTCATCGAAATCGATGCCCTCAACTGAGTGTACCCTTTCGCCACATGCCTCGGCTTCAAAGTCAAACTCTCCATCTAATCTCTTCCTCTCAGATATCCACTTACTACCCATGGCTTCCTTGCCATTTGGTAGAGGTGTCTTTCATACATCCATAGCCGCATGGACTCCATTTCTAAGTCCATACGTGTGCCATGATCTTGCATCAATATCTCAGACGCCTCAGATGTCCATGGGTCGATTATCGCCTGCTCGCTCCTCGACTAAACCAAGATTCAACCACTTAACATAAATCGCCGGGTCGACGAACAACCCTCCCACTACGACGAGGTTCTACAGCACAATGGCAACGCGGGAAGCAGATGCTTGTGGTTCTCTAACTCGCACAACTTGTCGGGTAGGTACCACTCAGACGGCCGGTTTCTCCAAGGGAACCTCGACCCACTTCAATTTCTCAAGTATCTCGTGTCCATCTCTCCCACTGACTCGACATCTCGCACCTTCGCCTAATCGGTGGTGGAATACGATCATCTTCTAATTCTCAAGAATGATTTCAACTTTGGATTTATGATTTTCATGTAGTCCTCTTCTAAGAATCGAGCATTAGTGCTAATAATGACCTTCTCGATCCTTAGACTATAGAATAAACCACCTTCGTTACTCCAGGATAGCCAATAAATGCCTTTGCGCCGATCTAGCTCCAACTTGTCGCCCTTCTTGTTCAAAGACGCAGGCCGGATCGCCCATATCCTTATGTGGTTTAAACCGGCTCATACCAAACCACAACTCGAAAGGGTCTTTCGACCGACTGATGGTACTAGATTTAGCAAGTATGTCACTGCTTCTAAGGCATACCCCGTAACTAAATAGGCAATGTAGCATAACTCATCATAGATCTAACCATTTCCAAAAGAGTCCTATTTCTTCGCCTCCGACACACCATTTTCCCAGGTGTGTCTTTGAAAGCTACCGAGGTAATCCCACACCCACTAGATAGTCCATAAACTCGTTATCGAGGTATTCGCCACCGCGATCGTAACGCAGCGATTGATACTCTTACCAAGCTTCGCTCCACTCCGCCTCAACTCTTCAATTTCTCAAACATTCGCACTTGCGCGAAGTTAGTATATGTATCCGCACTCGAGTAATCGCCAATGAAAGTGACAAAATACTGCATTCTCCACGAGCTTGTGTGGACATCGTCCACACAGTCGAATGGACTAGCTCTAACATTTCTTCGCTCTATAACTCATCGCTGGGCGGTCCGGTCGACATCTTACCTTCTATATGATTCGCAGACCGAACCGAGTAACCGTGAGATTACCCAACGCCCATTCTTAGCCGCCTTTGATCCTATTTAGATTGATGTGACCTAATCTAAGATGCCGAGAAAAGTAGAGTCATCTTGTAAGAAAACTTTCTTTTGTGGTTTGATGAAGACGCAACATAGTTATAGGTATTATGTTTCGCGTAAATAGTATAAAGCTTAATTATATAACGCGCCAACACAGATAACTTCGCCATTTTATGATAGAAACACCACTATCAAAAATAATGTAATATCCATGAGTAAATAATTTCAAACAGAACAAGGTTCCACCGAAAATCCGCACATATAAAACGCCTTTCAAAACTAAAACTGCTTTCAAACATAAAGTAACATCTCCAACCGCAACGGCCTCGACTTTCACGCATGCCTATGGAGATCGTTATCTCCCATCAAACAGCTCCTTGTCCGCAGAACCTCGCAGGTGTAACAAACATGATCGGGCCATACCAGATCTACTACCCAAGAACGGGTAGAACAAGTCGCTAAACATGTTTCACATTAAAGCAAACGGCGCACTGAGCCTCGAGCATAGGGCACTGGCCTTCCAATGCCCGCCCACCAAGACTCAAGCACTTGCCTTCTCCTTCGCTTCTTCAAGCCTCCTGACAACCATGTTCTTGTTCCCATTACTCCCACTATTTGCCTCGCTTCTTCCACCTTTGGTACCCCTTTTCTATTTCCATTTTGCAACGAAAATTTTGGGCCCTTAGATGTGCTAGCAAGAGCACGTGCTCTTTTCCCATAACTCCTTCCGCAGCCACCTAGATCATTAAAGAACCGACTAAGTGTAAACTCGGTCTTGCTCATGATCGAATTTACGCGAAAGTTCTCAAAAGACTTGGGCAAGGTATTGAGGATGATATCGACCGCTTCACTGGCCAATACCTCCTCCCAACCGATCAAGACTATCCATGAGACGAGTCATGGGAGACATGTTCATGGACCGAACTTCCTTCTTCCATCTTACACGCCAAGATTTCTCTCATTGTGTGGAAGCGGACCGTCCGATCCGATCGCCTAACTTACCTCTCGAGACTTGACCAAATATCATCGCGTGATTTCAACTTTGATTTATGATTTTTCATGTAGTCCTCTTCTAAGAATCGAGCATTAGTGCTAATAACGACCTTCCGATCCTTAGACTATAGAATAAACCACCTTCGCTCCTCTCAGATAGCCAATAAACGCCTTTGCGCCGATCTAGCCTCCAACTTGTCGCCTTCTTGTTCAAAGACGCAGTCGGATCGCCCCATATCCTTATGTGGTTTAAACCGGCTTGCGCCAAACCACAACTCGAAGCGGGTCTTTTCAACCGACTTTGATGGTACTAGATTTAGCAAGTATGTCACTGCTTCTAAGGCATACCCCGTAACTAAATAGGTAATGTAGCATAACTCATCATAGATCTAACCATTTCCAAAAGAGTCCTATTTCTTCGCCCGACACACCATTTTGTTGTCAGGTGTGCCCGTGAAGTGCTACCGGGAGGTAATCCCACACCCACTAGATAGTCCATAAACTCGTTATCGAGGTATTCGCCACCGCGATCGTAATGCAAATGACTTGATACTTACCAAGCTTCGCTCCACTTCCGCCTCGAACTCTTTGAATTTCTCAAAACATTCGACTTGCGAAGGTATATGTATTCGCACTCGAGTAATCACAATGAAAGTGACAAAATACTGCATTCTCCACGAGCTTGTGTGGACATGGTCCACACAGTCGAATGGACTAGCTCTAACATTTTTTCGCTCTATAACCCTTCGCCATGGTCCGGTCGACATCTACCTTCTATACAGATTCGCAGACCGGAACGGAGTAACCGTGAGATTACCCAACGCCCATTCTTAGCGCCTTGGATCCTATTTAGATCGATGTGACCTAATCTAAGATGCCGTAGAAAAGTAGTGTCATCTTGCTAAGAAAACTTTCTTTTAGGGTTTGACGAAGATACAACATAGTTATAGGTATTATGTTTTGCGTAAATAGTATAAAGCAAATTATATAACGTACAACACAGATAACTTCGTTATTTCTTATGATAGAAACACCACTATCAAAAATAATGTAATATCCATGAGTAAATAATTTCAAACAAACAAGGTTCCACCGAAAGTCCGCACATATAAAACGCCTTCAAAACTAAAACTGCTTTCAAACATAAAGTAACATCTCCAACTGCAACGGCCTCGACTTTCGCCAAGGCTGCCTATGGAGATCGTTATCTCGCCATCAAACAGCTCCCTTGTCCGCAGAACCCCGCAAGGTGTAACAAACATGATCGGCCAGTTCAGATTCACTACCCAAGAACGGGTAGAACAAGTCGCTAAACATGTTTCACATTAAAGCAAACGACGCACTCGAGCCTTGAGCATAGGGCACTGGCCTTCCAATGCCCGGGCCCACCGCACTTGAAGCACTTGCCCTTCTCCTTCGGGCTTCTTCAAGCCTCCTGGCAACCACGTTCTGTTCCCATTACTCCCACTCGCTTGCCTCGCCTCTTCCACCTTTGGTACCCCTTTTCTTTTCCATTTTGCAATGAAAATTTTGGGCCCTTAGATGTGCTAGCAAGAGCATGTGTCTTTTCCCATAAATCCTTCCGCAAAGAACGAGATCATTAAGCAACCGACTAAGTGTAAACTCGGTCTTGCTCATGATCGCATTCACGCCGAAAGTTCTCAAAAGACTGGGGCAGTATTGAGGATGATATCGACCTTCGCTTCGCCAATACCTCCTCCCAACCGATCAAGACTATCCATGACGAGTCATGTGGGAGACATGTTCATGGACCGAACTTCCTTCTTCCATCTTACACGCCAAGATTTCTCTCATTGTGGAAGCGGACCGTCCGATCCGACCGCCCAAACTTACTCTCGAGACTGACCAAATATCACGCTTAGCCCTCGCCCGAGGATCCGCCTCGATATTTAATTCACCATACATTGATTATAAACCTAGCATGCGCCTATTTAATTAATTGCAACACTTAGGGTTTTCTCGTGTTTACCTCGATCCGATGAGGTCGATGGAACGAGACGAAAGGATCGAACTGATCGGACTCGTGCTTTGACCTTCTCGGATCAGATCCCTGCTGCCCAATCTCCAACGCCGAGCGAGGACGATCTATGGAGAATGCTTCGAAAATCACCCTAAGCTCTCTCAAAATTCTCGAAAATCTCTCCTATTTTCCTTAGGAATTCTCGAAAATTGTAGGTTAAATGCGAGCATTAACCTAGACTTTATCTCTTACCTTATATTTATAATGATTATCATAATCCCACAAGGAAAGGATTTATGATATCCCATAAATATAATAATATCCTTAGAATATCTTTAATTCCTTAAGAAAACCAACATTTATCATTTCAAATTTAAACATTCCACATATAAATCTAAAATATTTCCTATCTAAAAGACCACTCAACCTTATTATTGTACTTGAGCTAACTCAACTGCGCAGGTTTAGTACAATAAACCTTTTGAGCTCCTTAAGGGACGCCATCATCCTAAACGGATACGGTGACTCGACATGAGATAACTAGCGTGACATACAAGATCGCCACCACCCAAGATGCGGAGAATCTTGGGTTAGAACATATAACATATAACCCTCACCCATAACAAGTCAAAGTGATGGTCAAGAACTCATACTCACCTAATACCTTATCGAGGTTTAGATCATCGTAAGTCACCGAGATCTTGGTTCTTCACGACGGTCGATAGAAGAACACATCTCAATGTGATCCTTCAATACGCCGAGACGCATCAAAGATGACAAGTAACCAAGTCAAGTCACTTCTTATCTATACCGCAGACTTATACCGACAACTCGTCCTCAAGTTGTCTCATTTGTGAAACTTTTATATCTCATTAAAGCTCGACCAATCATACTGACTTTCGTGATCTTCTACACATCGTATGATCTAACTTATATACGAGATAAGGGGACACGATATATGCAATCAAGTATTCAAAAGCAGATAGAGATTGTAATAGTGGTAGCAGAAACATTGTATACAAGCTTAACCAAACTGCTTTCAGTATACAAATCCAACAATATCTACATGTAAAAGACATCCAGATTGGATCTCATCAAATTATGCCCTTTATTTGGGAAGATATACATCAGTCTGATCTAAAAATGTTTACGACCAAAACGAAGTCTAAGCTATGTTTGTACCTCTCAAAGGGAAAATGTACACTTGAACGAGTCCAAATACATTTACGACTACATACAAAGTCCTAAGCTACATACAAGCTCATTCGGGCTTAGGGCTCCGCCCGCCGGACTCACCAAGCTGCACCATTCGAACAAAACCGGGTCGGCGATGAATACCGGAATGAACTCGGTGCCTCCACCCAATCAATGAGAATGGCACCACCGGCCCGCTCCAGTGCGATCGAGCCGACAGGCGGGTTCCGCCCGGGAGGCGTTCTATACCCGAGGTCACACTCGACCCCGTGAGCTCGACGCCGCCAGACCACGCCCGCCCGAACCGCCGCCCCTCCACGCCGACCGCCGCCTTGCACGCCCGCCTCCGACCGCCGAGTGTCGCCTCTAAATGCTCCCCTTCGTTGGACCCATTAGACGGAGCACTTCGGGCGTGATCGCCGTAGCCCGCCTCCTTTCGTGCTCTTCAATTATTGGACCCGGCGCTCATCAGACTCGTCATGGGTCGAGGCATGCGTCGCTTCTAACGACCTCTTACATCTGCATGTACTTCGTGATGGAGTCGAGGCGCCTTTAAACTTCTTGCTATTAGGCCCTCCTCATCCTCAAAGACCATGCCTCCGCCAAGAAGCTCGAACTCGATCGTCGGCTTCAGATATGGTAGTTCCACCATCCGTGGATTATCTTCTCGTATCTGATGCTCTTCCGAGATCCGAGCATTTCCTCTGCTGTCACCGAGCCGCCTCGCATTGCATCACCGTCCTCGATCACATCACAGATAATCGGCCCCGGACTTCGAGTTGTGTAATCTTTAGCTTTAACGCCTCATTCTCGCCGGAGGCGGACCACTTGCAATCGGCCTCATGCAACTTCTTTTCAGTTCGGTGCCGACGATGCCGTGACATCCATGCCGACTGTAACGGGTCGATTCGCAGCACCGACTCTCCAAGACGTCACCTCTTCATCCTTCTCGGCGAGCACCTCTGACTTCTTTCGGCTTTGTCAAGAGCTCATGATCGAGTCCAAGTATTGAGACGTGGAATGCTAGAAATAAACAAGACAAAACGCATTTTAACAAGTTGTGTCTATTATTTAAAGTAGAAGTTCAGACAACATGTGGTCTTATCGACCCCGCAAATCGCCTATTACATTAGGTACACCGACCTCGTGCTCATTGCCGACCCACCAACCTTCGCTGCCACCGCCGCCGCTTCCTCCAACGGCCGATCTCCGGAAGGACGTCCGAGCTCGGCCCCGCCTCCTCGCCGGCTCACCTCAAGCAAGGAATGCTCAAGCTCTACGTCTTCATCTTCCTCAGACCGAGTCTGACCTCCGCCGTCGTGAGCGAGGTAGAGGATGCCAAGGTATCCACCACGGAGCGAGGTCGCCCGGCGATTATGCGGGCATAATTCATACACACCTCCCGAGGATCGACCTCGACCCAACCGTGCCGGGCCTTGTCAAAATCAGTCCCTCGGCCGCCGCCTTTTCAGTGGGCGATATCACCGCGGCCTCATTACACCGCCGGTCGGAGATAAAGGAGGAAAAGCTCTCCGACTCAATAAGCTTGGCGAAGGCCCTCAAGATAGTCCTCGCCCGCCGCCAAGGCACTTGTCTCTGCTGCCGCCTTCTTCTCCGCCTCGCCGCCTCCTCCGGCGCTTTCCACTCGGCACGGGCCACCCGCAAGGCCCGATCCTTCTTTTTCAGGGCGCTCTAAGCAGCCGCCTTTGCAACTTCGGCCCGCCTGCAACGCCCAACGCGGATTCAAGAAGCGGCCCTCGAGCTTCAGGCGGCCGCTTTTCTCCACCGCCAGACATTGCGAGGCGCTCAAGAACGATCCGCCATGCGGTGCATCTCGCGCCGCCACCGAGGCCGCATCCTAAATATAAAGCAGATTAGCAACGTAACGACAAAATTACAAAGGAGAAGAGCAATGACTTATACCTTGGGAAGGATAAAGAGGCTTGGAAGCCGCACCTGCAAGGAGCGGCCATGAACCTCTATCTCCGGCCGGGCTCGAGGTCGCTCGAGGTCCCGTCAAGAAGTCTCTCGTATGCCCACCACCACCACCACGGCCGCTTGGGTGGACTCACCCCGCCCTTCTTCTTCGGCGGCTCTTTCGCCAGATGGTGCAGGCGTCGAGCCGTTATCTTAACTTCTCTGGGGTCAATCTTCACCGCATCACAGAATAAGAATTTCGTTAGCACAACGAAATCGACGAGGAAGAATAAAAAAAGAAGGTTGCCTCACCCAAATCGCACTGACGACCGGGCGCTTCGACCTATAAACACTCACCAAAGATTGTTCGTGTCATCCTCAGATAATTAATCGATAATATCTCACCAAGATCATTCAACATCTTCTCCATGCGCCTGTGGGCTTGATTTTCACGCCCTTCATCGCATCGAGGCCCCACTCATACCCTGATGCCCCTCGGCCGCAGAAGAAATATCTATTTTGCCAATGGGACACCTTCGAGGGGTCGCTATCTTAAACTTCGTGCGAGGTGACATATAATACACCCTCCTATAGACTTGATGCTAAAAATGCATCAAGACTTCAAAGCGAGAACTCCTCGCCTATGCCATAACATGCCACCTCAATTAGCCCCACCACCGACCTAATGGAATTCGAGGTCGGTTGACATATGGGATCCGAAAATATTCTTGAAAGTTAAGGAAAATAGGGCAAAAGGAAACCTAAGTCCAAACTATCAAGCTATCTACAAATATAGTAATAAATCCTCCGGAGGGCCATCGCCTATCATTTGGTTTGGCAGCACCACCATGCATCCTCCGAATATGGTATTTCTCCGCATCTCCAAAAGCTCCTCCGTCGTTAACGCCGACCTCGCCACGCCAATCCCGAGGCCGCCCCATACCGATGACACCGCGGAACCCAGAACTAAGTCCTATGGATTTACCTAAGCGGTTATGGCACATATAGTCCTTCACATCGAACTGGCGGCCGTAACCCAAACCGAACCGTAATTATCGAGCGAGAAGAGGAATGAGAAGATGAAGAATACATACTTACTTTTTTCGAGCGAGATATCCGACTTCTTCAACAAAGTTTGAAGGAGGAATTGGGAAATTTCTACAAGTATGTTCTCTGGAATAAAACGTCAAGAAGAAAATGAACAGTTGCCTCATTTGGACCTATTTATAGGACGAATGGCGCCTAAAAGCTGCCGTTTCATTTATCACACGTGCCTATCTGCGATTGGATGTGTAGTCGACGCGCGCACGCTGTTCGAGCGCCCAACTACCGCCTGGCGCGTATGACGTACTATATGGTAAGACAGACCGCCAGTCTGATCACGTAATGATTACATTGAGGCTCGGACCTCGGACCACGCCCATGTCCTCTTCGCACCGGGCAGAGCTATTCAGTTGGACCTCGACGCCCTCCGTAGGCAGGAGCCATACAGTCGAACCTCGGTTTTCCTTCAAGAGGATCGCTCGTGTCGCGCCTCGCCTTCCTTCAAGAAGCAGCCACCCAAATCGCACTCGGTTTCGCCAACGAACGCCGCCCTACAAGAGATTCTCCTTCGATTCGGACCTCGACGCCCTCCGTAAGAGCGAAGCCGCCTGCACCAAACCTCGGTGTAACCTATACAAAGACCGCTATCCGGTCATAATTCGCTTCCTTTGCGGCAAGAGATCGAGAACCTTCAACAACAACTTCACCAACAACATCCCGCCGGCAAAGCACATTCTCCGCTCACCCGGCATGGCTATTCCGACTTTTCTGGGGCTATGATAGGATATGGCCCAACCTCGGGCCCACTAGCAGCCCAAACGAGTGGGCCCGACCTAATCGTCGCCTATTCGGTTACGCCCAAACACGACCTCCGCACCCTAATCAAAACCCTAATTAAAGGCGAGTCAATGGGCGAAGATGATGGGGTAATGGTGGAAATCATGGACAATTATGGTGAAGATCATGGTCGACATGTATGATCGTGAGCCCGCCAATCAAGGGATTCGTTACAAGGTCTACGCTTATGTATAAATAGGAGTTAGATTGAAGGTAAAAGGGTTAGCAAATTCATGAACACTAGAGCTCCTCGAGATACTCATTGTAATACAATTATAGTGAACATCTTGAGGATCATCACCCGTGGACGAGATCCGATTCTTGATCGAACCACGTAGAAACTCCTGTGTTCTTTGCTGCTTTCTCTAAATCTTGCATACTAACGTACACAGATTTATCAACGTGTGACCTGCGAACAATGCATACGTGTATTATATACATGCACAACACGTATAAAGTAATGATGTTAATATACATGTGCATATTACATGTGCATATTATGTGAAGTAATTGCACATATGTATATATATGCATGACTTTATACGTGTTATACATGTATATCATACATTTATGTATTGTTCGTATGTTCACATATAAAGATGTATATGTACATGGATTTATATACATATAATTGTATCATCCCGATGATAATTATTGTGATGTATTGTTTGTTAGTCAGACATCCTTAGATATACCTAATTGACTCATCATCGGATAAGTCTCAAACTCTGAACCAGTCAGAATTAGACGATGAAGTCAAGCATTATAAAGAATATGTTTAAAGCCAATCAAATCAAGCATTACAAAGAAAGAACTCCATGTTGAAAAATCTAAAATAAAAAGACCGAGTACAATGAAAAGATTTAAAGAATGTCAATTTTGAAGGAATTTGATAGTTACTGGGATATTCGATAATTTAAATCAAACAAGCATATAAAAAACAACATATAGAAAAACTCACATTTGGAATTTGACATTTTCATCGTTTTTTTCTTCTTCTTTTTTTACTATTAAAAAGAAAATTGGGATTTGAAATCTTAGACGTGAGACGTTGTGATATTTAAATGTTGCTAGAGTGACATATTATTCTCATTAAATTTTTAAAAAAAAAACATAATTTATACAAAATAAAGAAGGTATTATATTCATTTTAAATAAAAAATTTTGTGTGCGTGCGTGTGTAAAAATAAAGATCTATATTTAATTTTTGCCAACCATAAATAATTACAAAGTCTATGCATTTGTGTTATTTTTACAAAATAAGGCGATGACTAATAGGGTTGGCTAATCGGGTCGGGTCGGGTACCCTACCCGAAAATTTCGGGTACCTGATCTCGATTTTCCCCTAAAACCAATACCCGATCCCGACCCGTTTTGTCTAGTCGGATACCCTAATACCCGACTCGGGTATCCGACTCGGGTATTAGGGTACCCGAAACACCCGAAAATTCAGAATCCTCAAGGTAGCTTTTTTTTTATTCCATTTATTTGCAGCAGCTAGGACAGCAAGACCCCGGAAATATCCTGCACACCAAATAAGAAAAGGCTACGGCGTAGCAACATCTTCGTCGACCGGAGTGAGAAGAGAGAAAGGGCAGTGGGTTGACACGTGACTGGAGTGAGAGAAGATAGAAGAGAAAAGAGGCGAAGAGTGCAGGAAGAAGACTCAGAAGAATGCGGGAAGAAGAAGAGAGCTTGAAAGAAAGAAAGAAATTTAAGATTTTAAAATATAAAATTGCAAGACAAACGATAGAAGTTATAAGGATATATTGAATTTGTGAGTTATGACAACTCAGTCAACAACCATCATCACATCACATTAGAAAAAGTAAAAAAAGGTACGTGGGTTAGGTTGCAGCAACAGTAGAGCAGCTACCCACATGAGAGAGAAATCGACAACTCATGTACCAATTTTTGGGGTATGTGCCATAGAATAAAAGGGGCCTAAACAAAAATCAATGCGTATTATTTGAAATTCGGGTATACCCGATTACCCGACGAGTATATCCGATACCCGATTTTTCAAGAAACAAAATACCCGATATCGATCTGATAATCGATTTATCGGTTACCGGGTATCCGAATATCCGATCAGGTTCGGGTCGGGTATGGTAATACCCGATACCCGACATCCGATTAGTCACCCCTAATGACTAATATATAGGAATGTAATTTGATATAAATGAAATAGACTTTGGAATTGAATACGTGATTCATATTGATAATATGTACAAGGAATGAACGAAATAAAATAAATAAAATAATAATTATTTTTATGATTTATGTTATTATTACTGTAATAATAATAATAATATAATAATGATAATATATAATAATAATTATATTTTAATATAATTTTTATTATTTTTTATGTTCATATTATTTTAATATTATTAATTAATAATATTATTTTTAGTTATTATGTTTATTATCATTTTACTATTATTATTATTTATATTATTAGTAATAATATTATTAGTTTAATATAACTATTTATTGTATTAATTATTATTCATTATGTTAATATTGTTGATAACTATAAATTTTGTTAGTATTATTATATTATAATTTTTTATTGTTAATATTTGCTATTTTTTTATGATCATAAATATTATTATTTGTTAAATTAATAATTTTATTAGATGAAAAATAAATAAGAATAGTTTATTGAAAAAATAAATAAATTTGATTAATCTCATGTTCATGGGATAATAAATATTATGGAGAAAGAAAGAAATGACTAATCTCATGTTTATGAGAATAAACATTCATTTGATACTGAAGATTCTCATCGTAAAAATCTTACTTCCTCTGTCCCATTTAAAATATCTTACTTTCCTTTTTGGGTTGTCCTATTACAAATGTCTCATTCCATTTTATGAAGTAATTATCCCTTCAAAAAGTATGGACTCTACCCACTTTTTAACACTTTAATTGCTTTATACCTTTCTCCTAAATAACCGTGTTAAAAAAAAATGGACGTTTTAAATGGGACGAATGGAGTATTAATTATATTGAGAATGAATGCAATAATCATTATTTCGTTCTTGTATAAGTCTTATGAACCATAAATAATTGAAATATATATATACAAAAAAATGACAAAGTGTGTGTGTGTGTGGATGAGGATTGAGGAGGCAGCTCAGGCTAGAGAGAGAAGAGATTCACGCGCTAGAGAGAGAAAAGGGTAGAGCGAGTGAGAGAGAGTGTTGAAGGAGAGCGAGTGGCAATCAAATCGAGAGAACCCTAATCTCCCAATTTGGGGGAAAACGTCGTCGACTCGCCCAAACCCTCGCGTGGATTTGCAGTTCTGAAGATCCCTACTATAAAAATCGCAGGTAATCATCACTCTCCACCTCCCTAACTGCTGCTTTTCCCTCTCTGCCCCCTCCTCTCCCTTTCTTTTTCTTTCTGCTCATGTAATTCGTTCTTTTTATTGCTTATTGATCAATGTTAAAAACGGAAAAAAGTTCCTTATTTCCTGCTCAAATTCATGCCGCTTTTTACTCATATTTTTTGTCCTAATTTTTCTTTTATACGTGAATTGTTTTGCGTCAACGTGGGGTTTTTCTCGTTTGTTTGGAGCTTCTCGTGCTGCTGCGAGGGTCTCTGCTGATTCTTTTCCCAATTTGTGGTGACAGCTTTATAATGTAGTTATCTAGGCTTGTTGGTTCTTGCTTCTTCTGTGCTTGCTGCAGAAAGCTGCAGTTTTTTATGTGTTGTGAATGTTAACTACTTGATGTTAAAATTGGTCGGCGGTGGTGGTGGTGGTGGTGGTGATGGTGTCATGGTCAATGGAGGGCTGGCTGCTTCGCGGAAGTCGGAGTGCCGGGGTAGGGGGTAGGGGTAGAGGAAGGGAAATGTGTGTGGAAAAGCCAACTCTGAGTAAATTTGGTTCTGTCGTTTAGATCATGCGGTTTCTGTATGGAATTCATATTTTTGTTGAGTTTACTCTTTCATCTTCAGTTTGGGCATCACTGAAGAAGCTGTCGCCTTTGTAAAAAAATATGTTCTGGATCGTGTTTCTTTTCATGCTTATTTTGCTTGTACTTACTGCCGTGGTTTTGTTGTATGCCTGTGTACATGACGGAATCATGAGTATGGTGGTTATTTCTTGATGCTAATGATGGACTGCAGTGACAAAGGATAGTATGAGAGATCGTGGAGTTAGAAACAGAAGAATTTGAAGAAAAAGAAATAAGAGGAAAAACACTGAAAGGAAATTGAATTTAGTTGAAATGAATTGATTTAGCCATCTAGTACAAATTTTCGGTTGCTTCATTCTTTCAGTGATTAAACTATCTGATGATAACTAATTCATTGGGATTAGCATTAAAATAATTGTTAAATATATTTTGAATACCTTCCAACTGACCTCTTTTCATTGACAGCGCTCTACAATTGACATATCAAAGACACTTTGGTCCATGAAAATAAAAAAACATTTGGGAGAGACAAAATAGGATATTTCTAAAGACCTATTTTGATGATATCATCTATTTTCCATGGAAAGCTTAATTATAGAAGGTGCTTGCATAAACCTGAGCTGAGATAATTGAGAGGGAATTTATTGGTAATCTAAAAAATGGGAGGTGTACGGTCATTAATGTGGCTTCTCTAAGGGGACATAACTGTGTTTAATTTTCTGAAAACAATATGTAAAAAGTTGATTCTCTTAAGTTAGAGCCAGTATATTTGCTCCCATAAATGAAGAAGTGTAAAGCACAATTTAACTAATTATCTGATCTTGTACTGCTCCTTTTTTTTTCTTGTGGCAGTGAATCGAAAGATAAATGCAGCACTATATCAAACCTCTTATCTTTATTGTTCTATAGAGCTCAAATTCGAGTTCGATTTGCCAGGTTGCTAGACAAAGGCTTATTGCTTGTCATCATGGATATAGATCTTAGGTTGCCTTCTGGAGAACATGATAAAGAAATAGAAGAGCCTAATGGAATTGTTAATATGCTGGATGGGGAAAAGAAGCCCCTTAATGTAGATGGAGTGGGTGAGAGTATGGGAGACGAGGAAAAGTTGCACGTTGAAGATGTGGATGACGTGAATTCTCCTTTAGCTGATATAGATTTTAAAGATGTGACAATTCTCGAGCCACTTCCTGGTATGGAGTTTGGGTCTCACGCGGATGCCTATGCTTTCTATCAGGAATATGCTAGATCTGTGGGATTCAATACTGCGATCCAGAATAGCCGCCGTTCAAAAACATCAAGAGAATTCATTGATGCAAAATTTGCGTGCTCTAGATATGGCACAAAGCGTGAATATGAGAAATCTTTGAACCGCCCACGCAGTAGACAAGGAAGCAATCAGGATGCTGAGAATGCTACAGGTCGCCGAGCATGTGCAAAGACAGACTGTAAAGCAAGTATGCATGTTAAGAGGAGGTCCGATGGGAAATGGATAATCCATAGATTTGAGAAAGAGCATAACCACGAACTGTTACCTGCCCAAGCTGTAAGTGAACAAACCAGAAGGATGTATGCTGCAATGGCTCGACAGTTTGCTGAATATAAAAGTGCAGTCGGTCTTAAACATGACTCCAGAAGCCAATTTGAAAAGGGCAGGAGCATGGCAATGGATGCAGTAGAGGTGAGTGCTATGCTTGAGTTTTTTGTCCATATGCAGACTATATATCCAAACTTCATTTATGCAGTAGATGTTGGTGAGGATCAATGCCTAAAGAGTCTATTATGGATTGATGCAAAAAGCAGGCATGACTATCCCAATTTCAGTGATGTTATATCTTTTGATACGAGCTATATCAGAAACAAGTATAAAATGCCTCTAGCTCTATTTGTTGGGGTCAACCAGCACTATCAGTTCATGCTACTTGGATGTGCTTTGGTGTCTGATGAAAATGCAGCGACGTATTCATGGGTCATGCAGACATGGTTGAAGGCAATGGGTGGCCAGGCTCCGAAAATTATACTCACCGAGCAAGACAGGGTTTTAAAATCTGTTATATCAGATGTTTTTCCATCCACTCTTCATTTTTTCTCCTTGTGGCATATAATGGGAAAGGTTTCAGAAACATTGAATAGTGTAATCAAACAGAATGAGAACTTCATGTCTAAATTCGAGAAATGCGTTTATAAGTCATGGACGGAGGAGGAGTTCGATAAGAGGTGGCTTAAGCTGATGGATAGATTTGAACTGAAAGAGAACGAGTTAATCCAGTCATTGTATGAAGATCGCAAAATCTGGGTGCCTAACTTTATGAAAGATGGATTTTTTGCGGGGATGTCAACAGGTCAACGATCAGATAGTGTGAATTCTTTCTTTGACAAATATGTACACAAGAAGACTACTGTGCAAGAGTTCGTTAAACAATATGATGCCATTCTGCAAGATAGGTATGAAGAGGAAGCAAAGGCCTCTTCTGATACATGGAACAAACAGCCTGCTTTGAAGTCTCCTTCACCTTTCGAGAAGCATGTAGCTGGCCTATATACTCATGCTGTATTTAGGAAATTTCAAGTCGAGGTATTGGGTGCAGTCGCATGTATTCCTAAGAAAGAGGAACAAGTTGATGCAGTGGTCACTTTCAAAGTACAAGATTATGAAAGGAATCAAGAATTTGTTGTCACATTGAATGAGTTGAGATCTGAAGTTTCCTGCATATGCCGTTTATTTGAATTGAAAGGTTTCCTTTGTAGACATGCAATGATTGTTCTTCAAATCTGTGGCATCTCGACAATACCATCACAGTATATTTTGAAACGATGGACCAAAGACGCCAAGAGCAGATACTCGATGGGAGAAGGGTCTGAGCATGTGCAGTCAAGGCTGCAGAGGTATAACGATCTTTGTCAAAGGGCTATAAAATTGGGTGAAGAAGGATCATTATCACAAGAGAGTTACAATCTGTCTCTTCGTGCACTTGACGAAGCTTTTGAGAACTGTTTGAATGCCAACTACTCCAATAAGAATCTTCTGGAAGCTGGACCTTCTGCTTCCCCAGGTATTTTGTGCATCGAAGACGACATTCAAAGTGGAAGTTTGAACAAGACAAATAAGAAGAAGAATGTAACTAAGAAAAGAAAGGTTTGTCATGAATCAAATACATGTTCTTTTATGCTTTCTATGTTCTTGAGTAATTTAAATCTGCATTGCAGGTTAACATGGAGCCAGATGTTATTACAGTTGCCACGACAGAAAGCTTACAACAAATTGTATGTCAATGTTATTGTGTGCTCACTTTTCTAATAAAAATGTGTCGTAGTTGAGGTTTGCCTTAAACAAGAATCTTGCACTAACCTGAAATTTTATACTGTACCTTGTTGTTAGCTGATATCATCTGTAAGTGAAAAAAAAAATCCTTCCGCCATTTCACCTGCTTTATTCTTCTCGTTCTAAATGAGTTGATGTTTCAATGCTTAGGAGAAACTGAGTCGACCTGTAAATCTGGATGGATTTTTCGGTCATCATCAAGGTGCTCCGGGGATGGTAAGGAACATAGTTTGATACGCATGAGGTTCAAATTGTCTCATTGTAACTTGGTATCTCTCTATTTGAAAGGTACAGCTGAACTTAATGGGTCCTATGCGCGACAACTACTTCGGGAACCAACCGGCCGTCCAGGGACTAGTAGGTCATCTAATCATGACGAACGGAAAAAATAAAATAAAATTTGTTCCTAATTATTACTAGTAATTATGGAATCTGAAGTTATGATATTCTATAGGGCCAGCTGAACTCCATTGCACCTACCCATGATGGTTACTATGGCACTCAGCCTGCTATGCCCGGAATGGTATCTTCTTTTTTCCATGTAGTTTCTTTTTCCCGTTGCTTCGTGTTTGTTTTGATTCATCTCTGATTTTCATGGTCTTTCTTGAAGGGGCATATGGAATTTTTTCGCACTACAAATTTCGGCTATGGCATTCGGGTTAGTTTGTGGGATTACTAGGTTGATTTCAAATGTTTCTGTTTCGTACCAATATGGGGCTTACCTATTGTTGTCCATAGCAGGACGATCCCAACGTGAGATCCACGCAGTTGCATGATGATACACCAAGACACTAGTGAGAAAATATCTTTCTCTCAATTAATGGTAGGTAATGATGTTTCAAAGCCCAGAGCTTTCGTTTACAAGCATTGCTCAAGTTGATATCGACTGATATCGATGTCGTTGTACAGAAGATTTGTCGAACGCGATAGTGTCTGTACAGACTGATGTGTATCAAGAGTTGGCTGAGTGAGGAGTGCAAAATGGGAGCATCTCTTGATTTAACTGTATATTAAGTGAACATAGATTGAGCAGCAGTGCTTAACTTCGTTGTCTCTGGTGACCGCGACCACGACGTGCACTGCACCGTGTTGCAGTACACCGTATCTGGTTGTACGGTACAGTGCCGTGTTGTAGCGATAGTAGCAAGCTGTATCTGTAGTTAATTGACGGTAAATCTAGGAATCCTCTGAAGAAGAGAGCTCTGTTGAGTTGATGTTTGTTGTGTTACCACATGAAATATCTATTTATATCTATATAAAAAAGTGTTTTACTTTACCAAACACGATTTCGCCTATTATATTCCTGATTTTATGTTATACATATATAATACTCCCTTCGTCTCGGTATTGATGTATTTATACGTCAATAACCCTATAAAATGACATTTTTAGTATACATGTGCAATTTTAGCCATAATGATATTAACGTCAAATAAATGAAAAAAATAAATGAATAATCCGTCATTGTAAACTTAAAAACGATGAAAATATTCAACTTGTTCAATTTATATAAATATTGCATATTATGTATGGTTTATTTTGAGATTTTAAAGAAAAACAGGAAGGTACTTGTGAAAATTGATCATTTTCTGCGGTACTGGAATGAGACGAAATTTTGTGGGACCATCTGTTACGAAAAGGATTAGACAATTTGTTAGGATATAGTAGTTAGAAATATTACAGGCGAGCATGTGTTAGTTCGAATAATTCAATAGGTAGAATAGTCCTATATATAGGTGGCACATCTCCTTATTCCTTTTGAATAGCTAGGGAGTTGGCAGCCCCCTTTCTTCTTAATTTATTCCTCTCTCGTCTAGCTAGTGTTTTAGCACTACACACACACTAACACAAGTTAGATTAATGTGTATGTATGTAACCATTTCTTGTGTTTCTGTGCAGGCAGGGTTTGAAGAGATCAGTGGGCTAATCATAGGTCCTCATACTGGGAAATGTTCTTGCCATCTGGCCCCAAATCATGACACCCTTCTCTAATCCAACGGTCCTTGAGTACCTCCACCTTGGACTGCATGGTCTCAAGCTCGGCTAGCACCATTCCATCCCGCAGTCAGCTAGGTTCCTTCCGCAAGCATTAATGAGCTGCTACTGTTGATATTTGAGTGCCCTCTCCAGCTTAACCTTGAGGGTGCTCAACTTAATGTTTGCAAGCATGAATTCAGCCGACTGCAGGATCGATACGTTAGATGAGCTTGAGATCGTGTAGTCCAAGGTGGAGTCATGGCTCGGGAGATGCCTCCCTCTGGGACATGTTGACGTATATTTTCAAGAATGAGGACCTGATGCGGATGAGGGCCGAGAATACCGTCCAGGTAGGGGGTGAGATCCAATGTCCCACAATTTTGTGTGTGCGACAATGTCCTACTGTTGTATCTATTATTTTAATAATTTTTTTATAAAAATGTTATTATAATATTATGCATCATATATAACTTTTATTTCAAAAATTTAAATTTTTTAAAAATTATATACCCTAATTTTAGATTTGTCAACCCCAATAATGAATTATTAATTAATAAATGATAAAAAATAATTATATATATCATAATTTGGGTGAAATATACCCTATATAATAATTATAAAATTAAACTAAAGCACACAAAATTGAAATTGAAGAAAAAAATCATGAAAATTGAATGTGAGACACAAAGTGGGACACCAATTATAGAACACCGAACATGAACCCCAGACGGAAGAGCAGTACCTTGCATGGAGTTTTGTTTTACGACATTTGGATGTTGCCTATTTTACATCGTTTATTTGATATTTGATTTATTAAAAATTAGTTTTACAGTAAAATCATCTTATGGAATTACATTTTTGCCCTATCGAATGAAAATTTTAAATTTAAAATTAATAAATTTAATACTTTTCAGAATAGGTGGAAAATGATATTTGTAAAAGATTAACACATTAATTTAATATTATAAATTCTATTTTTAAATTAATAAATTTAATTATAAATTAATAAAATCTAATTATCCTTATTCACTATAATTAAAATATAATTATTTTAACAAAAAATAAGGATAAGCTCATGATGGGACGAACCTCATCCAAGTTTTTATATTCAGCATAGCTAAATGTGCATGTGCCATATATAACAAGGTTTCAAAAATATTCAAACACATGTTTGACCAATATTAAGACAAACGATCCCAAACTCTCTTCGTGCTCATAAAGTCTTATGATCCCTTATATTCCCATGTATCTCTGTTCAACTGAATTTCTCTCACACACATTATTTAACTATACAACTACATACACATGGTTTGAATATATATATATAGAGGATCAATCAAGAACCATCTTTTTTTGAACTGCGAACCATGATAAGGCGTTGAAGATGATGCATAAAGCAAGTATAAAGTTGTGCATAACGAAAACTTTCTAAAATTATTTTGTTGTGCAACAATTTTAGAAAGTTTTCGTTATGCACAACTTTATACCTGCTTTATGCATCATCTTCAACGTCTTATGCATGGTTCTCAAGTTCTCAAAAGATGAGTTCTCTTGGATCCAACCCCTATATATATAGTGAGGTTCAAATAAGAACCAATTTTAACGTGAGAACTAAGAACTACGAAAATTCTTTCTGAACAAAATGAATATGCTATGAAAGTTAATGAATCTGTTGAGAAAGTTAATGAATCAAAATTGAAATTTTCACGTGGTTTGAATCGATGAGGCGAAAATTCTATTTTTTATTCATTAACTTTCGCAAGTATTCATTAACTTTCATACCATATTCATTTATCATGTTCTCACAATAAAATGGTTCTCCGTTAACCATTCCCTATATATATATATATATATGGATTATGGTGAGAAAGTTTCTTAGTGTAGGAAATAAGAATAGTAACACATCTTTCGTATTTGTGTAGCACAATCGTAATTACTATGTTACACATGTTAGTTGAGTACATATTTCATCCCTTCAGTAGCACATATCCTAAATATATTAGTTTAACACATTTTTCATTGCAGCATAACACAAGAAGGGTTCTAGTGTTGCATGCGGTGATCCATGAATCACACAAAACACAAAATTGTAGCACAACCGAAATTAAAATCTCAACCATTGATCCAGCAAATCAAAGGCCCAAATTCATTCACATTTCCTATCAAATTATCATTTCCTACTTGAATCATTTCCTATATATATATATATAGGGAGTGAATCAAATGAGAACCACATTTTTTTTGCGAACTCTGCGAACCATGATAAGGCGTTGAAGATGATGCACAAAAAAATATAAAGTTGTGCATAACGAAAACTTTCTAAAATTATTTTGTTGTGCAACCATTTTAGAAAGTTTTTATTATGCACAACTTTATCTTTATTTTGTGCATCCTCTTCAACGTATTATGTGTGGTTCTCAAGTTCTCAAAAAAGATAAGTTCTCATGGATCCAACTCTCTCTCTCTCTCTATATATATATATATATATATATATATATATATATATATATATGAGGAATTAAATTGTACCCGAGCACGAGATAGTATGTAGTATTCAATCTCATCCACTCATCTCATATATCCTATGGTTGAGATTTTTTCGGACTTTTTAAGCTTAATTTCGCTGATTTCGCTTCAGTAAGAGTAGATTAGTAATTTGATGTGTTATGTGATTGCGAAAAACAAACCATGCATTTAGTTGAACTGAATTATGCATTTAAATGAACACAAAATGCGGCGATTGAACATATGATTGGAAGCTTCGCGTCCAGCGTGTACTACTCTTTCGCTGCGTCGCTCCCGGTGCTTTCGCTCGCCGCCCTACACAACAATGCATTTTTACGTTTTGTTAAATGCATGAACATGTTTTGTTAAATGCATGTTTGTATTTCGTGCCAACATGCAGTTTTATGTTTTGTTCAATGCAGTTTTATGTTTTGTTAAATGCAGTTTTATGGTTTTCGACAACACATCTCTCATTCATATTTCTCCATCAATTCCGCCATCTTTTCCCCGATTACCAACGAATTCACCGTGAACCACCATCATAGCCATCATCTCTCTCGATTCTTCGACCATCTATCAAATTCATCTTCTATTGTTCTCAAAATCCATCAATTTTGTTATCAAATTTTTCTTCTTCTTTTTCTTTCTTTCAAAATTTGTTGTTTGTTGTGTTCGTGTATGTTGCTGTTGTTGTTCGTCGGTGTTACCGTCAGCGCCATCTGCGGTCGTTGCCGTCGTCGTCATCACCGACGCCGTCCACTACTGCCAAGGAGAAGAAGAAGGCTGATTTGATTTTTTTCTCATTTTGCATCTTGCGAAAAAAAAAATTAACAAAAAAGAAAAGAAAATGAGATGCCGCGTGTCAGCTTGTGATGCGGCCACGTGTTCAAAATGTATAGTCTAGATTGAGTACTACATACTATCTGGGGACCGGGTACTACGAAAATTCAACCCTATATATATATATAGGTGTGGGTTATGATGAGAAAGCTCCTTAGTATAGGAAATAGGAATAGAAGTATATCTTTCATATTTGTATAGCATAATCGGAATTACTATGTTGCACATATTAGTTTAGCACATACTATGTTGCACATGTTAGTTTAGCACATATGCTAAATATATTAATTTAGCACATCTTTCATTGCAGCGTAGCATAAAAAGGGTTCTAGTTAGGGCTGGCAATTTTCGACACGACACGAGAACATGACATGAACACGCACGAAATTAACAGGTTAGTGTTCAGCCTTATCGTGTTCGTGTCCTCATCGTATCGACACGATAAGGACACGATAATTTCGTGTTGTGTTCGTGTCGGATCCGTGTCGTGTTCGTGTAACCCGATAATTTTCGTGTTGCATTCGTGTTCGTGTAGGATCGTATCGTTTTCGTATAATTTGATAATATCTATATATATTTAATATTAATTTAATTATATTTTATATATTTTTATTTCTTTTATTTATTTATTTTCTAATTTTGATTTAAATTTATTGTTTAGGTAATAGGTCGTGTCATGTCAACACGAAAAAATCGTCGGTCATATTAGTGTTCGTGTCGTGTCCGTGTCAATACATTTAGTATCGTGTTAGGTGTCGGACGGATCCTTAACGGATCGTGTTCGTGTTTGGCCTTATCGGTTAGGTATCGTTATCGTGTCGACATGATAACGACCCGACAATAACAATTGCCGATCTAGTTCTAGTCTTTGCACAAGCCGTAGCACATAAAATATAAAACTGTAGCACAACCGAAAATAAAATCTCAACCATTGATCCAGCAAATCAAAGACTCAGATTCATTCTCATTTCCTACCTGAACCATCTCCTATATATATATGTATATTATCCGAGTATGAGGTAGTATGTAATACTAAATCTCATCCATTTATATCATATATCTTATAGTAGAAAATTTTTCAGGTTTTTAAACTTATTTTTATTGATTTTGCTACAGTAAGAGTGTATTAGTAATTTGATTTGTTAATGTGATTTAGAAAAACAAATCATGCATATAGTTGAAACTTATTCATATACATGAATATAAAAATACATGTAGTTTAACACAAATATGCATTTATGTTGAAAACGCGCGTTCGAGCTCCCGTTGCCAACATGTATTTTTATGTTTTGTTATATGCATGAACAAGTTTTATACATGCATGAATGTGTTTTGTCTGTATATCTGTGTTTCTTGGCCAACATGCAGGTTTATGTTTTATATGCATGAATGTATCTTATTATATGTTTATGAACGTGTTTTGTTATATGCATGAACGTATTTTGTCATATGCATGTTTATTTTTCGTACCAAGATGCAATTTTATGTTTTGTTATATGCAAGAGTATGTTTTTCGACAAAAAATCTATCATTCATCATTCTCCGTCAATTCCGCTGGCTCTTTCCCCGATTACCGGTGAATTTTGCCGTAAACTACCGCCATAGCCACCATTTTTCTCGATTCCTCAATTTTCTATCAAATTCATCTTCTATTTTTTCCTCAAAATTCATCATTTTTTTTCTCAATTTTTTTCTTCTTCTTTTTTCTTTTCAAAATATGTTGTTTGTTGTTATTCGTGTGTGCTGCCATTGTTGTCGCCGCCACCGCCACCGCCACCGTCTGCTGCCGCCATTGTAAAAAAAAATCGAAGAAGATATGAGGAGAGGAGAAGAAGAATGTTGATTTACTTTCTTCCCTATTTTTCTTCTTGCGAATTTTCTTTCTTAAAAAAAGAAAATGGAAAATAGATTGTCACATATCAGCTTGTGGTGCGTCTATATATTCAAAATGTATAGTCTAAATTGGATACTAAATATTACCTGAGGATCGGGTACTACAAGAACTCAATCATATATATATATATATATATATATATATATATATATATATATATTATGAGAGATTTGCACTTAACTGATTAAATGAAAACAAGAACAAAAATACATATACGTATAGAAAGTGATATTAATAAAATAGGTTATCACGTCGGCTTTATATGCTTGCATATATAATTCGATGAAATCGATGTATATATATAATTAAGAAGTGACAAACTATCGAATAACATTTTCAGAAATAAGTCTAGGGAAAATCTAAATGTTACTCAACTAAAAAAAAGTTTAAATGTTAATATATAAATAAGTTGTGGATTCATAAAAAAGATGTAGTAGTTTTCATATATATATATGATAAATCTTGTGTGTGAGTTTACGAAAACGATAAAGAACACAAGAGGTTTTTACGTGGTTCGATCAAGATAAAGATCTACGTCCACGGAGGTATGATTCCTCAATACTTTCACTATGTTCGATTACAATGAATGTATTTAAAAACTCTAGTATTCAATAGTTGTTAACCCTTCTACCTTCAATCTAACCTCTATTTATACATGTTGTGGATCCCTCAAGATTACCATAGATCCCTTGCCTTGTGTGATCCGATCTCTGATGATAGGCTCGATCCCTTGAGTATCTCCTTCAATATCTTTTTAGATTTGATCTTGAATAGGGTTTAGATGTTGGGCTTTGGGCGACTGTGTGGCGAGTTGCCAGTGGGCCCGGTTCGCTTGGGTCTGCTATTGGGCTTGAGCGGTTAGGCCCCATATCCTATCATAGCCCCCCCCAATTAGTCGAGTGACAACTACGCCGAGGTGAGGTGAATGATGTATTTTGCCGAGGTTGGTTGTTGCTCGGCTGAGGTCATTGTCGAGGATTTTCTTGCCTTTTGGATGATGAGGTGGAATCGTATTATCTCGTCCGAACTGGATTGGATGATTTGCCGAGCTTCGAATTGAGTTGGACGATTTGTCGAGGTCCGAACTGACTTGGACGATTTGCCGAAGCCCGACCTAAGTTGGACGATTTGCCGAAGCCCGACCTGAGTTGGACGATTTGCCGAGGTCCGAACTGAGTTGTTCGAAGTTGAATGTCGATGTCCTTTCATTAAGAGGATGCCGAGGTGGTTGACCGATCTGGAACCGGGTCGTCCTCTCATTAATTAAGAGGATGCCGAGGTGGTTGACCGATCTGGAACCAGGCCGTCCTCTCATTAATTAAGAGGATTTCGAGGTTGGTGACCGGGCTGGAGCTAGAGTGATGATTGTACGATTAGATTGGTACGTCTGAGCATTTTAGGATATTACGTCATGTGTGCCAGTTGGTTAGTTGACGCTCGAATTACGCGCGTGTCTACCTCACGTCAAGTCATGGGTAACCACGTGGGAAGTTGAATAGGCAGTTTTTGGGCGCCTATTTTACTTTAAATAGGCCAGAGAAATGGGAGACTCTTCATTCCTTCATCTTCATCCATTTTAGCTCCAGAGAGAAATTTTCAAATCGGTGGTGCCTTTTGTCTTCTTTCAGAACTTCGTCGAAGTTGAAGCAAAATCCCATTTTAAAAAAGTAAGTATGTCTTCCTCATCTTCTTCTCTATCTTCTCCGGTAGAGATTTCTGAATCTTCCCGGTCATCTTCTTCCGTTGATAGTGAGGTGGAGATTATACTTGTTATACCCTGGCGCGCGCTTAGTTTAGTACCCTACTTTGTAGGTTTGTCATCCTCGCAAGGGCGTCCCCTTTTGAAGGTAAGTTATGTTTCATCCGAGGTGAGAACGGATTTTCACATAGGTATAAGATGGGGCGAAGTAATCCACCCATAATATAAAAAAAACAGATGTTTTATTGATAAGTAAATGACATCGTGCTTTGGAAAAAATAGAAAGAGGGCTAACATAATGCCGAAGTGAAATAAAAACTATGTAAAATACCTCCTCAGGTGAGTAATATACCAGGTTCGGGGGATAAGTGAACCGGATAGGTAAGCAAGCTTATGGGCCCCTTTGCCGAGGTCTTCGTGGATGCGGTATGGGCCTTCCCATGTTGGGTCCAATTTTTTAAGGCGCCGGCTTTACTAGCTTCATTGTTCTGTAGGACGAGGTCGCCCACGTGGAGTGTGGAGGCTTTCACCCTCCTGTTGTAGTACTTTGCTACTGGCATTTGTACTGGCTTCATTGATGAAAGCGAGTTCACGTTTTTCCTCTAGAGCATCGAGATTGGCTCGTAGGTTCTCCTCGTTGCCATGCTCGACAAAGTTAAGAGTTCTTGGGCCGGGGCACCGATCTTAGTTGGTATAATGCCCCGGCACCATAGACTAGGTGAAGGGTGTTTCACCGGAAGTCCGAGGTGTCGTTCTGTATGACCAGAGGACTTGAGGGAGATTTTCAACCTAATCCCCTTTAGCTCGATCTAGCCTCTTTTTCAATCCTTATACGATCGTACGATTTGTCACTTCGGTCTGACCGTTCGCCTGTGGGTGTGCGACCGAGGTGAACTGTTGCTTAATTTGGAGCTCTTCACACCATTCTTTGAAATTTTTGTCGATGAACTGAGTGCCGTTGTCCGAGATCAAGACATGTGGTATGCCGAAGCGGCAAACTATACTTTTCCAAACAAAGTTCTGAATCCTTTTGCTTGTGAGGTTTGAAAGAGGCTCAGCTTCGACCTATTTTTTGAAGTAGTCTATGGCTACAACCAAATACCGAAGCTGTCCCATGCTCGGTCGAAGGGACCAACGATGTCGATTCCCCACTGCATAAAAGGCCATGGACTTTGTAGGCTACATAGGTCGGTTTGAGGTAGCTTTTTGACTGTGGTGTGAAGTTGGCACTTCGGACACTTCTTGATGAGCTCGGCCGAATCTAGGATGAGGGTGGGCCAATAATATCCTGACCTCAACGTTTTCTTTGAGAGAGCTCGTGACGCGATGTGGCTTCCACAAGATCCCATGTGAATTTCTTTAAGTACATAGTCCGCCTCTTCTGGCCCAAGGCATCTCGGGAGGGGTTGGAGGTAGGATTTCCTATAGAGAGTTCATTCATGAATAAGGTATTTTTGGGACTTGACCATCATTTTTTCGCTTCGAGCCGATCCCGCGTAGCACGCCTTCTTCCGTGTATGCCTTATAGGAGTCATCCAGTTCGGTTCGGTCTCTGTGATGATGCCGATGTGGGGCTCCTCGATACTTCCGGATTGAACTTCCTCCACTGGTGGATTTGTTGATGACGAGGCTAATTTGCTGAGGACGTCACCGGCTATTCTCCCTCGGGACTCGGTGTGTGAAATACCTAAAGCGGTCAAGATCTCTTTAGCTTTTTCAAGGTATTGCTTCATCCTATCCTTTTGGCCTCAGATTTCCTAAGACCTGGTTTACCACCACCTGGGAATCTCCAAAGATCTGGATTTTTTCCACTTTCAATTCTTTTGCGAGACGAAGTCCTGAGATTAGTGCTTCATACTCCACCTCGTTGTTTGTGGTCGGGAAGGAGAACCGAAGTGCATAGGTTACTTCTTGCTTTTCCGGATCGAGAAGCAAGATGCCTGCCCCGCTACCTGTTTTGCATGAGGCTCCGTCCACATACATTTGCCAACAGCCGTGAGGTAGGTTGAGGGCCGGTTCCTCCGTTGTTAGGGCGGAGATCGGAGTGACCTCGCTGGTAGGATTGACCTCGGTAAACTTGGCTTCTACTAGGAAATCAGCCAGAGCTTGCCCCTTTATGGTCGGTCGGGGGGAGTATATGATGTCATGCTCGTCGAGCTCTAGTGCCCACTTAGCAATACGTCCTGACGATTCAGGTTTCGACAAGACTTGTCTCAGGGGTAAGTCAGTTAGTACCTGGATGGAATGGGCTTGAAAATAAGGTCGGAGACGCCGGCATGCTCACCAAGCCAACGCTATTTTTTCAAGTCGAGTATCTAGTCTCCGGTCCTTTGAGAGCTCGGCTGATGAAGTAAATAGGAAGTTGTCGTCCAAGCTCATCTCGCACAAGTACCGCACTGATTGCCTCATCCGATGCAGCCAGATATAAGGAAAGGAGTTCGCTCTCTTTTGGGGCGGACAGTGTGGGCAAATCGACGAGGTACTCCTTTAGTTGTGTAAAGGCGGTATGGTGCTCTTCCTCCCAGGCGAAGTCCGGGGCTCTCCTCAAGATTTTAAAAAAAGGGAGTTGTTTCTCGGCAGCCCAGGATAGGAATCTACTGAGGGCGGCTAAGCATCCTGTGAGTTTGTGGATTTCACGAATTGTTTTTGGCACTTGCATGTCAAGTATCGTCTTCACTTTGGTGGGATTAGCCTTCAACCCTTCTTGAGAAACCCAGCATCCCAAGATTTTCCCCGTTTTTACCACGAGCGTGCACTTTTGAGGGTTGAGCTTGAGGTTGACCGACTTGAGGAGCTGGATGATTGTTCTGAGATCCTCGGCACAACTCTCTATTTTTTTGCTTTTGACCACGATGTCGTCGACGTAGACCTCGATGATCTTTCCTATGTAGTCTTTGAATATTGCGTCCACCATTCGTTGGTAGGTAGCTCCGGCATTTTTCAATCCAAAAGGCATTTTTCGATATGCGAAGACACCGAAGTCAGTGATGAATGCCGTTTTTGGAGCATCTTCCTTGCTCATCAAGACTTGGTGGTATCCCTTATATAGATCCAAGAAACTGAAGATCTCATGGCCCATCAATGCCTCCACCTTCTTATCAATATCGGGAGGGATAACGATCCTTTAGGCGTTGTTTATTCAGATCGTATAGTCGACACACGCGCCGCCCCTCCTGGCTTTCGAACTACGACGGGATTACCCATCCAGGTTGGGTACTTGACCTCGAACAGGATCTTGGCTTCCTGGAGTTGGGTCACTTCGTCCCTTATCACCTTACTGCGCTCTGCCGCAAACATCCTCTTCTTTTGTCGAATTGGTTTGGTAGCCGGATCGATGTTGAGTCGATGAGTGATGAGCTCGGGTGACACTCGCATGTCGAGTGGTGACCATGCGAACACGTCCATGTATTCCCTCAGAAGTTGCATAACATGTTGTTGAACGTCAGTGGGACCCTGGGTGCCGACCTTGACGACCTTGGAGGGATCATCGTCATATAATTGGAGGTCGTCAGTCAGATCATCCCGGTGACAACCGAGGTTCTCAGAATTGCTAGTACGAGGTAAGGCCCCATCTTGGGTTGAGATCCTTATGCATTCTTTCGCTGCTTCTTGATCACCTTGGATACTTAATACTCCTGCCGGGGTAGGTATCTTGACGGTGAGGTGGTAGACCGAGCAGACGGCCTTGGTGGCATAGAGCCAGCCTCTTCTGAGGATGATATTATACGGAGAGGGAGCCTTGACAAGTGTAATATCCCGAAGTTTTAAAGTTTAATTACGATAATAAAAATCGTAAATTAGGGTTTCATCTCGATAATTGAAATAGTAATTTATCGAAGATCGAATTCGATTATCTATGATACGAGAATTCTTATGTCATATTCACTAATGATTAGTGAATTAAGGAATATAAATTTCATTATTCCTTCGATAGTATAATTCTAACATCGATTAGATGTCGATAGTTAGCTATACGATATTTTTCTAAGTAACGAGGCTTAGAATTAAGGTTCGTTATTAAAGAAATGATTGAATAAAGTGAATATCACTTTATTATGAATATTTTAGAGATGAATCGATTATTAACGTTTTGAGACGTTTCAAACGTTAACGTTTTGAGATGGATAGAGAACTTAGTAAAATGATCATGGAATTATGTTATTTAAATTCCTATGATTATTTTATGTAATAAGAGCATTATTTATCATTGAAATAGTGCTAGAGAATTATGGATTAATTATTGAATTATGTGAGTGAATTTTCGAAAACGTAGGATTTCGAAAATTATGTTTATAACTTGAAATGGTCCTAAATATTTTTCTATGATTAAATTCATCATCTAGGACTTATAAAATGTTACATAGCTATATATTAGCTATTTATTACAAGAAAATAAAATGTGTAGCCTATTATTTCAATAAGTGCCGAAAATTAGGGTTTTATAAGTGTAATGAATTAAATTACTATCCAATTGATAATGTATTGCTATAATTATGTTATTATGATATTTTTAAGTATAATGTGAGGTGTTATATCAAGTGGTGCAAGTGGATGGCCTATATGGCCGAAAATGTTGAAATTTGGGGGAAGAATATTACAAAATTCAAGGCTTATGATTATATGAGTGATGTGTATGAATATGGTACATTAATTAGTGTATCTAGGTGTAAAATAAAATTTTGTCTCATGCTATAATCAAGGGGTCCGAAAATGATAAGAATTATACATGTGTATGTGTTGAAAATTCAAAGTGTAAAAGTTTGACTTTTCAAATTGATATGTCCCCTAAAGTATTAACCTTATCTTATACTTGATAATGACACATATAATGCATGAACATAGTATAAGGCAAATAAAATTCTTCTCTATTTTATGAAGTAGCCGAGAATGCTTATATATGTATTAAATTTTGATTTTCATAATTCTTTGATAATTATGAGAATTTATTTGGTATAAATTAATTATGGAATAAGATGATGTATTGAAGCATGAAAAAAATAGAATTTTTGTCCTATGTTCTATTAAGGACCGAAAACTTAAATATATGTGTACAAAGGATTTAATTTTCATTAGTTCTTGATAATGATAGTTGAACTTGAAATTTATCATACAATTAATTATTATATGGTATGATATGATATAATATGTTATTAAATGAGTTGAATTTTTAAAATGCAAGTGGATGTGCCTATTATATGAAATAGCCGAAAACATATGAATTAATATGATTTAATTGTGCAACTTGTGTATATGAGTTGTAAAGGGTAATAATTATGTGATAAGGTGTAATGATAGTGTATAATGTAATTACATAAATTTCTTGTCTCTAACAAAGCATAGTGACCGAAAATGATAAGGGATTGTACAAGAATTTCTATGATTTTATGTGGATTATTTTTAAAATTTGGAGCAACAAGTGGACACTATCTTTATTAGGTGTTAAGGGATGACATAAGAGATTATCATGTGTTTTAATTAAATCTTGTCTCTTGTAATAAAAATGACCGAAAATTATTGCATGGCAAATTAGAAATTTTTTTTACAACTTAAGTTAGATTCTTGTGCAAGTTGGAAGTCTAGCTTTATTAAAGTGATAAGATCACTTTTATTATCTCATTTTGCTTCAAAAAAAGAGAGAGGACCGAGAGCTTGAGGGAGAAGAGAGAGTGAGTTCCAAAATTTTCTACTTCAATTCTTGAGTGAAAAACGTTCGTTATCAAAAATTGAAACCGATTACAAGGTTAGCAATTGTCTAAGCTTTCTATACATGTTTAAACTTTTGAAATCTATCCATGAATATCATGCTATGCTTATATGTTGATCTTTTCGAAAATTTTAAAAATATTGCTATGATGTTTGGTTGTTCACTAAATATGTTTATATGTTGTTTATGAGCTTATATTATGAATTATTCGCAAAGTTAAGCATATATGAAATTTTTATGTGAGGACCGAAAGTTCATGGTGTCCATATGTTGTTTAAAATGATTTCTAATTGTTGATTTGAGCATGAAATAATGATCTATGGTGTTAAATATGCTTATATGATTTTATGTGGAATTTTTGGAAAACATATGTGTATATATATATATATATATATATATATATAATTACCGAAAATTATAGAATAATGTTATGTTGACATATGATTCATGTTTGAATGATATTATAGCATATTTATGGTGTAGATTCATAATATAGTGTTGTATGAATTTATTGGAATTTTAGAAAATTAAATGGACCTAAGTCAAGTTTCGAAAATTTAGGGTTTCTAAGGTATATTGATGTATGAGTGGTAATTGATGAAAATTATGTTATAGTGATGATATATGGTGTTGATTATGTGTTGTGTGATTTAATTGGAATTTTTGAAAAATGTTTGGTATATATATTGAAATTACCGAAAACCATATTGAAGAATTAAGTGATGTATAAATTTTATATGATCAATGTTATTACATATTATTGATCTAATGATAATATAGTATGCTATGTGAATTTATAAGAATTTTTGAAAAAGTTATGTGAATTATTTCATGAAGGCGGAAACCTTGAGAATAAAATTTAAAAAGTTTTAAAATTATATTATCATGTATAATCACACTTTATGTTCTAAAAAATATATTTTAGACATGTTATGAATTCATGTGATTTTTAAGATAAGAAATATTATGTTTATGTCAAAACATTATGTTATGTGACATAATGTGTGAAAAATAAAATATAATACGTAAGTTAGGTTATACTTGAAAATAAAATCAAGAATAATTATTGATTAGCGTGAAAAATCGAGACGTGTGATATTGTGATTAGAAAACGATTGAAAATCGATTTATAGAACATATATGAGAATTTTCGAAATTTATATGTTATTAAAAGTCAAAATTGTTGACTTTAGTCAAAACGTATGAAATACGTTAGTATGTGACCAATGTTACATTATAAGTCTAATAGGAATGTTGTATACGTTGAATAAATACGCTAATACGTGTAAAACGTATTAGAAATATATGAATATCTCTTTTATAAGAGACGATTTCATAATTGAAATCATTTAATCAAAAGACGTTAAGTATAAGTTTGACGTTTGACCTAAATGGTCAATATAAGGTCATAAGTCATATTACGTCTCTATCGAAATCCGAAATGTAGCAAATAATTATGTTCGATGAAAAGACGTACTAAGTTGGTTAGAAAGGGGTAAAGTATTATTTTAGAGGGTTATCAAAGTTTATTGAACTTTGATGTTCTCGAAAAACGTGACCGACGTACTAAATTAGATTCTTACGTAAAGGTGGGACGTGATTCGGTTGCTGACGCTAAGGGAAGACTATTTAGAAAGCATACGTACCGGGTGAGCTTTACTATACTCAAAATGACAAATGCTTTTATTTACAACGCTTTCTTTGAAATGAAAAGTATTTATTTATGATGTTTATGTCAAGAAATGATGATGAAATGTTTACGTGATTACCTGCCCAAATATTTATGTTTTTATGTATGTATCCTATCCATGAATGTTGATGAATGATGATAATGTTGTTGGGTCGCTCCCAACTTATGAAAGGATCCTATACCGGAGGGTCAATTCCTGGCTAGGATTAACGTGTAAACTTAATGGTGACAGGGGGCCGTAAGGACAATGCGCGGCCGGTCACAGCGACGTAGAAGGAGGCCTACTTCTACGGCATGATAATGATGTTATGATGATGTAATGAAAGGAAAGGATATGGATCATACATACAAGGAAAAATGCCTACGCAGGCGCTGAATTGATAAAGAATGAAAATGTTTTAGTAAGCACAAGGCCTTTTCAAATAAAACCCTTGTGTCTTACCATGATGGGGCAGTGTAATTTAAAGATGATAAAATATTTTTGGCATGAGTCCACTGAGTGCATTCTTGTACTCAGCCTGCATATTTGTTTTTAGATGTGCAGGTTGAGCTGGTGATGCGATGGAGCAGTGTTGAGCAATAGGAATCTTTGTCGCTGAAAGTTAATAACTTGATTGTACATCGTCATATGTACATTTCACATCTTTCCGCTGCAATAATTCCAAGTTATGTAACGAAGTCTAGAAGTATTCTTGATAAATGTTATACAATTCAATGTCACATGGTCTTCCCGTTTATTCATTCTTGTTTAGAGTGATAGTCCCTGCTAATCCGTACTTAAGAATTGAGGGCTGTTACAACAAAGAAGAACTGAATAGCTTTGGTGACTGACCTGGGAGCACGTCTACAGTGATCGGAAGGGTGATGATGCCTTCTGGTTGTATCGCTTCCTGAGTGAAGCTCCGTAGTTTAGATGGTGTTGGATGAATGTGAATCCCTCCGACCTCGAGTTTGTCTAAGCAACTTTGGAAGATGATGCTGACAGAGGCACCGATGTCGATGTAGACCCTGTGGACGTTTTATTTCCACCATTGCTTGTATGGTAATAGCATCTTGATGGGGCATGATCTTGGGTACCGGGTCGTTGTTGGAAAACACGACGCTCTCATCGTCCCGAAGTCGTTTGTTTTTTGGCTCCTCGGGGATCGATCTCCGAGCTTCGGTTCTCAATGACGACCTCGTCGCACCCACAGGAAGTCCGGTGATGGCGTAGACTTGTTCCATTGCGTTGGGTGAGCCGCCGTCCTCGTCATCGTCGGGGTGTGTCATCTTCGAGGTCTGTCCACAATTGTTGCCACTCCGTTCTTTCCTTTGCGCTTCTTGCTTCCCGACTCAGTTGTGGTGCGGTCGAGGTATTTCTTAAGCACCCCTCTTTTAACGAGCTCGTCTATCTCCGAGCTCAGATTTCTACAATCGTCGGTATTGTGACCATACCCCTGGTGGTAGTCACAATACTTGTCCTTCGACCTTTTCTTGGATCTTCCTTTTATGGGAGGTGGTTTCGGGAAGAGCTCGGTGTGGAGTTCGAATATCTCCGCCCTTGACTTGAGCAGATTATGCAGGTTATTGCTAGGATTTGGCTGAGGTCCTAGTCTAGACTCCATTGGGTCTTTTTTGATTCTGTCGAAGGCACTTCGACGATCGGTGCCTCTTCCTCAATCATCCGACTTCTTCTTCTCGATTTTCTGCTCGTCCTATGTCTCTCTCTTTTTACGATCCGACTCGTCCCCTTTAACATAGTTATCCACCAAGGTCCATAGGCTACCCGCCGTCTTCGGTTTCTCCCTGGTGATTTCTTTGTTTAGTGCGCCAGGTCGGATCCCATTTTTGAATGCATTGATGATGTAGAGGTCGTTGCTCTCATCGATCTTGAGGGATTCTTTGATGAACCTTGAGACGAAGTTTGACATCATCTCGTCTCGTCCTTGGCGGATGGTGAGTAGGTCGGATGAAGGTTGCTGAGGTGGCATCTTTTGATAGAAGCGCCACTTGAATTGATCTATGAGATCTCTGAAGCTATGTATGCTGTTTTGGCGAAGTGAGATGAACCAACGCCGGGCGTTGGAGACCAAGACCTCGGGAAGATTTTGCATGTGAAAATCTTCCATCCCCTGATTTGCCATGTTAGTAGTGTAGGCAAAAAGGAAATCTGAGGGATCTCCCAGACCGTCATAGGCGGCGATGTTGGGTGCTCGATATCGCTGCGGCAGGGGTGTATCCAGGATTTCTCTGGAAAAAGGGGAGATGATCCGTCCATGTCGGTCGAATCCCGGGAGTTCGTTGCCATCCCTCCCAGGAGGAGTGGGAGACCGATAGCGACGTCTATCGTCTCTCTGATGAGGGGATCGACTCCGTCTTTCCTCTCTTCGGTCCCGTTCGACCACGCGGACGTGTCTAGGCGAATGACTTCGGCAGTTGTGCCGAGGTGACCGACTTCGCGGGTGACGCCGGGGTGAATGGTTATGGGCGGCTTGCCGAGGTGATCGTCCTCGGCTATCTCGCCGAGGTGAACGTCCTTAGCTATTTCGCCGAGGTGAACATCCTCGGCTATTGTGGAGAGGTGAGCGATTCCGGGCGCCCTTAGTTGCCAAACTGGGCGTTCTATTTATGGTTCTTGAGGTTCCCGCTCCATTCGCCTTTTGGCTCAGAAAGGTTTGAAATTGGCCCATATGGGCATTGAGGAATTCAGACACGGCTCTGCCGAGGACCTCATGAGATTGGTGAGTCGCTTGTTCACCGTCGTTGAGGTCGGCTTTTTCCTCTTCGGTAGGGCGACGGTCCTGAGGGTGTATAGGTAGGTCCTCTATGTAACCCTCAGGCGTGTTGTTGGCAGCGGCGATTTCTTTTCCCCGGCGCTGCGTAACAGCCTGGTCGGGGTCTTCAGTCCGTCCGTTACAAGCACCACTAGCGGCGCTAATATTTGCACGAGTCCTTGCCATTGATTTTGCGTAGAAAACGAAGCTTTTTGTTCGAAGTTTCCCACAGACAGCGCCAATGATAAATCTTGTGTGTGAGTTTGCGAAAACGATAAAGAACACAAGAGGTTTTTACGTGGTTCGATCAAGATAAAGATCTACGTCCACGGAGGTATGATTCCTCAATACTTTCACTATGTTCGATTACAATGAATGTATTTAAAAACTCTAGTATTCAATAGTTGCTAACCCTTCTACCTTCAATCTAACATCTATTTATACATGTTGTGGATCCCTCAAGATTACCATGGATCCCTTGCCTTGTGTGATCCGATCTCTGATGATAGACTCAATCCCTTGAGTATCTCCTTCAATATCTTTTTAGATTTGATCTGAATAGGGTTTAGATGTTGGGCTTTGGACCGAACTGTGTAGGCAGAAGTTGCTAGGCTGGGCCCAGTTCGCTTGGGCCTGCTATTGGGCTTGAGCGGTTAGGCCCCATATCCTATCAATATACTTTTAGGATGTGGTGAACTGGTGATGTATATAATAAAGTCATATCTCATTTTAACTCCAAGTTCTTAATTAAAAATCGGTATTTTACCAATTTTTTATTTATTTTTATCAAACTTCAAAACTAATTACATTTTAGTGATTCAAAATGATTATGTTTTTAATTAACAGATGAGAAAGTAAATTAGATTTAAATTTGAGAGTCTTCCCTTTTTGACCCATGAGACACACCACTTGAGTGTTCGAAAGAGCACAAAACTATTTCAAATACTTAAAAGACCTTATATATATTGACTATATAGTAAGTTAAGACCTATCAACGAGTAAAAATTCGGATCCAAATAATCAAATACCAACAAACAGATGATCTACGTACTACAAGTTTTTCGTTTATATATAAAAATGGAACTATTTTAATCAAATGAATTGATCGAATGTAAGCAATGGTTCAATATATACTATTCTAATGAGGAAAAGAAAACAAAGAATGGTGAGGTCACTGCTTTCATACTCAATTCGATTAGTTGCTTCGTGGAAGCAACGCCCGTCCACCTTTAGCTTCTAGAAACCCCACCAAACATTTCTTTCTGCATCAAATGTTTAGGTCTTTCTTTGACTTGTTTTATGTTTAGCCTCAGCAAGCGTCTTCAACCATCAAAATTTGTATAATAATAAAGGATGATATATTTTATTATATGTTTGAAAAAGCAAAAAAAACAAAATGGCATTTGAAGATAAGGTTAAAATGAGAAGTTTGACACTATTTTACTAAGAAAATATGAAATGAGACACTAATTTGAAGCCAATATTCATCTTCAAATATGGTAATTATTTGGGGATAGAGGAAGTATAATTTATACTTGCTCTGTTCCCAAAATTTATTCATAGTTTTTTACATGATACGTTCCCTAAATTTGTTCCTTTTCCGTTCATGGAAATTATCCCACAAAATATTCTTCACTTATTATTCTCAATAATACAATTTAATTATACCTTTTTCACTGATGATCCACCATTATCTCTCTTTCTTATCTCCAACAACACCACTTATTTATATTTTTTATCACTCATGATCCACCACTATCTATAACTAATTAATTTAATATTACGCCAATGTGAGGCCTTACTCAACTCACAAAATACTCCACAACTTTTATTAAAACTCGTACCGAAGATTCTCAAGAACAATTTTAGGGATGGAGGGAGTATTATATTTTAAAAATACACGCTACATATATTTATGATAATATATGATGATTTACTATGTAATAAAATCATAAGCGAGGGGATAATCGATGGCATTGTATAAATCTTGCATTTTGCTCTTTGTAAAGAAAAGATCCCAACAGGTACCGCTAGAGTATTATCGAATGGACAAACTAAAATTTGTTTTGAAAATGTATATTTGGTTTATTTTTAAAATATTTAAAGCAAAGAATTGGAAGAATTTGTTGACGATTATGTATTATTATATTTAACCAATCGTAGATAACTCGTATACCCTAAATCCTAATATTTTTATTAATAATTGATGATCCCAATAAAAATAAAAATGTCATTAATTCGTAATCCGTATTTCTAACTAAAAAACATAAAAAAAAGACTTAAATTAAAGAGCAAGACTAGCACTCCCCCTCTATATAAATACTTCAATCCAATGACTAAATACCTTTTATCCTCTCATCTCTCTCTCTCTGCCCTTCAAAATTATTCACCTTCTCTCTCTAAAAATAGTAAGAGAGAGAGAGCGCGCTTAAACTATAGGTCTCCAAATACTCTATGCCTATTAGCCAAACCACGGCAAACCCTAGCGATTGGCTATTCCAACCCTACCAAAACGATTTCCCTCACATCAACCAAAATATCCAAACTTCTCCTACCACCAACCTTTCGGCCGCCGCTGCAGCGGCGGCGAGAGCCAATTCAACCAGCAACAACAACTTGAGCCCGGAGCAAGGCCGCGTGGCCAAGCCCAGGCGACGGCGGTCGAGGGCCCCGCGGCGGAGCCCCACCACCCTACTCAACACGGACAAGGCCAACTTCAGGGCCATGGTGCAGCACTTCACCGGCGGCCCAGCCTCCGCAGCTTCCTCCGTTTCATTTGCCGCCAGGCTGGAGCAGATTCCCAGCCGTGGAGGCGCCGTCAGCTACATGGAGCATGTAGCTGCTACGGCTGCCGCGGCGCCGGGCGATTTCCACGTGCAGTATCCGAACCAAGTGCAGCAGCAGCACATGTTCGTGATGGAAAACGTGCATGGAGGCGGCGGCGGCGGTGCTCCGCCGCAGACGGCGGCCGGGAGTGGGAATAGGAATAATTATGATAACTTTATGGTTTGATTTGTGGGGGGTAATTAGGAGATTATTGGTGCTGATTTTTCGTTGTAAATTCTTTCTTCCTTTCACACTTGACTACGAAAAGTTATGAATCATGGTAGGTATAGTAGGGATTTTTATTTTTATTTTGCCTTTTTTGTGGGTGGGGAGGGGGGATTTCGTTTTCTAAACTTTAATCAAAATGTAGCTTTCCTTATTGGACCTTTGGGTCCTTGTGTTATGAAAAGAATCTTATATGATGTATGAAAGACACTGCAATAATAATTTATAAAAATTCACGTCAGTGTTTTATGAATTAAAATATATACTAAATGATATCCATATCTAAATTCAAATCTAAAACATAAAAGATGGAATGATATTCATATCCAAACTCAAATCCAAAATACAAATAAATGATATGAAATGTGTGTAATGTATTCCAAGTTGACTAGGAGTGAGTACGACTCGGTTAACAAACCACTTATCATATATAGAAAAAGACTAATATCTTAAAATATCTCTTTTCTTTAAATCCATAGCATTTATACACCATTTCCTAAAACTCACACCAAAAATACCCAAATGACATTTCTACCCCTCAAGCCATGTCTAAGAATTGCTTTGTACAATCCTATTTTACTATGGACAAATTGGTATTCATTTAGTATTTTACTCTATGCCATTAAAATTCTCATGGATAATACACAATTTATATCGGCTGAAAACTCTCTCGTGCCAATGCTAACTCTGTTAGTAGATTTGGGAGGTGTAGCAACGTCACGTACAAATTAATTATGCTAAGATTTTGATTGCAGATCCTACGCTTCTAAAATAGTATAAGAGCATAGGTTTTATTGAGGAAATAAAAAATACTTAATTTATAATATGTTATCCTAACAGATGAGACTCCAAGAAAAATCATGGATCCGAATCCTTATCCGAGATGCGATGTAAACAGGATTTTTCTCCAAAAATTGGAGAGAAAATGAAACCGTATAAGAGATATTCTTAGATGGACTGAAGCAAGTTTTGAACGCTCGATCCCGCGAAGTTAGCTTCAAAGATCGAAAAAATATCATAGATGAGTGGACAACATCAATAGATGTTGCAGTCGCAGCACTAGAACTTGATAAACTCAATTTTGTCAAGATTCTTGAAGCCAGTTTAACATGAGTAGTCAAACAATATTGGGACTACTGTCTAGTTGAACGAAAGCATGAAATACTGACATTCGAATTCTTCGAGGACGCAGTAAAAGGCATGGCGGATACCTTCAAAGTTCATTCCGTTGGAGAGTGATATTTTTAAGGATACAATGAAGAAAAGAAGAAGAAATATTTGTTGGCTCTATACAATCTAAGACTGGTGGTCTTGGAGCAAGGAGCACTCAACAAATTTCTCTAACTCTTTACTAAGTATCAACATCTTAGTACGATCAACAAAGATGTTGCAAGAGAGTTGTTCTTCTTGAAGTTTCCCAGTCCATGGAGGGAAATGTTTACCAGGGATTACAAACTAGGAGCATTTAGTAACAGCGTCTCAAGGAGAATGTCTTATGTCCACAAGAAGCCGTCAGAGTGGTGTCAACAAGCAACCACTCAAAGGAATCTCAAGAAATTGAGAAAGATCAACAAGTCAGCCCTACTGATTTGTGATATGATAGATCTTCCAACAGAAATCAGAGGAGAACTATCATATTAATCGAGATAAAGAAGAACATGTTCCAACCTTACAACAAGGGAATGAGAGAAAAAAGAAGTTTTTGGAGGCTAAGGACCAGTTGATCGCGGCAGAAAGCTAGATATTACAAATATGGACAAAGAAGAGGTTCAACAAGAAGGCGATATCTAGCTCCAGGATCCAGCGAAGAAAACTTTCAGGCGAGCTCACACTAGAGCTAATGAAAGTTTTAAGGATTGTAATTGTTGGACTTGTGGTGCAAAAAGGCATATTTCTAAAAATTGCCCACAAAACGAGCAAAGTGGAATGCAGAGATTCGAGTCTACACCATACATCGAGGATGCCGTTTACTACCAGGAATTGGTACAAGTATACAAATTCGAAGATATAGCCCCGGAAGAGAGTATATACGAACAAGAATAAGTCTTCAGCGGAGAAGAAGAATCGGATGAATCCTCATAATCAGACTCCGACTGAAGGAGAGGCACGTCATTAGGAGCGTTAAGATGAGCTAGGACATACTAGCCGAACCATCATGTCACAAAAAGGGATGGACATGATAATGAATAAAACCCTAAGTATACAAAAATATCAAGGGTTTTCAACAAAATGAAAGATTGACCATATCATAAGGAATTTAAATATAGTCAAGAGGAGGCACAATATCATGTATGGAGTTACAAGACGTGAGATGACACTTCTATCCCAGTTTACTAGGAATCAAGTAAAGATACAACTAATACCAGCCAATAATATCAGAGAAGATGTTCAAAGTATGAAGCCATAAATTGCACAATAGAATGTATTCATATTGGAGCAGTACAATTGGAAATCAAATCAGCGCTCTGCCAAGGCACAGACACACCAATTGAAATCGTAATTTGTGAAAAAAATAATATTGAATCATGTTGATTCAGTAATGGGAACCATTTCGGGGAATCTATATGCTAAAAAGATTATAGCAATCTTCTATCCGAAGATTTCATATAATATCAAAGATTCTGATTTCAGTAGAGCTGTGACGTTTTATCAAGACTTCAAGAGGATGGATTTGGTGGAAAATGGGAACAAACCCTATTTCATCACTTATCAGGTGTCTTATGCTCTTTCAAACTCACATCATACAATGTTATATCTGGGGAATGAGTTTATTAAGATACCAAACATTTTCAAGAAACACTGCCCAGACCGAGTGGAAATCCCATCGATAAGAGAGATGAATATCAAGATCAGCAACAAACCAGTACTTCAGTATGATGATAGTCAAAGATTTGGAGCTCCAAGATTATCAGTGCAGAAAGATAGAGTTATCTCTCAACCATACGCAATGAGTTTTTCTCAAACATATGAGATCATATCTATCAGACACATTCAACCGTAGGCAATCAAAGTTACAGCATAACTTGAATGTCCATAATGATGGAGAGGAATTGTCATAAGATTTGACACAGCAGGTGAAATATACTTCCCTTGCACGGTGTTATACAATCTAAAGAATTCAGGGTCCAACATCTATGAAGGAACCTTGGATATCAGAGGCTTTCAAATGGTCATCATAGGGAAGGCCGATCGAGAAATGGAAGTCCTAATCCTAGGACAAAAATTCCTTGATAGGTGCAAACCATGGGAATAACAACTGAAGGAATTGAGGTGACAATTAACGGAAAAAACTATTGACTGAATGACGAGTCCATTCTCAATATTCATCTCAATTGGGATGTCATATGAGAAGTACAAAGTAGAGTATTTTGCTACTTATGTTGATTCAGGTGTAGGGATCTGCTCGGCAAAAAAGAGAGTTTTTCCAACATAAGTGGAGGAAAATCTACCTCAGATTGCTGGAAGAGATTTCTCAAAGAAGATCTTACTCTTATCCAAAGGATAAGGCAGTCCGAAATTTTGATAGGAGAAGCAGATCAAACACCCTGGTACAAGGTCTAGACTCCAGCAATCTATTTCCATGATATTGGAGCTGATATTCTGTTGGGAAATAATTTCCTTCAGATGTTCAAAAAATTCATGCAGGACAATGAAAGGAGATTATTGGTGTTCACAACCAATTGTGATCACAAAATCATTTTTCAGCGACTACAAGGAGCATTTAATCGACAAATGCCAATCAAATTTTGCATCAAGCGTGGTGATGAGGAAAAACTTCGAAACTCAAAGATAAATGATCAAAGGCGGTTCAACGAGGCACTATTGAGTTGCCGGATTGTAGAACTGTCCGAAGATCTCGATGAAGAGGAGATCCAAATCCACAAGGCATCTCTAATATCCAGCCAAGATATTGGAGAATGAGTACATATTGCTCTAGAGGATGTAAAAAAGAAGATCGTACGTTGTTATAACGATAATCCTTTGGCATGGTGTAACAGGAACCAACTCGAAGCAAGTCTGAAGGTTAAACCAGGCAAAGAATTCAAGTTCGTTAGATTCAAACTCATCTTGATGAACCTTGTTAATCAGAAGGATATAAGGCAGATAATCAAGGAACCTCTTGATTTAAAGTTGATCGAACTAGGGAACTCGCCCTACAACAGTCATGGATTTCTGGTAAGGAATCATGGTGAGGTCAAAAGAGGTAAACCCATATTAGTTATTAATTATAAAGAAATTAATTACATTCTGGAGTTTGATGGATATTTTAGCCCGAATAGAGAACATCTTATCAACTGCATTAAGAATGCTAAGTTTTTCTCTAAGTTTGATTGTAAGTCAGGTTTTTACCAGATTCGCATGGAAGAAGAAAATAAGAAGTTTACGTTTTTCTCTACTCCACATGGGCACTACATTTGGAACGTGATGCCTATGGGGTTGGCTAATACACCTCATATATTCCACGGAAAGATGGATAATCTTTTTAAAGATTATTTCTCATTTATGTTTGTCTATATCGATGATATTCTTATAACGTCAAAAAATATGGATGTAAAATATTAGGCATTTGGAGATTTTTGCAGATGTCTGTCAAAAGAAATGAATGGTACTGTCTGAGAAGAAGGTAGTCATCGATGCCCGAAAGATCGAGTTTTTGGATATCGAGTCGATGGGACGAGAATCATTTTACAAGATCATATTGTGTAGAAGGTGCAGAACTTTTCAGAAGATCTCAAGGAGAAAAAACAACTTCAAAGCTTTTTAGGAGTTGTTAACTTTGCAGGGATGTTCATCAAAGACCTTGCAAAGCAAAGAAAAGTCTTTAGCCCATTGCTAAAGAAAGATGTTCCCTTCATCTGGACAGAGGAACATCGTGAAGGGATGAAGAAGTTAAAGGAGGTTTACGAATCCCTCCCAAAGCTTTTGATACCACATGATGAAGATGACTTAGTTCTGTACACAGACGTGGGTGATCATTGGTGGGCAGTAGTGCTCACAAAGATCACCACACTTAGAGATGAACCATGCAGATACTGTAGCGGACTCTTCAGCGAGAAAAATGTCGTCCGTTGGCACATCAATGAAAAATAGTTCTATGCAGTCAGACATGCTTTTTAAAAATGGCCTACATTCTTACTTGCAAATAAATTTATTTTAAAAGTTGATAACACTTAATTTAAAGCTTTTTTAGTAAATAAGATTGAATCTAAGCCCGAAAAGGCTAAGTTATTAAGATGGCAAGCTGAATGTTAGTATTATATTTATGATATTGTCGTTCTTAAATCTCTTGAAAATTTTCTTACAGATTTTCTAATAAGAGATGTAGCCAAATGATATTGACTCTATCATCATAGCCCAAAGGCAACATTTGGAATGTATGGTTTGGACGACTTATGCAGCTTATCCACATGCTGCTCTTTCTCCGTCTCATTCTCTATAGTAGATTGCTCATCAACCACATCCGGGACTCTAATCTTGTTATCTACCACATTTCCACTGAGAAGGACAGTGATGGCTTGAACATAGTGTGGTTGATATCCTTGGCCCGATATCTTCCCTGTGTGTTGCTGCTGCTGCAATTGTTTCACAGTCCCAAAAATCTATCCCATGCAGTTTTTATGCATCTGATAGTAACATCTTGGGCTTCTCTGGATTTCTTGCTCTCTTGCATGAAAGCAGCCAAACTATCCTCAATATGAGACTTCTGAGGAGTAGTAGGTTGACGTGGAAACTATTGCTGAGGTGATTGGAACTGATTTTGCTGCTGACAGATAGAAGTGCTATTGAGATGGATCGAACTGCTGTTGATGTTGCTGGAATTGCATCTGTTGCAGATTAAACTATTGTTGTTGAGGATGACGACATGGAAGATACCGCCCTGAGCCTTGTCCTTAATTCTGGTTCCTTCATCCAGAATTAAGCTGATTCCACCGCCCAAAATTCTGCTGCTGCTGATTCTGATTCTGGTCAAATCCTTGTCTCTGCTCAAATTGTTGACGTGGTGGAAACTCTTGAGCAGCATATACATATGCTTATCCTTCATCAGTGTGTTCAGCCATTCTGTGACATTCATTTACTCCATGGTTGAACTCTCCACATATGCTACATGGTTTTGGTGGCGGTTCTTGCCTCATAGCTGGTGTGGTCTTGCTCATTTTGAACTCTTGAAGTTCTCTTATCATATGAGCTATTTGCTTCTTTAGATCAGGGATGGCGACTACTGCACTTGCCTCCACATATCTAATGCGTGTAGACTTCTGTTGTGAACTGACTGCTAATGTCTCAAAGATTTCTTGCATCTCTGCAGCTATCTTGGTAGCTATGCTGTTGCACTATCCACCATGAATTGAGATGTATGGATCCAGTTGTCATAGAAAAACTGCCACAACAGCACTAGGACCATCTGATGGTGAGGACATTATCGAAGTAGCTCTCGAAATCGATCCCAAGCTTCATGTAATAGCTCGTCAATGGCTTAAGTAAAATTCATGATCTTGGATCGAATTTCTTGGGTCTTGTTGTTCGGGTAGTACTTCAATAGGAACTTAGTACTCACATCCTTCCAAGAAGTCAACGAGTCGGATGGAAGCGATAGGTACCAAGACTTAGCACGGTCTTTCAGAGTGTATGGGAAACACTTCATCAGGATTTCATCTTCCCTTAAGGTCAGCAAAGGAAAGGTCTGAACGACTGTGCAAAAATCACGAATGAACAACAAGGCATCTTCATTCGGCATTCCATGGAAATTGGGTAGGAGATTCATGTAATTCTGCTTTAGCTCATAATTCCTTGCCGTGGTGGACAGGACAATAGCAGAAGCTATGTTTCCATAAGTCGGTCGAGCGAAATCTCCCATGTATCTTGTATCCTGATCTACCATTATAACCAACTTTTCTTCAAGAATGTCGCTAATGAATATACATCACGAAGTTTGATTCCTTTCTCTAGAGCTGCTAGCACCTTATGTGTTCGATTGATGTTATCAATGAAATGTGCTAAATCCTTTTTGTTCGACGACCTCGCATGCACAACACTCAACAAACAGATCAAACGCGCAGAGGAAGAAAAGAAAACCAAACAACAACAACAACAACAAAAAAAACGCAAACAATTGCCCAAAGCAGTCCCCGACAATGGCGCCAAAAATTGTTTTAACTTATTTTCACCTTAAGTTGCTCGCAATAGAACGAAGTTATCCTAGTGTGACAAGTTAACCCAAGTCGTCTCTCAACGAAGGCTAAGCAAGGAACTCGCTCATGTTGCACACAAAACAGAAAATCCTAAACACTCTAATCAAGATTTGGGTCTGTCACACATTCACCAATAATAAAACTAGACAGAAATTAAGCAAAGCAATAAAATCTATCTAGACAAGAATTGAAATCCTAGAACTCTAACCAAAGCATTAATAAAACTAAACCCTAACATGGTGATCAAATTGATATTTATCTAATATCCTATTAAACTTGTAAGAGGAACATCAATCCAAACTAATGAGCACAAATTAATCAATAGGGAATCAGAAATTGTTTCAGGGAATCAACAAAACCATAAACAAATAAAAACTCACACTTTTGGTTTAAATCTATGGGGTAATCCGTGGTTCAGTTCAACAAAGTAATCCGAGATAGATCGTTGTTTGTAATCCACATGAATTGATAAGAAAATGAAGTGCAAAGCTATGTTAAAAGGTTCAAAGGAGGAAAATCGCCTCAAATAAACCCTAGGTGGTCAAGAAACTCTTTTTTCTCGAATCCCATACCTATTTATAGCCATGGGCAGAAATCTCGACATCAGCGGTCATTCAGGGTGAGCAACTGGTGAGTACTCTTCTCTGGATTTGCTAGCATTGTCGATCAACGGGCGCTCAGGGTGACCGGTGAGTACCCTTCTCTGGATTGGCTAGCAAAGTCGTTCAGCGGGCTCTCCGGGTGAGCGGTTGTTGCCCTTATGTTCTGGAGAAATGACGTTGAACGGTCAGTGATCGCTCGGAGTGAGCGCCCTTTGAAACTAACTTACTGTAATTCTTCGACTGAGGCATCAGCGGCCACTCAGGGTGAGTGGTCGTTGACTCTTATCTTCTGCTTATGTTTCATCCCGTTTCTCTTCCTTTTGGTGCCCGATCTCCTTCAAGAATCGACATCCATACTTCACAACCTAAATGCCAAAGTTAGCACATTCAACCACTAAAATCTATAAGAGATAGCAAACGAGGTCGAGAAAGCCACGAAAAAGACGGAGGAATCAAGACCAAAAATGAGTAAAACATCCTAACTTTCAACAATTTTCAAAATATTTCAATTTATGTTTTTTAAAAAAATCCAAATTATTCATCGTTTTTAAAATATATCATGTATCACAGAATCCAACAAAAAAACAATGAGTCACCTCATCGAATTCTTAGGTAGATTATATGTGACTTTTTTTCCACGTAAGCAAGGATTATTCATGTTTTTTGTCCCAAACTTTCATATTCATGTTTTATGTCCCAAACTTTCAACATTTTCTAGAAAATGTGCACAACTAGGTTTTTACTTCAAAAACCCTCAATTTAGAAAAAAGTTTGATTTATGTCCCGCCTTATAAAATCTGAAGACCGAATGATGAATCACCTCGTCAGATTCTTAGGTGGACTATACATGGATTTGTTTCCCCCTTAGCATCAAAATGATTTTGATGCTTAAATGAATTTATTTATAAAAAATATTGTACTCTTTCTCTCTTTCACTCTCAAACCCAGGAACTTCTTTACTATGCAACCATTCTTTTTCTTAAATCCACATCCACTTTTCCTCATCGCCCGTCTATAGTTGAATAGTTCTTTCTTCAATAGTCGCCAGGGGCGAAGCTAGGCCCCTTAGAGTTGGTGGGACAAAATATTTAGAATAATAAAATAATAAAAATAAAAATTATATTATAAAAATATGCTTATAAATTACGATAAATTTTCAATGGCTACTCATATTCTTAGACAGACATGATATTAACTCATTATCAATTATATCAAAAAATTCATTCTCAATATAAGTAACCAAACAATAATTCATCCAATAATCTCTCATTCGACTTTGAAGCAGTTTTTTCTCGTTGATGATTTTCTTATGACAAATTTATCCATTCATGTTTGATAACAATATTTGAACCATGAATGAATTAAAATTAAATATATAATTAAATAAAATTTATCCATTCAAAATTGGCATATTCCCAAATGCAGAGATCCAAAGCATTTTTCCAAATTCCAAAATCATATGATTCATATCATCGAACATAACAAAATTAATTTAAAAAACTAGTAAATAATAAAATAAATTCAAGTACTTAACAAGTATAATTTTTAATCTAATATCCTATAAATTCCTCACTACTTTTATTAGATTATTTGATTAAGTTATCCAATTAAAATTAAACTAAGTATTGAATCGATTTAAAGTTTCTTAAGAAGTGCTAACTCTTAATTAGATTGTTGGTCATATCCTATGTTCTTTAATTGAGAGAAGATTACAATTTCCAAGCAAATAATTTGAAATATAAACATCAAATTAGTAAAATAGAGACAATAAATCCTATCTCAAGATATGAAATAGAAAAAGTTGATATCAATTCTATCTCAAGATGTGAAATAGAAAAAATGAATATGAATTCTATCTCTATTCTTTATATACATTTGGAACATGAGTAAAAATAAATGTGGGAACCTCTCAATTATTCAACCTTGATTTTGTTTAATCTTTTCCCCTATTTTTTAAAAATTTTGATGGGGCAAAAATTGAATATTTTATATTTAAAGCATAAATAAGGATATATAAAAATAAAAAATTGAGGTGGGCAATTGTCCCATCTTCTCATAAGACAGTTGCCTTCTAGGCCCAACAACAAACGCCGACACAAAGATTTTGTTTTTTTTTTAAACTTTTTTCTCACTTGCGATAGATGTTGTAATTTTGGGCGTTCGGTGATAAAATTCGCAATACAAGATAAATTGATGATAACCCAAAATAAAAATAAAAGAAAATAAAATGTCATAAGATTTAACTTTCTAGTACAATGTTTAAATAAAATTATTAATTAGGAAAAAAATAGAAATTACAAATTTCAGCCTGTAATTTTAGGATGGTGGAATTATTGCTTCTTCTTCTTCAATTTCTTTTTATGGTTTATGACAATTTTAGTCTCATATTTATTGAATTTAGAATTAATCATATTTTGACCCTAATTTGCAGCATTCTATAAAATATGTCCTCAACTTACGTTTCTAAAATAAATTTCATTTTTCAGCATTTTTTAGAATATGTCCCGTACAGAAATCCAATAACGAGATAATGAGTTACATCATCAGATTCTTAGGTGGACTATAAGGAATTTTTTTCCCACCTAAGCAAGGGTTAATCATATTTTGTGTCTCCAACTTTCAATATTTTCCCAACTAACGTTTTCACTTCAAAACCTTGAACTTTGAAAAAAATAAAAAATTATGTCCCACTTAACTCTGTTGTGCCAACTCCCCATGCAGTTATTCAATAATTGGACACTCGACAATGAATTGACAAATAATGAACTTTAATAATTTTCAATTAATTTTGAATTTTTCGTAAAAAATGGGTACGTGTATGTACAATGCAAATAATATCAAGGTTGGTCTTTAATAGCTAAGCTTCAACGATTCGAATAAAATTGCAAATGACTCTAAAGATTTAATATTAAATTATAAATAATCCTAAACCACCCTAAGTAAAAAAAAACAACCTAAATCTAATTAACTATTTTTGAATACAAATAACATTATAGCAATACATATATGCATCAACGCAAAAATGAAATGAAAGATATAACAAATTTCGAGATGAAATCGTAACTTACCTTATTTTCATAGGCAAAATAGTTCATAATATGGTTAATTAATTGGTTATAATGTCCCTAAAATTCGATGAGAAAGTAATTGTTCCAGACACTTCTATGTCCTCTAGACACACTAGCCAATAAAAGTTGAAATCAATAAAGAGAAATTAATACAGGGCTATATTATCACTCGACATGCATTAATAATATCAAACAAATATATTTGAGACACACTACAACTTTCCCGTAAATAAAAAGAGATAAGATTAAATCCCTCCTAATATTGTTAAAGCTTGGGAACTATTTGACCCGACCCAACCCAACTTGAATCCATCAACGATCAAATCATAAAAGAAGTTTAGGTGTGCTTATATTGGTATAGCGATAGAATGATTAATATCGGAGGTCAAATATCTTGAGTTTGAGTCTACAATAATATGGTTTTAAAATTTTTATATTTAATTGATAAAAAAAAAAAAATTAGATCAGATTGACTCGAAAATCAGTTGAACATAGAAAGCATATCATAGTCCAACCCAAAATAAGATCGATTCGGACCGCCTACGAGGTAAAAGCATAAATTCTGCTCCAGTTTGGATTCACTGAACTTAGAAATCCTGACTTGACCCAGAAAATAATTGTGCCCGACCCGACCCGACCCACTAAGAGTTTAGGCCTAACCGATTTTCACGCTTTTATTCAACACCTGTCCCCTTATTCCAAATTAAAAGAAAAGGAAAAAAGAAAAGTATAATCGACACAAGAGATAGTAGGAGGCTAGGAGCTATGAAATGCTTAAAATCTTGACCCCTTCTTCACTTTAATGCAAAATCTGTCCATCGGTCAAAATAGTGGAATAATACTTTTTCTGTTATGGCATAAATATTATATTTAATTTCTCCAACGAGAAATAAAAGAGTATTTATTCTTAAATAGTATGAACAAAGTAAAATTCAGCTCGGGCGGTGGCAGCATCGCGGTAATATTCGTTTATCGTTTATAATTATAACAAGCAAAAAATCAAGTAAAAAAATTGCAGAAACGAAACCGCCGAAGGCAGCGATGGTCGTGAGCGGTGTTGCAACGGCGGCGGATCAGAGACAGACCACCGTGAACGCAGCTGAGAGCACCAAAAGCGACGCCGTGAACGGTCCTTCCTCGTCTGACCGCCCAATTCGTGTGTATGCCGACGGGATCTACGATCTCTTTCACTTCGGCCACGCTCGCTCCCTCGAACAAGCCAAAAAATCGTATGATTTTGTTTTGATTTTGATCTTGATCTTTACTGTGTTAGTCTCTTCGATTCGGTTTGGTTTTCCTTTTTGGTCGATTGCGAGATTAGCATGGAGTTGGGTTTTTGTGAGCTGTGAGTTGCTCCCCAGATGTTTGATTTTATGTCAGTGTTGTGTTTTTACTAGTGTTGTTGAAATTCTGAGAGTTGATGCTGTGACGCTCTGTTTTACGTTGTGATTTTACTCCTTAGTCAACTTAATTTGCCATGAGAATTGTGTTGATCTGCAGTTTGCCTAGTTCAATAGGCTTCTGCCCTTGATTTATTGAGTCCTTCTATTCTTAAATGGTGCCATGTATCTTTGTAGGTTCCCAAATACTTACTTGCTTGTTGGGTGCTGCAATGATGAGGTTACACACAAGTACAAAGGCAAGACCGTTATGACTGAATCGGAGCGTTATGAATCCCTTCGCCATTGCAAGTTTGTTTCTTTCTGTGCTCCTTTGTGTTCAATGGTTTTCCCATGTTCATGATTGCCTAGTGTTGAGTTAGCCGCAATTGGGGATTAGTTGTCGAGTCTGTGAATCTGTAGTATACTCGCTTAATCTTCTTTGTATTAGGATGTTGAATTTGATTAATTTCAGTGGCTAGAATATTGAAGTTGATTATATCTTGTTGAATTTACATTTGTCTTATTTGCTTTGTTAGGTGGGTCGATGAGGTCATCCCTGATGCCCCATGGGTGATTGATCAAGAATTCTTGGACAAGCACAATATAGATTACGTTGCTCATGACTCTCTCCCGTAAGTGTTGCTTGTCAAGTAAATCCTTTTCCAACAGTCTTGGATTAGACTCAATAGTGGTGATAAAACATTAATAAACATGGGAGAAGTTGGTTATCCCTTAAAATTGGAAAGGTGACGACCTTTGGCCTACTTTTGTGTTTCCTGCAATCTTTTAAACCCTTCAACTTTTATTTTCTTGCTCCGTTTCTTTTTTTGTGTTAGCATTCTTCCTAAATACAGTGCCTATGTCACCTTTCCAGAAGTTGGTTATAGAGGCTTTGGCTTTTGTAATTTGCTAGTCTAGAAAATCTGGTCATTTCTGCCATTATTTGATGCATTAATTAGAGAAAGTGAAAGCATTATATTTTAAATTAATTTATCATAAGCTTCTATTACATTACCCAGATGGGCCAGATCCCATATTCCCGATTGGGTTATAGACGGTCTTGAAAATGGTGAGATCAGAACCTATACTTGTCTCTAATTATATCTGGCAGAACGATCAGGAAAATGCTGAGATCAGCAAGGTGTCTTCATTCAAAAAATACTTTTATTTGTATCAATTTTGGTTTGTGAATTCTTCTATTTCATACGTATATATGTATACTTTTTCTTTTACTATTGCAAGTTATTCTTTTAGTTATAATTTTTATGTGTTTTTTATATGTTTTCATATATTTGTTATGTTTTATGTGTTTTTATTATATTAGTTATAATTTTTATGTGTTTTTTACGAGTTACGCCTTGGTCTTACGCCTCGGATCGCCTCGAGGCTTAAAACGTATATTTAAACCTTGGGTTTGTATTAAGTATCCAATTTCTCATAAGTTCGACATTGCACCCCAACATGGATCATGGATGTAATCTTTTCTTGCAGTTATGCTGATGCAAGTGGAGCTGGAAACGATGTCTATGAATTTGTAAGCATGGGTTCTGTTCTTAGATTTCTTTTTTAATAGTGTTACAGTCTCACTCTACATAGTTAATTGGTGATGTTCTTTTTCCACTTAGTTGACACTTGGTTATAATACTTTACTACTTCTGGTGTAGGTCAAAGCTGTGGGGAGGTTTAAAGAGACCAAAAGGACTGATGGGATCTCAACATCTGACATCATTATGAGGATAGTAAAGGATTATAACCAATATGTGATGCGGAACTTGGACCGTGGATATTCAAGAAAGGAGCTTAACCTTAGCTATGTCAAGGCATGATTCCCCCCATTCCCTCTGAATTGATCTGTAATACTTTAGTTCTTTCATTGACAAAGATATATTTGTTAGAAGCTTGTGGTATTCTTTCATTGAAAAAAAATCACAATTTTGTTTCATATTGACAGGAAAAGCGACTAAGGGTAAATATGCGACTAAGGAAGCTGCAAGAGAAAGTTAAGGAGCATCAAGAAAAGGTTGGGGAGAAGGTACAACTTCTTTCTTCCCCAATCTATTTTAATGCATTATTTTTGATTGAATAAAAATCCTAGTAAAACAAATCATTATTGTAAAAGCGTTCATTCTTTGCGACATTAAGAAGAAAATGATACAAAAATTGGGAGAAAGAGTAGGTATAAAGGGGAGCAATTATATTTGTTTTGCTGTGCCACTTTTTCCATTCTTTTTTGGTTCAGAAAATAGTTTGGAAAATGCCATTTGGCTTCTGGGAGCCTATAATTAGTGTCAAGGATCGTGCTGGTTGATCTTCGTACTAGAAATTTGCAGCAAGCTTTCTTGGATATTTTTCAACAAGGCTTTCTTGAACCAAAACTTTGAAGTAAAAAGAGCCCACATTACTACAAAATTTTATGTTACTAGACCCTTAAATGTGCCACACAACTTTGAAGTAAAAAGAGCCCACATTACTACAAAATTTTATGTTACTAGACCCTTAAATGTGCCACACAAAAATCAGTCATGGGGTTATGTGTCATCATTCATGAGTGTTAAAGCACTTACGAGTTGATTGGTATAGGGGGTTAAGTAGGAATGGGATGACCATTCCTGTCTCCTTTCTGATTCCTGAGGTAGGTTTTATCATTGGAGCCCCTTCGCATAGGAATCCTTATTCCCTAAAGTATGGATCACCCATTCCATCTATACAGCGTGCTATTCGTATTCCTAGTCCTCTTGAAAGTTTTTTGTAGTCTTTTAAAAATCTCTCTCTCTCTCTCTATGCGTGTGTGTGTATATATATTATGCATATATGATCTTTGACTAATTTCACTTTTTATGTGATATAGTCTTCAATATGTATTGGCCTGACAAGACTTGATGGCGCTTCTATTATCCATTCACATAGCACATCTGTAATCCAAACTAGAAAAAGTCAAAAAAGCAAACACAAACACAAACATGAATAGTATTTATGTTTTTTGCCAGCAAACTTGTATGTTTTTTGTTGAGCATGTAAGCTCATTATTTATCTCCCACTACCATTCTTTTCCTATGTACATTTTGTTCCTTCACACCAATCACCGTGATATAATTTACTCACTAGTATCTATGATTTCTTCTGCATTAGCACGAGTGCAGTTAATCAGTGATCTATTTACTCTATTATATACTCTATTAAGCATTTCTTATTGGTTTATACTTTATATCATGTGTTATGCACGACTTCATTTTCAAGTTCCTTTCTCTCAGATACAAACAGTTGCAAAAACTGCTACCATTCACCGGAACATGTGGGTTGAAAATGCCGACAGAATGGTTGCTGGATTTCTTGAGATGTTTGAGGAACGTTGTCACAAAATGGTGAGCAGCAGTCACCAACACTCTGTGACACTAAGGCCTATTATATTCCTTCCCGCCATTCTTAATTTTTTCGCTTCTCTTTCTCAGGGAACAGCCATTAGGGATCGGATTCAAGAGAGTTTGAGGGGACAAAATGCAAGGGGCTTATTAGACTATGGCGAAGAAGGCGACGACCAAGAGTATTACTACGATTCCGAGGAAGAATACTATGACGATGATGGATATTATGACAGTGATGAGAAATGACTGCCTTGTCATTAAGCTGTGAGTGATTGTACCGTGTGCTGCTTGTTTCGATTTGAACTCGTGTTGTCTGACTTTTCTACAATTGAGTTGAATTAATCCGTTTGACAAAGTATCGGCTGTTGTTGACAGTTTGAGATTTTGGTTTGTTGATTGATAATTTTTTCTTGGTCGCGATTAAGGCAGCAATGAGTCTAAATGTACCAAGTTTTAAACAGTGTGAAAGAATCTCTCTCTCTCTCTCTCTCTCTCTCTCTCTCTCTCTCTCGTGTTGGTTGATTATGTAAATACTAGATAGTCAATGTATTCAAAATTATCAGTTTGTTCAATTATATTCTTCACTCTTAACTTTAAAAAGTTATGACAGCATAAACTAATAAATTTATGCAATTGCAACACCTATAAAAAGAAAATGAAGAAAACTTAATCTGACGTGTATGACAGCCTAGTAAACGTGTGCACATATTTACAATGAAATAAAACGAACTTAATTCGCAATAATGTACTCCTTTTTGTTACCGATGCTACAAGTTTTGGTACCAACAAACAGATGGACAGAAGTTGCTGGTATATTCGGTCACCAAAAACCTTCAATTTATATATACATATCACTACTAAAAGATGCGGCTCAATGATATAATTTGTCACCATTAATTGTCAAATATCCGTTGTTAATAATAATTAACAACGGTAAAATACCATTGTTAAATTCATCGATGATGAATATGTAATGATGAATGGTTTCCGTCGAATTTATGATAGATTTACAATGGAAATATCCGTCATTAATAACCCACAACGATTGATTAATATTAAATTTGATGTCGACTTAACGATGGATATATTCATCGTTAGTTGACGATGCATATGATAATCTCTCGTCAATTTCTATTATTACCATTAAATTTAGTGATGCACTTCCATCATTATTCCATTTTTATTTTATATTAATTCGAATTGATCCGTTCCTATGATAATTTTCAAATCAGAACATGCTACAATCTGTATAATATATGTTAAATTGTTTCATTGCAATATTCAATGAAAATAAAACACGTGTGATTACAGTACTATTAAATAAGACTAGATTTGTCCTCGGTGCGATGCACGTTAATAATTATTTATTTAAATTAATGATAGAAAAAATTAAATTAAATTACATCCAAAATTATACAAATAAAATTATAAAATATTATAAACTTTTTAATATATTTATATATAAAGCTACTTTAAAATATTTATAACCATTTCACGAAAAATAGAAATACACTAAATAAGGTTTTTTTAAATAACATGTATATAATATTACAACCGTGTTCAAATACACACCCACACACATATATATAAGGTGAGTAGAAGAATTGATAATATTTTAAAAATAACTAAAATATTTTTGTTTAGTTTTGAATATATATATATATATATATATATATATATAATTTTGATATATAAGAATATATAAATTAAATATTTTAAGATAATAAAACATTAGACTTATATATACCTATTTATTCTAATTATTATAAATAAATATATTTTATATATATATAGATGTGAGATGAATAAAATATAAATTTTTGTTAGTCTTGAGTCTTGACCATAGAAGATAGATACATATATATTTATTTGGATAGACAAAATGTAATACTCCATTCATCCACTAAATTCGTGCATTTAATTTCGTTTTGGTCCGTCCACGAAAAATGTTTACTTTCATTTATTGGAAACATCAATTTTACAATTTTACCGCAAACATATCTATTTATTTACAAAAAAACCATCTATGGCCCACCTTTTTACACTCAATATCCATTAATATATTCATTTATTATCCCCATGACACACCTTTTTATACTCACTTACTTTACATTTATTACAATTTATTAAAACTCGTGCTATCAAAATCAATGAATGATTTTGGTGGACGGATGGAGTATTAATTATCTATTTTTATTTTTTATTTTTTGAAAGTAAATTATTTATTTTTGTTTTATTTATTATAAAACACAACAATATTTTTATTAGGTTGAGTAATGGATACACTCATGTCTAGACGTAAAATTATGGATGATGATTATGCCTATATGTATATATATAGCCTATATATATATTATTGATAGAAGTCACATGTCTTTAACAAATATTAATAATTTTATAATTTAAAAGCTTGCTTAAATAATAACACAAAGTTGATAAAAAAAGTATAAACCACTATGAATTTTAGCGCAAAACTAATCACCTTATATCCATCATTTGTGAAGATAGATAGCGCATGCGTAATTCTGATATCCATTTCACTAATTTATACATCAATATATATATATATATAGGGAGGTTAACGTGAAAATCATTTTTATTGTGAGAACGTGAGAACCAAAAACTGATGAATTCACAATGAAAGTTGATGAATCCGCTAGGAAAATTACTGAATCCAAAAAAATAGAATTTTCGCCTCTCATGGGATTCGAACCCGGGTGAAAATTTTTGAATTTTTGAATTCATTAACTTTCTCAACGGATTCATCAACTTTCATAACGAATTCATTTGGTTCTTAATTTTTAGGATAAGAATGGTTCTTATTTGAACCAAACTCTATATATATATATGTATATATGAGGGATCAAATAATACCCGAGTCTGAGGTAGTATATAATACTTAATCTCATCCACTCATCTCATATATTCTATGGTGGAGATTTTTTCGGATTTTTTAAGATTATTTTCATTGATTTCGCTACGGTAAGGGTAAATTAGTAATTTGACTTATTATGTGATTTCGAAAATAAATCATGTATGTTGTTGAACTTAACTATGCATTTAAATGAACACAAAAATACATTTACTTAAACACAAACCTGCATATGAGTTTTAATTTTAATGCATGCTGGAAACGCATTCCCAGCACTCGCTCGCACGCACTTAGCGCCGGTTGGGTGCTTTATTTTAAATGCAGTGTTATGTTATTTTATATGCATTATTTATGTTTTATTGTGGCTCTTCCCAAACCCAACGCCGGCGCGCACCCAGCGCCCGTACCCATCTCCGGTGCACACCCAACGCCCCTAACCCAACGCCAGTGTGCACCCAACACCGGTTGGGTACGATGTAGTGTTATGTTATTTTTAATACAGTGTTATGTTATTTTATATGCATTATCTATGTCTTGTTGTGGCTCTCCACAAAGCCAGCGCCAACGGATACTCCAACGTTCGCAGACTCCCCTACCCAGTGGCCAGGCACCTAACGCTCGCTAGGTGTCTTCCCATTTTTCCCATGAGAGAAAAATGGGCTACCATTTGTCAAATTTTGATGCATCTACGTGTTCAAAATGTGTGGTCTAGATTGAGTACTACATACTATCTGGGAACCGGGTACTACGGGAATCCAACCCTATATATATGCAAATAATCCTATCTTTGAAGAACACCAAAACGTTGCGCAATTGAAATGTTAAAAGTATTCAAGCTCAAAGATCAATTCTAAAAACAATGATTTCGAAGAAGTTAGTTCATAGTGCTATAAGCAAATCTCAAGAGCTCACATATATTTATCAGTTCGAGATTTCAGTATACACTTTCTTAAGTCTAGGATATCCATCTTGTCTATCTTAAGCCTAAATATATTGAGTTTGACACTTGTGTCAACTCAGAATCTTAGTTGGAAACACCTCTACAAAACCTTCAAAATTTTGTGCAGAAGTTTGGACAAGTAAGAAACGAAATGTCTGCTACTGAAAGCTTGGTTATCTATCACTCGCAAGCTAGATGTTTAGGTCGACTACACCCATAAGCAGTCAAAGACTCAAAGGTTTCCTAGCACTTGCAAATGTATGAGGAATGCCAAGTGATGCAGGATACTATAAGGTTAACTCTGTATCTAGGTTTATATATTGTATCCATAAATAAGACCAAATCCCAAGTTAGTGGATTGACTAAACAATCAGTCCGTGAACGTATGAGCTGATCTCTCCGAACCACGTAAACTCAACATGTGATTTATTTTCATTTTATTTGATCCCTGGACTGGCCCATCAAGGCCTTTAACTGTAGATTTTTTGGCCACCCAGTATGAATCCCATTGGGATTCTATTCTGATTAATGTATTATTTATTTAATACGTCTTCTAGTCTCGATAGATATTATCTGATAGATATCAAGAGATAATTATTCTAGAAATGAATTATCTTCATGGAAGAAGATAATTATTGTATTTATTAGATATGTTAGAGTCCTATCACAATAGGATTATATGGAGAGCATTATAAATACAATGTAGGAGAAAATCAGATCATCCATCTCCTTAGAGTGATTTCCAAAAATCACACGCACATTATAGGGGGCGAAATTTTTTGTTTTTTTCCATAGATTACCTTCATTCAGTATTGGAGATCAGACATCCGGGACACAGTCCAGAAGATCAAAGTTGGAGTATGTTATTGATATGTTGTGCTAGAAATTCACAGGTAAACACGAGAAAACCCCTATGTGTTGTAATTAATTATATAGGAGCATTCTAGGAATATAATCAATGTATGATGGATTAAATATCGAAGATAGATCCTCGAAAGCACGGGTATAAATTCATATTTTCCATAATATTTGTCCTTGTGCAAGGCAGAAATCTCATTAATGATCGTCGTGAATCTGAGTTCCATGTCATCAATGGATTATCCATTCTTTTGTTTGAAGTTATCAAACTTCTGAGAAGCAATCATCAACTTGTTTTCTTTGATCTCTTCTGAGCTTGCATAAAGGCTCTCAAATGCGTCTGATATCTCCTTAGCTGTTTCGTATTTCATCAACTTCCCAATGTGTGTGAGTTGGGAATTATTCCGAAGATGATGTTCTTAGTAAGGTTCATCCTAATTTCTTTCTTCTGATGTGAAGTCAACTCGATCCTTCGGTTTGAACTCATAGGTCGGGTCTTTACCAGCTTCGGTGCAAACTTTTTGATTTTATCTTTAATGATGATTGACCCGTTTGTAATGACCTCCCACTTGCGGTAGTGCTGTGTAGTGAGGTAGCTCTTGAGTCTAAACTTCCATATCTCATAGTTGTCTACTGCAAAGGTAGGGAGTGATGTCGACCTGCTGTAGTTAGTTTTCATCACAACAAATGCAACAGTATGCAGAAAATATATCAATTTTTGGATCTGGTTTAGTTTGAACGACCATTAGAGGGAGTCAGTAGTTCTTGTGAATAACCTGCTCTGATACTAATTGATGGCCCCTCAGGGGTCATACTGGTGTATGAGAGGGAGGAATACACCAGTTAAGGCAAATTAAAACCTTTTCTTTTAACAAGACTAAACCTTCTAATGTCAATAGATATCAGTTAGATGAAAATCAGTATCGGTACTGCTGATCAATTTAAGAATTGGGAGTTTTGTACTGAGTGTATCATTTAGCAATCCTAGTGACTGCTGAGGCCGCTGGTAAGTTAGACAAATAACTAATGTGTTTTCGGAATGTGGTGATTATGTTTTACCATTACTGATACTGGTGTAAAACACTTAGTCAAATATTGATTAGTCACTTTCAGTTTTCTCATCAGTATCAAAATGATATTGATAGAGGGTTTTAATAATATATTGTGTTGTGTGTACTGATGATGTTTAATTCAATAACATGTAATTTAAACGGTATATAAACTTAATTTTTAACGTGGTTCAGAGAGATCAGTTCCTACATCCACAGACTAATAACATAGTCAATCCACTACTTAGATTTTGTAATACCCCGTCATTCCTAAGCTTCAGGTTTGCATGGCATGTTTTTCGAGAAAGGTCAAAAGGTTGACTTTTTGTTTTGATGATGCGACCGTTACAAAACCTCAGGCGTTATGAAAAGTGTCTTATGACGAATTCATAGACACTAAGTATGTAGGTTTTCGACCACCCACGAAGGTTTGGCACTCCGAGGAAGTTATCGAAAAATCGGACTTTTCATGGGTCTTTTAAAAGCATATCTTGTTTATAGTTGTTGTGTCCGGTATTTTATTTCGAGTCCATGGGTACGAAGTTTGCTAAATTTGGAGTCCGTTTGCAAAAGATGCGTTGTTTTTTGTGTTTTCGAAAAAGGGTCGCTTGCACAAGCAGCTACACATCCCCCTGCTTTTTCCTATAAATAGAGGGCTAGGGCCTTCATTTTCAACGTTCATTTCCTTCGTCTCTCTGTGTTTACGGAAGAGCCGAGCAGCTCAGTGCTGTTGTGGAAGTCACGGAGGAGTGGGGATCGGCGGGGAGGCTCGGCGGCGCGCTTATTCTTGCTGCTGCCGCCACCACCATTGATCGACCCCTCCCGACAGCCCCGTTTTCTATTTTGTCCTTTTCTTATTTTGATTCTGCCTTTTAGTAGATCTCATAGCATAGAACTCGGGTTTCTAAAGGGACGAGGCGAGAAAACGTCCGGAGGCCGGCCTATTTGGCCGAACTGCTGCCGCCGCCCAAGGCCCCCACCGTCGCCCCTCTTGGCCGCCGATTGGTGGTCAACGGGCCACCTTTTGGCTACGGGCCCTTTAGGTTTTGAGTTCCGGGCTATGCATTCTACTAAAGTACCGATTTCGTTTTTTCATTTTTCGTGTTTCTGCATGTCGGGATGTTTTCCGTTGTTTCGAGTTTCTAAAGGATGTACATGCCCGGGTTATCCATTTTTAACATAGTTTGTCATTCCAGGTTCCTCGTTATGCATATTGCTTATGTTTTCATTTTCATGCATCGGTTTTGGATGGTTTATCCTGGATTTGAGGATAGACATCGATTTTTGAAGCTTCTTCGCTGCTAAGATTTGTGTCAACTTGCATGCATGCATATTTTGAAGGTACCCTATTATAGGTCTTGATGCCTAAATATATTTCCCTTCTGCGTCGAGTTGATTTGAAAACCCGGAGGGTGCCAAATGTGGGTTTAGAAAGTCGAAAACCCTCGTTTCGATTCGATCTTCATTTCGATCACGTTGTTGCTTTGCTTTGTGGGATGTGACCCTAAAAGTTGTTCCATCTTGTTACCAGGTACCTACCAGTGCGATCAGTGAGGTTGTTGGATCTGTGGATATCTCCCAGTTGACGTTTTCGATTGTTCAGGTTGGGTTATATATGCTTATTTTGTGTTATTTACTATGATATTTCAAAATAAAATATGTGCGCCGTGAAAATGTTTTAACGAAGTTATTACTGTTCTTTGATCCGAGATGTGGTTCTATTATGATTGTGCACGGATCTCTATTCGATGGGTTGATCATCATCTTGAGTATTGATCGTAAGGGGATAGACCCCGAACACGTAGTTATGGTTCTGAAGGGGATAGACCCCGAAGTCCACACGGAAATGATAGTGAGATGGTTATGGTTCTGATGGGGATAGACCCCTGAAGTCCACACCGAGTTAGCCGGCTGGATACGTTCCGGGCGTGGGCTGACGTGATATGTTCCGGGTCAAGATATTGTGGGCTGGCTGGATATGTTTCGGGCCGAGAGAGATGTGATGGGCTGGCAGGATACGTTCCGAGCCGTGGTTCTATGATGGCAGTAACAGTAATAACGGGTCAGGTATCAAAAAGAAAAATTCTCTTTTTTCTTACTTAGAAGTGGGTTTACGTATTAAAACCTTCTAATGTAAGTGCTCTATACACGGTATCATGGATTCTGTTTTATGTTAAAAACCCCAGCTAAGTGCACTAGTACTTACCCCAAAATCTTTTCAAATGTTTTTCACAGATGGAGGAGGGCTGGATGGGTGACGCTGAGGGGTTGAGCTGCGGGTCCTTTCGTGCTTTCTGCTTCCGCGGTGTTGTGTTATATCTACGTACTCTGATGTTGATGTATTCTTATTTATTTTGCTCTATGATTGGGAACAAGATTCGCTATTATGTTATTATGCTGTGAGTCTCAACAAGAGTATGCTATGTGGTTGACCGGTCTAGTCAACATGATGTAATGCTATTTTGTTTCCCTGCATTACTCATATTAAATCAAGGTCATGTTCATTGAAGTTATGATGTCGATATAATTCTGTTGGTGGATTGTTTGCTCACCCCTCCCCTTCAGGATATGTCCTAGTTATAAAGGAGACGCTGCACGATTTTATGGTCGTATCTTCTTATTATGTATGCTTTGTGTATCCCCCCTTCTTTTCCACTTCTTAACCCCCACCCCTAATCATACCCCGGTGTTTTCTTGGGAATTGGGGCGTGACAGCTTGGTATCAGAGCAATGTTCTTGGCACCTAGTTTTCGTAGTTGTTTGATATCAAGGCAGTTCCTTTGCTTTATATCCTGTTCGTTCTTGAAATTGAGTGTTTAGAACTTGTTCTTCTAAATTGTTTATCAGGTACAACTACCCTTAGCTCACCGTCAGTCCATCTCATTTAAAAAGGGAATGAGGTATGTGTTTATTTGTTGATGCTTTATGTGGCTATATGAGCTTGATATGATCTTGGTTTCATGTGTTCTGGCATGGTAAGAGTTTACGTGATGTAAACGTGATGTGGATATTGAGGTGATGTAGATGTGGTATGGTTGGATGATGATGTGGATGTGGAAGTGATTTGTCGATGGGACGGAAGAGCCTATGAGACTGTGATATGAAAATCATTGATGTGATATGATATGATGGGATGTGATTGATATGATCACGGATGGATGATATGAGTATATGTGTTTACATAGTGATATGTTGTTGATTGAAATCTTGTTTATTTTGATAAACGAGTGCTTGTAAGTGAATCTTGTATTTGCTTGCGTGATTATTGTTATAAATATCCATATCGATGATGATATGTGTTGAAAGTGAACATGTGTCTGAGGCATGGTTACCCAGATGACTGGGGCAGAAAAGGAAACGTGAATATTTGTTGTTGTTTTATGATGAACCAACATGTAGGTTTATGGATATTCAGTGGCCCAGAGAATGCTGGTTAAGATCTCACAGAATGGATGAACAGATCCAAAAATTCAGAGAATGTACCAGGAATGTTCACGAGCTGTTGGGAGTGTTTCTGGGAAGGTTTGTTGGATTGTGGATGAAGATTCGAGATAGTGGGAAAGTATCTGAGTATGAGGCTTATTACCGGATGACAGAGAGGCTACCAACAGGTTGGCAGCCATGGGCAAGAAGGCAAAGTTACCGGATGTTCCGTCGGGATCCTGTTACCAGGCATCTCACTCTGGATTTCACCGAGTTCACTGCTCGAGTATGGAGACAGTCGACCGATCACCGGGGCGTACCTTCTGAGGTAGAAGTGGTTGTGAGGTATGTTCGAGGGCCGATCCAGATTGATGATAGGGATGATGTTCCTGAGGAGCCATTGGGAGAGTAGCCATCGCTCAGACGATCATCAGTGCGTCAGGAAACGCCGATCACTACCCCTTCATTTACGACCCTCACCTTTGGAGGACCCGGAACGATTTCGAGGAAGAACCCTCCCAGGTGAAGGAAATGATCCATCCATCTGTGGCAGAGAAGAGGCCCAGGATAAGAATCATAGTGCCACCGGCCAGTATCAGGTTGGCCTCCCGGGAAGGAGACTCTGAGGATGAGGAAGACCCAGAGGAAGATGAGGATGACAGTGAGGACTCAGAGGATCTGGTAATTCGGATAGTGGATGACTCGGATGGGGTCGAGCATGTAGAGTAAGGGCAAGCACCGGAGACAAGAATCCAGGAGCAGTATTCACCTGAGACCCAGGCAATCATAGCACATCTTGGGTGGGATTAGAGCCAGCAAAATTGGCCCGGCTCGATGGGTCAGCCCGAAATTGGGGTCGGGTTGGGCTCGTGAAAATAGTGACCCGAAAAAAATCTGGCCTAAAAAGCCCGTCCACATAGCCCATCGGGCTGACCGGGCTTTGGGGCTAAAAAGCTCAGGATTAACAGGCCTAAAAGCCCGCCCACACATTTAATTTTTTATATTTTATATTAGTAGTAAATACGAAATAGTAAATATAGAAAATAAAATTGATGTTAGTAGAAGTAATTTATCTGATTTATTTTGAAATTAATATTAATAGACTTATTTATTTATTGTTATCATATTTTTTTGAAATTAAAAATAATATTTTATTAAATTAAATATTGGGCGGGTTTGGCCCGGTGGCCCAGATAAATTTGGGTGGACTACCATATTTTAGCTCGATAGCATTTGGGTCGGGTAGGTCACCGACCTAGTAAAAACAACAAGCCCGATGGGCTGGACTGGGCTAGCCCGACCCGCCCCTTTTGCCAGCTCTAGGTGGGATCATACTCACGAGAGGCTTTCTACCATGCGGGATCACTTCACCTAGGCAGCAGCCCGAGTCCGAGCACTGATAGGAAGGGAGAGATAGGAGGAGAAAAGGCGGAATGGATCAGGTGATATGAACGGAGAGCGATGAGCGGACATGGAGGGCGAGATATCTAGGTGGTCGGTATATGCGGTAAGAATAATCGCAGAGTTCGCTATCGCATGAGACAGGCGGTATCTTTAGCGATGTGGGAGTCGATTCTTTTGCTCATATCTGACCTTTTTTTACTGACATACCTATGATCTTGTATTTTGACAGTCCTTCATGGACACTTGGATAATACTGATACTAACGCTGTCTATGACATAATGTTTATGTTTTATGCTTATATGTGATATGAGCTATGCTATGATGACATATGATCTATGTGATGATGTTATGTGAGATGCATAACGATGATGTGTCGATGAGATTGCATGGATATGTGCGATTGTGATATGTGACATATGTGATGATATGTGATATGGGTGATGATATATGTTATGCGATGGTACCTAGTTATCTATGCGGACATGTTTCTAATGTTTCAACGTCGGTACAGAATGCCGAGAACAAGGAATCAGAGGAACAATAACGTGGAAGAAGCCCGAGTACCACCATTGGTTCAGCGACATGCGATCGAGAGTTTTCGTAGGCAGAATCCCCCTACATTCGATAGTCTTGGTGAACCGATCGACGCTGAGAACTGGATACGATCCACCAAAAGGATCTTCGAATACATCGGCTGCAAAGAAGCAGAAAAGCAGAATTGCGCGATCTTTCAGCTAACCGATAGGCTGATTTCTGGTAGGAATCCCTGAAAAGGACCCTGACACCAGGACAGTGGGGAAGGTACACGTGGAAAGATTTCAAGGAAGAACTCATGGAAAGGTATTGTTTGGTTTCACTTTGTGCTTATTCTTGGTTTTGTTTTGCATGTTGTTTTCAGTGGTTTGTCCTATTTATGCCGTTGGTTTGATTAGTATTTACCGATTCGGACTTACTTGGTTTGTTTTGATATTTTGTAGAAAAACAGCATTAAATAGGATGAAATGGATCTGCCAAGAGTTAAGTTTATTGAAGAGTATCTTGACAGGAGTCCGTAGGCGTAAATGGATTCTAATTCGGAGTTCAGAAGAGAGAGAACGGGGTAAATAGTCAAAGTCACGCACGGTCCCCGTCGCACGCATCACCCGGCGCTCGACCGAGCACCATGCCACCCAGCGCGCGCCCGTGCATCCCGAGCACCCCGTGCGCATTATCACCCAATCATCCAACGCTCGGTGCGAGCGCCCGTTCCAATGACCAACACCCGCTCGCTCGACAGCGCTCGCCCATCCGACGCTCAACACGAGCGCCCGCTCGCCCGCTGCCCTCGCACATCCGGCGCTCAATGCAAGCGCCCGCTCGCTCGCTACCCTCGTCCATCTGGCGCTCAATCGCGAGCGCCCGCTCGCACTTTTTCACGCCTTACCCGGCGCTCAACCGCGAGTGCCCGCTCGAGCTTTTCCCTCGCACGCTCACGCCTCACCCGGCGCTCGTCCGCCCACGCGGACGTTCACACTTGAGCCGGTGTTCGCTTTTGAGTCAATGCACTCTTGTGAGTGAGCGCTCGGTCTAAGCTGGTGTTCACTTTGGGAACAGAAGCTCCGCTCCGCGCTCGCTCACATTGCAACCGACGCTCACTCTCACTTAATATATATACACGTTAGGTCATAATTTTGAGGAGTTCTGATTTTTATTCGCCGCGGCCGCTGTTCTTTGACTTAGGAGGTTTTCTTGCGACGAGAGAGAGATAGATCATCAGATTAAGAGAATTGATTTCTGTTTTCATCCTTTCGATTGTTGCACTTAGTTTTACTTTGGATTTACAAATTCTAGCGCTGATTTCTGTTGGATTGGATTTATAGTTTTATTTGATTTACAATTACTGTTGAATTCCTTTAGATCATTTACGTGTTCTGTTTTATGATTACTGAGGATTGAATTACATAATTGATATTAGATTATTGGTTTTTACATTGGCATTTGATAAGTTTACGGTCTATGAATTTGATATTGGATTTTAGTTATATGTTGAATCTTTCTCCGATGGATTTTATTGCTTTTTGTTTGAAGATTTAGATTAGTTTGTTCATCGCTTAGCTTCCTGCTTTCGTGCTTTTGTGATTTCTTAGGTTCTCCACTAGGGATTGACAACCCCTAGTTAGATTGCTTCCTGTTATTTATATTTCCTTTCAGCATTTTTAATTCCCGTTTGTTTCAAAACCCATGTTGGTATTAGAATGTTTAGGATTTACCGCTTTATGTGTGTGACATGAACAATAAGCCATGTTAAATTTTCCTTGAGAGACGACTTGAGTTAACTTTCCCTATTACATCACCTCATTCGATTATGAGTCAATTAAGAGTACACTTTTGATTGAAATAAATTTTGGCGCCGTTGCCGGGGATTAGACACACAAGAGCAACATCCGGTGACCTTGAAGCCCAATGGGGACGCTTGGTCCCTATCCCACCGCCATCCACCGCATCCGAACCAGCGGTGATGCTTCTTTGTTGGAGAGTATGTATATATTTCTTTATTTTATTTTCTCTCGTCCTTATTTCGGTGGTTATTTCATTTCCTATTGTGGTGTGTTTTTCCTTGGCTTTTATGGTGTCTGCTGCAGGCCTATTCTTGGGACTCGATTTCTGAACGACCCTCTGTCTGCCATATATTATCAGGAAATTCTCATCCTCTATTGGCCTTATTTTGTTGTTACTGTTTAGAGTTCTGGGGACAACGCTCGAATTTATGTGTGGGGGGAGGGGAGGGGAGTTGTTGATTATATGTAATTCTCTGTTTATGTGCATGATTGGAAATATGGATCTATGTTTATTTTGATCTCTTGAACTCAAGTTTTTATCGATGCGAATAAGTTAGGATTGTGATTTGTGCACCTGAACTCTGTGGTATTGGTCTAACCTTGATGTATTCTCGTTTATCTTGATGTTATGTTATTAAAGTGCAATGTGAATTGACGAGATTGTGTGAATTAATCTTAAATCGGGGGTTATTGATGTGATTTGTCCGACTAATGCTAGGGGTAGTGATAAGCCTCGTTTTTACATGATTTATAAGGCTTTATTCGTTTTCGTTTCTAAGTGATAAGTGATCTTTTGAGTTGTCTTTTGATATATTTATGTTTACCTTGGAAGATATTATGCCGTGTGTATTTCATGTCATTTTAGCATAGGTTTTAATGTCAAAAGGTGGATCACGATAAAGAGGAATCAATAGCTCAATCGCAAGCTCGTCTTGAAGAAGAACTGCTTGAAAAAGACGTTGAATATGACATAATGGATTTGACAAATGTGGATTTGCAAAGTTTACTATGTTAAATAATCTCGATAGGAGTCCATAGGCGCAAACGGATCGCAACCGGAGTCCGGACGAGAGAACGGAGCGCGAACGGCTAAGTCGCGCAGGGAATTACGCCTCGCGAACCGAGCTCGCGACCTAGCGACCGTTGGTCGCGATGCCGGTCGCGAGGAAGGCCGAAATTTCAGCACTTTTGAATGCCTTCGCGTGCCTCCTTCGCTACCTAAAGGTGGCCAACACGCCTCATGAGGCAATAGGTTGCGTAACATATATGTATACAGGCGGACACATTGGGGAGAGATTCATGCGCGAGACATCTAGTTCGAGTATAATTCAAATCGAATCGAGAAGGATTGGGAATTGACGAGAAAAGGAGCTAGCAATTTATTATAAATAGGAGATAGATGCAAGAGTTAAAACACCATTCCATAGCAGTAACACAAATTCTTCTTTATATTCTTTTGCAAGTTCTATTCAGTTTTCTTAGCTTAGTTTATTTTAGAGTTCAATTTTATTTACTGGATCAATTGCTACATTGTTCTTCATGAATTCTACGGTTTTATTTATTTAATTCAGTTTATGTTATTCTTATTTATTTATTGTTTTGTTAATTTTAATTATGCGTAGCTAAATTTTGTATTGATCCTAGGGTTTGTATGTCTAACTAGATTTATATAATTAACTGTTGATCTTGTTTTTCCGTCCATTCATGATTTATAATTCTTGGGTTTAATTCTCATGTGTTGGTATCGACCAATATTGATGCATGCTAGTTATGTGATTGATGTCTTGGCTGAATTAATTGCATAATCGATATCGGGAATTTATAATCTGATTTTGCCTTGAGACCAAGCGGAGATAGGTGAGTGTGAGGAGGTTAAATCTTGTGTGCTTTTGGTAATTAGCTTACTTCTCTTGAGACCCGACGGAGATAGAGTTTAGGCTAACCTACTACTATAAAGCTGTCTGGCGGAAACTATAGTTACATTAGTGATCCTTCATATGAATGTGGATTAAATTGGTGAATGCAGTTAATAGGTAAATTGTGTGAATTTGGTTAGGTTAAGTACATCCCTAGGATCGATCTTTATATCCGAGTTTTATTCCTATCTTTATTTTCGAGTCTAGTTTTATAATATCCTTCCTTGATTTTGTTGCCTGGATAATAATCAAGATTCTGTGTTGATTATTCGCTGTGTTCTCGAGTCACAGTCCCTGTGGATACGATATATATACTTGCTGTTTTTACTATCATTTATTTGGTAGGAATATTAGCGATCAAATTTTGGCGCCGTTGCCGGGGACTGTTTAGATTTCACAGTGATAATTTTCTGGATTGTAGTTATTAATTCAGGCGTTTAAAAAAAAAAAAAAAATAAAAATAAAAATAGAAAATAAAAAAAAAGATCTTATTATTTCTGTGTTGCTTCTCAGATCTGATTTTATTTTTATCTCTCTGTGCAGTGCATGATTACAAGATCCCAAAGGAAAGAAATTATTCCCTTGGATCTTGAGATTGAAAGATCACATAAGAGAGAGAGCCGAGAAAGAAGACAACAGACAATGGCAGATATGCGAGCGGCACGATCGGATGGCGAAATGGAGAGATGTTAGCGACAATGCAGCCAACCGGCGTTGAATAATCGAATGGGCGAGATGGGTGGTCGAGCACGACCCCACACGCTCGACCACGTATACGTACCACCTACGGATCGGTTCGAGGTGGAGGATGGGGGCGAACGTCAGCGAATAACTTTGAGTTAAAACACGCCTCATCGGCATGATACAAGCGGAGCCAGTTTGGGAGGGTTTACGAAGACCCCAATGCTCACTTGGGCGTTCTTGGATATCTCGTGATACTATCAAGCGAGCAGTGCGGTGATGCCATCCGGATGCGGATGTTCGGATTTTCACCAGGAGTCAGCGAAGAGTGGTTCAAAGCTTGGACGGATCGAGGATTACCACGTGGGGCAGCTACGTGAAAATTTTTGTCTAAATATTTTCCACCGCCGAGCTCGAAGATCATAGTTGAGATCTCCCACTTTTCACAATTGGGAGATGAGTCGTTATTTGAGGCTTGGGAGGCGATTCGTAATCTGCTCGAGAAAATGTCCACATCATGGGTTCTCACGGGCGACAAGTAACACGGTTTCTGATGGACTCAATGCTAACACCGAAGCATTGTTGATCGTCGGCGGAGGATGCCTTCTCGATAGAGGAATAGATGAGCGTTGAGAATCATTGAGGAGATGGCATCAGCAGTTATCGATGGCGATGGAGGCAATCGATCGGAAGAGTGGCTGCTGCAGAGTTGGATGATAAGTATGATGACTTGTTAGAGAAGTTTACATCTTTGCGGAAGAGTGACGGCCGAGAGGAAGAGCGGATGAGTTGTGGCCATGGCGCGAGAATATCGAGGAGGTTCGATTTTTGAACCAAAGGAGTAATGGCGAGGGGAATCGAGTGGGAATCCGCCTATCGTCCCAACAATAGGAATCATCCCAAATAACTGCGAGAATCTTTCGACAATTACCGCTTTGGTTTCTTTGTTAATAATGGAATGATTGTGGAGCCCAAGCCGAGCATTGAGGATATGATGCAACAATTGTTGACGAGCAATCGTGAGATAACAGCAATTACCAACAAATGGTGGCTCGGCAAAATATTCGGATCAATGACTTGGGAATAGGATGAGCATACGGAAACACGATCAGCGTCATCAATAATCTGGTGATAGCCATGGGAAAACAATTAAAGATGTTGGAGAACCAAGTGGGGCGAGATGGCGATGAGAGGCTGGGGCGCTTACTGAGCGAGGCAATTCCCAAGTAATCTGAGCAAAATCCGAAGAATCATATGCCTCCAAATCGGTCTGCAATCTGATTTATTTGAGGTGGAGCTTCATATATAAATCATCCGAGATGCGAAAGGGAGGAAGAAGATCAAACCACGGAGGAACCATATTCTGCGCCTCGCGAGTGGTATAACAAGAAAAAGCGAGTTAAACGCGAGAAAGCCTCGCAGGAGGAAGGATGAGCTCGTGACGAACCATCGCGAGGAATGGTCGCGAGTTCGACAGCAGTTCGAGACGGAGAAGACCTCATGAAATGTCCTCATGACGAACCATCAGCGACCTAAGGTCGTGAATAAAGAGACAGCGCCTCGCGAGAACGAAAGAGCGATGGCGAAGAAAAAGAAGATTGCGAGAGAGTAGCACATGATCAACGATGCTTCCAGCTTCTGCCAGTTCACGGCGTTTTAGGAAAATGAAATATAATGAAATGCGCTCGCTTCAAAGAGATCTTCGAGAAAGTGAACATTAATCTTCCTCTTTTTGATGCGCTTGAATATGCCGGATCGTCAATTTCTCAAGGATGCTTTGGCGAATAAGAAAAAGTTGGGGAAATTTGACAAGATCAACCTCTACGAAGAATGCGGTGCTATCTTGCGAGAGAAAGTTGCGCTGAAGCAAAAGGACCGGGGTTTCACTTTGGAGTCTTGAGATGCGGCGCACGCTACTAATGTTCTATCGATCTGAGGCGAGCATAAATCGATCTTGGTTAAATGTGTTCAATCGCTTGGGTGGGCAAACTAAAGAGACCTCAATTTCATTAATGATGGTGGCAATTCGGTTGCATATCTAAGGGCATAGTTGAAGATGTGTTGGTAAGGATTCGGGTTTTGTCTTTCCTGCTGATTTTGTTATTCTAGACATTCACAATTTAAACATCGACCACTAATCTTGGGTGGCCTTTTCTAGCAGCTGAGTGGTGCTTTAATTGATGTCTTGGGAAGGCGATTTGACATTTCGTGTCAGCGATGAGGAGTTAAAAATTTCAATCTATAACTCCATCAAGCAACACGATAGTCCGAGCATGAAGAGTGTCTTAATCACTCTCTGATTAACATTAGTCGAATCTCGAGCTTGGATGTGAACCGTCCGGTTGACAAGGGTGCTAGAAAGAAAAGATGGACTCGGCGTGGAACTCAGGTGTCTTGTTCGAGTTTGGGGAGGCCCTTCCATACTCGGTGGTGGTCTGCGGTCGTCACGAAATATCGAGGCAAGCACTGAGTTTGGGAAGAAGTGCATTGCCAAATCGCCCGAGTGATTGAGGTTAGTATGGGTCTAGCTAAAGACATTTAAATTTAGCACTTGTTGGGAGGTAACCCAATGTTTTCTTTTGTTTTGTTTTGTTTTCGTTTTGTTTTGCTTTCTTTACGCTTGTTTTTGTTTTGGTTTTTCGTGTTTGGGTTTTGTGTGTACTGTTTTGTGGGTTGAGTTGAATGACGGCACCGATGATGAGAATTGTTTTATTAGAAAATCTATTGCAATTGATTTTGTGAGGCGAAGCATTTATGATTGTTGTGAGTATTGAGCCTTTGAGAACTTGATCACACTTTTGAAACACATGTGAGACTTGAGCTTTTATTTGTCATATCTTTTCGGTCTTGTTTCTTTACGTGTGAATAGTTTGAAATAGCATGTGTTTCTCTAGAACTTGCTCGGTTCTTTTCGAGGTTGCATTGATGTGCTTAAAATTATGAGATGATAGGCATTCTTTTCTTAACTTATACACTATCGAACACTAACTGTTCATTTATTATCATTTGATGAGCCCGTTTGAGCTACCTAATTCTTTCATATAGCCGTGGGTTGGGTTATGTTGTTAGTGTGATTTTTGGTTGCTTGAAATTGAGGTTGAGAAAAAGAGGAAAGAAAATAGATGATGAGAAAGTGATTTATTAAAAATAGTTGCTTACCGTATAAGTTCAAATAAAAAATAAAAAATAAAAAATGACACGTGTGTGAAAAGAACATAAATGGGTAAGTAGCTAGTGATTTGAGATGAGAATATCACTTATATGATAAGTGTGAGGTTCTAATAAAAAATGACTTTTGGTGTAGAGATTTGAAATTAATTGTAAAAGTTTGGGAATTATGTCTTGTGATACTTATGATGTTTTCATTATGGGATTATGAGTCACTTAGCTAAATATATCCTACCCTACCAAAGAGCTACATTATAACCTTATATAAAGACCTTCTTGATCTTAGTTCTTGAGCACATATTTGAGCAATGGAGAATTAGGCGATTTGCAAGCTTATGGTAGATTCCATGTGTTTTAAACTTTGAGTATACCGTCCTCCTTGATACACTTGAGTGTTTGAGATTTCTTATATATATATCCATGTCGTGAGGATTGAGTTTGAGAAGGCTTGCTTATGATTATTATGATGTGTGGAATTTAACGAAAGATGTTGTGATTTGATTCATTTAGTGAATCGTTTATTGCTTATTGCTCACGAGGCTTATTGCTTTTATCGTTCGACTCTTTACACATCTGCAGTGGTCTCTCTTTTGTTCTAATTTGTTTGAGGACAAACAAAGGGTAAGTTTGGGGAGTTGATAAGCCTCGTTTTACATGATTTATAAGGCTTTATTCGTTTCGTTTCTAAGTGATAAGTGATCTTTTGAGTTGTCTTTTGATATATTTATGTTTACCTTGGAAGATATTATGCCGTGTGTATTTCATGTCATTTTAGCATAGGTTTAATGTCAAAAGGTGGATCACGATAAAGAGGAATCAATAGCTCAATCGCAAGCTGCGAAGAAGAGCTGTTTGAAAAAGACGTTGAATATGACATAATGGATTTGACAAATGTGGATTTGCAAAGTTTACTATGTTAAAGAGCATCTCGATAGGGTCCATAGGCGCAAGCGGATCGCATGATTGGTCGGACGAGAGAGAGCAGGAAGCGGCGAAGTCGCGCGCGGGTACGCCTCGCGAACCGAGCTCGCGACCTGGCGACCGTTGGTCGCGATGCGAAGTCATGAGGCCGAAATTTCAGCACTTTTGAATGCCTTGGCGTGCCTCCTTCGCTACCTAAGGTGGCCAACACGCCTCGCGAGGGCAATAGGTTGCGTAACATATATGTATACAAGCGAGACACATTGGGAGAGATTCATGCGCGAGACATCTAGTTCGAGTATAATTCGAAATCGAGAATCGAGAGAAGGATTGGGAATTGGCGAGAAAGGGAGCTAACAATTTATTATAAATAGGGAGATAGATCACGAGTTAAAACACCATTCCATGTGAGAACAAATTCTTCTTTATATTCTTTTGCAAGTTCTATTCAGTTTTCTTAGCTTAGTTTATTTTAGAGTTCAATTTTATTCTGGATCGAAGTGCTACATTGTTCTTGGCGAATTCTCGGTTTTATTTATTTAATTCAGTTTATGTTATTCTTATTTATTTATTGTTTTGTTATTTTAATTATGCGTAGCTAAATTTAATATTGATCCTAGGGTTTGTATGTCTAACTAGATTTATATAATTAATCTGTTGATCTTGTTTGCCGTCCATTCATGATTTATAATTCTTGGGTTTAATTCTCATGTGTTGGTATCTGGCCAATATTGATGCATGCTAGTTATGTGATTGATGTCTTGGCGGAATTAATTGCATAATCGATATCGAGAATTTATAATCTGATTTTGCCTTGAGAGGTAGCGTTAACAGTGTGGTTACCTATATACTTGTTTCATTAAAAAAAAGAAAAAAGAAAAAAAAAGGTATGAAAATAAGGAGAATGAAAACTCCAGTTTATTGTTGAGATTGTTGAAATGGAGGATGGGATTCTGCCCCTCTTTCTCGTAAATTGAGAAATAGGCATGGGAAACTACGATAGGAGACTCGAGTTCATCGAGAATTCACCTTTTGAACATTGTTCCAAAATCTGTTAATAGTTTTTATGTTATCAAAGAAACTTGTTGCTAAAGGTAACCATTTTAGTTAATTAACCCCTAGCGGAGAGTTGGGTCTGAGCAAAAATAATCTACTTGTTTATTTGATATTTTCACAATCTTAGATTTGTTTTACATTAACTTTGATTATGTATTCATCATGTTCGGGGGAATTGCAAAAAGAGATTTGATTGATTGGATTAAGAGTTAAGTTGCATGAGTTATTCTTCTACTCTTATTAGTATAGACTTTGCTTGAGGACAAGCAAATGAATAAGTGTGGGGGATTTGTTTGGTTTCACTTTGTGCTTATTCTTGGTTTTGTTTTGCATGTTGTTTTCAGTGGTTTGTCCTATTTATGCCATTGGTTTGATTAGTATTTATCGATTCGGACTTACTTTGTTTGTTTTGATATTTTGTAGAAAAACGACATTAAATAGGATGAAATGGATCTGCAAGAGTTAAGTTTATTGAAGAGTATCTTGACGAGTCCGTGGCGTGGCAATTCTAATTCGGAGTTCAAACGAGGAGAATGGGACGAATAGTCAGAGTCGCGCACGACCCCCGTCGCACGCATCACCCGGCGCTCGACCGAGCACCGTGCCACCCCAGCGTGAGCCCATGCATCCCGCACGCCCCGCGTATGTTGTCGGCCAATCATCCGATGCTCGATGCAAGCGCCCGTTCTAGCGACCAGCGCCCGCTCGCTCGATAGCTCTCGCCCATCCGGCGCTCAGCGCGGCGCCCGCGTGCTCGGCCATCCGCGCTCAACCGTGGCGCCGCCGCTGCTTTTCCTCGCGCTCACGCCTCACCCGACGTTCGTCCGCCTGCGCGCATGCTCACCCTTGAGCAGGCGTTCGCTTCTGAGTCAGTGCACTCTTGTGAGCAAACACTCGGTCTAAGTCGGCGTTCACTTTGGGAACGAAGCTCCGCTCTGTACTCGCTCACATTGCCACCGACGCTCACTCTCACTTAATATATATACGTGTTAGGGCATAATTTTGAGGAGTTCTGATTTTTATTCGCCGCGGCCGCTGTTCTTTGACTTGGGTGGTTTTCTTGCGACGAGTGAGAGATAGATCATCAGATTAAGAGTATTGATTTCTGTTTTCATCCTTTCGATTGTTGCACTTAGTTTTACTTTGGATTTACGAATTCTAGCGCTGATTTCTGTTGGATTGGATTTATAGTTTTATTTGATTTACAATTCCTATTGAATTCCTTTAGATCATTTACGTGTTTTGTTTTATGATTACTGAGGATTGAATTACATAATTGATATTGGATTATTGGTTTTTACATTGGTATTTGATAAGTTTACGGTCTATGAATTTGATATTGGATTTTAGTTATATGTTGAATCTTTCTCCGATGGATTTTATTGCTTTCTGTTTGAAGATTTAGATTAGTTTGTTCTTCGCTTAGCTTTCTGCTTTCGTGCTTTTGTGATTTCTTAGGTTCCCCACTAGGGATTGACAACCCCTAGTTAGATTGCTTCCTGTTATTTATATTTCCTTTCAGCATTTTTAATTCCCGTTTTTTTCAAAACCCATGTTGGTATTAGAATGTTTAGGATTTACCGCTTTATATGTGTGACATGAACAATAAGCCCTATTAAGTTTTCCTTGAGAGACGACTTGAGTTAACTTTCCCTATTACATCACCTCATTCGATTATGACTCAATTAAGAGTGCACTTTTGATTGAAACAAGTATGTGCCTGGCATTTACAGGCAGCGAAGGCAAAATGAGTTCTAGAATCTTCGTCAAGGAAGAAGGACGGTCACCGAGTACGATCGCTCGTTTAATCATCATCGCGTTCGCTATGCACAGGTCGGCACGAGGCTGCAGGCGAGCGAGTTCGAAGGGACTCCGATCGAGATCGAAATTTCGCTCGTCGATCGGGGAGATCGGCGTCTGCGCGATCCTTGGCGGGCTTTAAACATTGAGTCGATGTTTCCCGGGAAAACGATGCCACACGGACGACCGGTGACGGAGGAAGAGACAAGAGGAAATGGGAAGATCGGGAGAGGTAATCGGTGTTCGAGGGAACGAGGCGATCGATGATTTCGAGGAATCTGGGTATTCGGAAAGAGAAAGACAACCTTAGGGAAGAAATTTCCAGCCCATGCGGCAATGGGGACATTGTCCAAATAGGCCTTGGTGCCAGAAATGCCAGAGGTATCACTTGGGCGAGTACAGGCATGGTAACATTGAGTGTTACCGTTGTAGGAAGTCTGGACATTACGCTCGAGATTACCCATCGATAGGAGGACCAGCGGTGTAGCCACCAGTGAGACAGCAGCAATCTCCGTAGAGGCAGAACTAGGCTCCGCCGAGGATGAACCACGGAGCAGGAGGTTATCCGAGGTCAGCAAACCAAAGGCCTCCATGACGGGCCATAGTGTGCGCCTTGAATCAGCGTGAGCGGCACAAGCTCCCGGAAATCTTGCAGGTATAATCCATATGAGTGATATACCGTTTTCGCTTTGTTTGATACAAGAGCCTCACATTCTTTCATTTCGAGAATTGCATGTGAGAGGTTGGGTTTGGTACCGAGGAATCACAGTACCACAAATTAGCATCCCGGGGGAGTGCTAAAGCAAGAGATTTGCCGAACCGGAAGTAGAAATACGTGAGCGAAGGTCCTTGTCAATTTGCATGTTATCGGAATGGAAGATTTCGATGTCATCTTTGGCAGGTTGGAAAAGCACAGGGCAACTATACGTTGTCTCGAGAGAGAAGTTGCTTTTCAAATAGCCAAATGAGTGGAAGTTTGCTTGCATGGTATAAGGATGGGTGTTTCTATGGCAATGATCTCAGCACTGAAGGCAGTGAGGATGATCGGGAAGGAAAAGCTGTCAAACTTTCTTGGTAAGTTTGATAGGAGCCTGTTGAAGAGCATAAGCGGTTCAAGAAGGGGCGGTGGTGTGTGAATATCCGGATGTGTTTCGAGGACTTGCCGGGCTTGCCGCTGATGACAAGTGGAATTCACTATTGATACGGAACCGGGAGGCGATGCCGATGTCAAAGGCACCATCTGAGAATGGCACCTAAAAATTGCAAGAAGCGAAAGCGTGGTTGCGAGAGTTGTTGGATCTAGTTTTATCAACCTAGCGTGTCGCCGTGGGGGCGCTTGATTACATTCGTCAAGAAGAAGGATGGGTCAATGCGGATGTGCATTGACTACTGAGAGTGAATAAGATGGCGATCAAACGGATACCTCTTCGAGGATCGACGATCTGTTTGACCAGCTCAAAGGAGCGAGTGTCTTCTATAAGATCGATTTGAGGTCAGGCTACCATCAGCTGAAGATCAGGAAGGAAGACGTTGCAAAGACTGCGTTCAGGACAATGTAAGAGCACTACGAGTTTATCGTGATGCCGTTTGGTTTGACCAATGCGCCAGCAGTCTTCATGAATCTGATGAATCGAGTTTTCCATCAGTATCTGGATAGCTTCGTCTTGGTTTTTATCGATGATATTCTCGTCTATTCCAAGAATGTAGAGTGATCGCTACTTTTTCAAACACGAAAACGTACAAGTAGATAGGGTAGTCGAGTATCGTATCCACGAGGGATTATAGCGGAAAATCTGAGCTAACTCGATAATCCTTCATCATTATCAGTGTGATTTAGTTTTGGAAAGGTTTTGGGACTTGAATATTAAATTCAAAGTCAAGTTCAACTAAAGCAAATAAAGATAAATAAACAAATACTCGAAGAGATAATAAGGCGAAAGACTAACCAGGGATGTATTAATCCTACCACAATGTATGTTTATCCTGCTTAACATTAAGCGATATTTAATCCAGACAAGATAGAAGATCACATATGTAACCAACAATTTCGATTCGACAATTGTGGCGATGAATAACTAATTTTCCTATTATTTATTACGTCTCGAGGTGAAAATTAGCAACTACAAAAGATCACAAAGAATATGCTTCCTCTGAATGTTCCTATCTCGATTCGACTCGAGGCTTATCCGTATTGTGCATTGAGATCGATTGACAATTAAAGCTGTTAAGTATTTAACTGGAAACTATGTATGTATCAAGATTGATCAGAAATTAACACATAAGTTTTAGCACCAAGAATCACAAATTAATGCCTGGAAGGTAAATAGCAACAGCAGGAATCACAATACTCATGATGGAATCATACAAACCCTAGGATTAGAACAAGAATTTAGCTAGACATAGACATTGAAATATAATAAGAATTAATCATAAAAATAACAATTGAATAGATAAAATCCGTAGTGTAGCATCGGAAGAACAATGGTTGGGTTCGTATCCAAACCCAAGAAGAAAACGGGAAAATAATGAATTCCTTCGGATGAAACTTCTCCAAAGCGATAACAATACGTAGAACTAATGTAAAACAACGGAAATCTAAAACCTAGATGGATATAAATCAAAGCTAAAGTCAAAATATATGAAAAACTATAAAAAAAATTAGAGGAAAAACGTGCTGGGAGAGTTGGCGGCATGTTGTGGAATCCGCATCCCTTGCTCCATGCGACTGTTCTTCTATTTATAAGCCATCGCAAAAAGCCCACGAAATCACCGAAAATGGGCCCAAAAAATCACGTCCAGCGTCGGACGGGGCGAAGTGCCGGACGCGAGCATTCACTGGAAAGGTCGGAGAAGCACCCGGCGCCGGGCGGAGTGGGCGTTGGGCGGTAAACACAGGTGAAAAGTGAGAGGTACCCAATGCGGGGCCGAGGGCAGCGCGGATGAGAAACGCAACACGGACGAACACAAGCGGAGAAACGTGCAGGAGGCGATGTCGCGATTGGCGTGAGGCGAGTCCAGCGCTGGAAGGGCGCATGTGTGCGGGCGAGGCGACGCGGATGAAGCGCCGACGAGTTGGTGGAGGTGCAACGCGTGCTAGGGAGGGGAGAAAGAGGCTGAACGTGTGCTATAGGAGGCGGCGAGGTGAGCTCAGCATCGTGTGAGCACTGTTTGTCTTGCAAACGCGCGCTTGGGCGTGCCTAGCGTCGGACGGCCCGTAGCGCCGGATGCGCTCGCACGTGCGCGACTTCGTTGTTTCGCTCAGTTCTCTCTCGTCCGAACTCCGAATTGTGATCCGTTTGTTCCTATGAAATCCTATCGAGATACTATTTAACATTTTAAACTTTTCACATCCATAATTTTAATATACATTTCATCATCTTTGGTTACATCTTTGCGCGTCGTCGATTATCACTGAAAAGCCTACAAAACACCAAGAGGAACCCCAGGCGAGAATCTTCAAAAATAGCTAAAAGCATTAATATCGACTATATAAGCACTTAAACCAATCTAAATCATCTTAATATAACATTAATAAGCGAGTAAAAGTCGTTTATCACTTTGAAACTTGAAGCATTGTTTGTCCTCAAACAAAATAGAACAAGCGAAGACAACAAAACAACGGGGAATGAGTGAGCGACAACAACAATAAGCCTCGAGCAATGACCAACAAAGATTCACCTCAAATGAAACAAATCACAACATCTTCCGTTCAACTCCACATATCATAAAAACCATAAGCCAAGCCTTCTCAAACTTAAATCCTCATGGGATATATATATATATATATATATATATATATATATATATATATATATATATATATATATAGAATCTCAAACACTCAAGTGTATCAATGAGTATGTGTATACTCTCAAAGTTTAAAAACACACGGAATCTACCATAAGCTTGCAAATCGTCTAATTCTCCATTGCTCAAATATGTGCTCAAGAACCAAGATCAAAAATGTCTTTATAACGGGTTATAATGTAGGCTCTTTGGTAAGGTAGGATATATTTAGGTTAAGTGACTCATAATCCCATAATGAAAACACCATAAGTATCATAAGACACAATTCCCAAACTTTCACAATTCATTTCAATTTTCCATACCAAGAAGTCATTTTTCTTTTTAATAACATCATACTTATCATATAAATGATGTACTCATCTCAAGCACTAGCTACTTACCCATTTATGTTCTTTTCACACACTAGAGTCGACTTTTTTTTTTTTTTTTAACTTATATGGGTAAGCAACTATTTTTTATTATCACTTTTCATTATCTATTTAATTGTTTTTTTTCTTTTCTTTCTTTTCTCAACCTCAATTCTCATAACCAAAGATCATACTAACTACATTGACCCAAGCTATATGAAAGAATAAGGTAGGCTCAAGCAGGCTCGTCAAAGTTGATGATTAACAAGTTAGTGTTTGGATAGTATATAGGCTAAGAAAAGAATGCCTAATATCATCTCCCAATTCTTAAGCACATCAATGCAACCTCGAAAAGAACGAGCAAGTTCTAGAAGCACATGCTATTTCAAACTATTCACAAAAAGAAACAAGGCGCAAATATGACCGTCAAAAGCTCAAGTCTCACATGTTTCACAAATGTGATCAAGTTCTCAAAGGCTCAATACTCACAATAATCATAACATGCTTCATCTCACAAAATCAGTTGCAATCGATTTTCTAATAAAACCAATTCTCATCATCGGCTGCTCGTCATTCAACTAAACCCCAAACAGACACAAAACAAAATAAGAAAAACAAGATAAAAACAGACAAAACAAAAACGAAAGCAAAACAAAACAAAAAGCAAAACAAAGCAAAAAGATTGGGTTACCTCCCAACAAGTGCTTAATTTAACGTCTTTAGCTAGACCATCAAATACCTTGATCAATCCGGTGTTTTGGCAACTTCCTTCTTGCCAAACTTGTGCTTGCTCTTATACTTTGCATTCACAGCAAACCACCACTGAGTGTGGAAGTGCCCCCCCCTCCACAAACTTGAATAAATCACTCGGGGTTCCATACCGAGTCCATTTCTTCTTTGTAGCATCCTCATCGATTGGTTGGTTGACATCCAAGTGCGAGACAGGGCTTGCTATGGCAGTGGTGATTGAATAGCACTTCTCATGCTCTGAACTATCGTTTGCTTGATGGCATCATATATTGAAATTTTCAGCTCCTCATCATTGACACGAAACATGAGATCACCTTCCCACACATCAATTAAAGCACGACCAGTGGCTAGGAAAGGCCGACCCAAGATTAGTGGTTGATTTTTGAAGTCAGGAATGTCTAAAATAACAAAATCGGTAGGAAAGACAAAGTCCCGAATTTTTACCAACACATCTTCAACTATTCCCTTAGGATATGCAACTGACCTGTCAGCCATCATCAATGAAATTTTAGTTGACTTCAACTTTGCAAGCCCCAGACGATTGAATACAAATAAGGGCATCAAATTGATGCTCGCTTCCAAATCACACAACACGTTGGGGAATGTATGCTCAGCAATCTTGCACTCCAATGTGAAGCTCGAGATCATACATTTCAATGGCAACTTCCTACGTAAGATAGCATTTGTATTCTTACGAGAGGTTAATTTTTCAAATTACCCAACTTCTTCTTGCTTGCCAATGCATCTTTGAAATTTAACATATCCGAGCATTTTACGGCGCATCAAGAGGGTAAATTGATGTCGACTTTACGGAATATCTCTTTGAATCAGGCGAACTCCTCGTCATATATCGACTTAGCTAGCCGACTTTGGAACGGGATCGGAGGAGTGTACGTTGGGTATTCTTCCTCAGATCTGCCTCGCGGTCACCCTTGCGGTCGCTGGGGTGGTCACTAGGCACACGAACTGCATCTGCTTTCTTCTTCGCGTCTGGGTGATAAACGCGCATTTTACACGTTTATTGTTGATTTCTAAAGATGATTTTAGATCGATAAAGTGCATTTATGTCTTGGATCTCAATGCTTTTACATATTTTGGAAGATCTTGCTCTTGAGTTACTGTTTTGGTGTTTTGTAGGCTTATAAGTTGAAAACCGAAGCATGGAGCGAAGAGCAGCAGGGCGAGGGCAACACACAGGCTAACGACCGCCCTAGCAGCCGCTAACCCAACCGCGAGAGACCAGCGCGAGCACGAGCGCGCATATGCGTGCAATTGATGGCTCGCGACCGGCATAGCAACCGCTAGGTTGGCGCGAAAGCGCCTTGAGGACATGAGCATTCCAGGTCGCGAGACATGCGGCGGCGATTTTCCATGCGCGACCACGCTAGCGACCGCGTGGTGTGGCTGGCCGACGGCGTCTTGGCGTCCTGCCGAGAATACAAAGATGGTCGAGGCGAGGAGGATCCCTCGCGACCGAGCTCGCGACCGTGAGGCATGGCGGCGAGCGTGAAAATTAGGGTTTCTGGCCTAATTCTATAAATAGGGCATTACCCCCTCACAACCCCAATCTTCCCGGTGCGATTTTACGTTTTCCTCGGTTTTCTCTATTTTCCATTTATTTTCACGTCAGTTTTGATTTAGATTAATTCTAGTATTAGTTTTCCATCGTTCTAGCTTTAGTTCTTCGCATTGTTAACGTTTTGGAACGGTTTTGTCCGAACGAATTAAATTCTTTTCCCGTTTTCCGTTGGGTTTGGATTCGAACCCAACCATTGTTCTTCAGACGCTTCCCTACGGGTTTTATCTATTTAATTCGTATTTTTATGATTATTTCATATTTTATTTCGTTATTTATGTCTAGCTAAATTTTGTTCTAATCACAGGGTTTGCATGATTCTATCCTATATGTTGTGATTCACGCTATTGTTATTTACCTTCGAGGCATTGATTCATGATTCTTGGTGCTTAATTATATGTGTTGATTTACGATCAATCTTGATGCATATCATAGTTGCCGATTAACTACATGTGAGTTTTAATTGTCGATCGATCTTGAATGCATGATCTTGATAAGCGCTTGAGTCGTGGCGAGATAGGAACATTCGTAGGAAGCATATTCTTTGTGATCCTTTTGGAGTTGCTTATTTTCCTCTAGAGATGTATGATAATAGGGAAAATTAGTAATCAAGCTGTCACATTATGTCGTAACTAAAGTTGTTGGCTACATATGTGATCTTCCATCTTATGCGGATTAAAGCGGTTAATAATAATCGGGATAAACATCGTAGTGGATAGGATTAGTGCATCCCTAGGGTTAGTCTTTCTTCATAGTTATCCTTTGAGTTTTATTGCTTTAGTTTATTTTCTTGTTGTCACCTTTGCTTTGGATTTAATTATACGAAGCCATAAACTATCTAAGCAAATCATTTCTTGGATAATGATGAAGTTTCGTTGAATTAACTTACGTGTTTTCGGATTGCAATCCTTGTGGATACGATACTCGACTTACCTTATACTTGCGTTTTCATGTGAGAAAAACCGACAATCAAATTTTAGCGCCGTTGCGGTTATTAAGATCACATAGGAATAATTTGTGATTTGGATTTATTAATTCAAGTTATATATATATATATATATATATATATATATATATATATATATGATTTATTTATTCTTGTCGAGTTAAGCTCTCTCTTTTCTCGGGTAGTTTATGATCACAAGGTCCGGGGACCTCACGAGCAAAATCTTGACCCGAGATCGAAAATTCCCAAAGGAGAAGGAGGCGAGAGAGAAGAAGGGCTGCAATGGTAGCTAATCCACAGAGCAGGGGTGTTCGCTCCCATGGGGTATACCTCCGAAGCGGTACTGCGTCTTACAGCGAGTTCTGAGAGATCTGCGCCGGATGGCGAATATGGGACTCCTTGTCCTGTTCGAGAGACGAGACCTCTGAACTACATGTACCGACCTCCCTTGAACAATTCAAGGAGTAGGATGGGGCCCGCAAGTGGGCCTTGAACAATTTCGAATTAACATCTCGACATTTGTGACACCATCAACGAGAATAGGATGCCACAAGACACAATCCGGATGTGCGTGTTGGATTCTCTCTGTGACCGAGCGAATTGGTTGAGCACTGGACCGAACAGGGATAGGCGGTGGGGAAAACTTTGCGAAGTTCCTTTCAAAATACTTTCCATGACCAAAGCACGAGAAGATCATATCGAGATCTCCCAATTTTGCCAACAAGGAGGCGAGTCGCTATTCGAGGCATGGGAGAGATTCGAGGCTTATTGAGAAAATGCCCTCAACATGAATTTTCTAGAAGCGGCGTGATCACAGAGTTCTATAGCGGTGACCTTTGCATCGAGAAGCATTGTAGATGCATCGTGAGGAGGCTGCCTATTGAATCGCCGTGTAGGGAGGCCGGCCGCATCATAGAAGAGATGGCTGCCAGCAGTTATCAATGGCGATGGAGAGAACACCGGTGGTCAAAGCATTCTTGTTGAGATTGATTGAAATCTGACGATCTTATGAAAAGTTCACTCTTTTGAAGAGCGGATCGAGGCGGAAGATGTCGATCATATCAATCGGAGGAACCATGGGAGAAATCCGGCATACCATCGAACAATAGAAATCATCCGAATCAGTCGTATGCTAACTCGATAACTTCCGGCAACCTCGGCGAGGCTTGTTGTGCGAATGGTATGATTCGAGCCGAAGAAGCGGGGTTTAGAGGAGTTGATCAGCGATTGGTTGTGAGCAACCAACAAATGACGACAAATCGAGTCGATGGCCACACACAAAAGTCGTTCATCAATAGCACTACTCGAGAAAGTTGCACATCGGAATCCACCATGACGACCATGGGCAAACACGAAGATCTTTGGAGAATCGGATCGGTCGGATGGCCGCCTGGCAGAATGCCTGACCAGGCGGGCCAATTTCAGTGTCTGAGTAAACCCAAAGAATCGGTGCTTTGCTATCCGGTTGAGAAGTGGAAAAGCATATCGAATGACAGGGACGAAAAAGGCAGCGGCGGAGAAAATGAGCACCTCGCGACCGCGAGCCCGAGCCGTGAGCCATCACGCGTCTAGTCGATCCGAGGAACGCGAGCGACCATGCGGCCGTGAATGAAAAGTACCTCTCGACCGAGCTCGTGATCGCGAGCCCGGCCACGAAACCGAGGCGGCGAGAGAGCCAGCGACCGCGTGTCCGGCCGCTAAGAAGGCGGCAGTAGCGCGGGTCCTAGCGATCACCCCTCGCGGTCGCGAGGGCGACCATGAGCACGCCTAGTGACGAAATATCCTACATATACTCCTCGATTCCGTTTCCAAGTCGACTAGGCTGAGTCGAAATATGACGAGTTCACCGATTCAAGAGATATTTGAAAGTGAATATCAATCTACCTCTCTTTGAGCGCTCGAAACATGCGGGATATGTGAAGTTTACGAAGATGCATTAGCAAGCAAAAGAAATTGGGTAAATTTGAAAAATTAACCTATCGAAGAATGCGGTGCCATCTTACAGCGGAAGTTGCCTCGAAGCGAGAAAGATCAGGGAGCTTCACCTTTGAGTCGAGATTGCTGAGCACACATTCCCCGATGTGTTGTGCGATTTGGGAGCAAGCATCAATCGATGTCATTGAATGTATTCAACCGCTTTGGAGCTAGGGAAGATGAAGCCAACAAAGATATCATTGATGATGGTGTGGTCGATCACATATCTAACGGAATTGTTGAAGGCGTGTTGGTAAGAATTGGGACTTTATCTTTCCTGCTGATTTTGTTATATTAGACATACACGAATTGACATCGACCACTAATCATGGGTAGACCTTTTCTAGCAGCTGGTGGTGCTTTGATTGATGTGCGGAAGGTGACCTCACATTTTGTGTCAATGATGAGGAGCTAAAGATTTCAATATATGGCGCCATCAAGCAACACGATAGTTGAGCACGAAAATTGCTATTCGATCCTCACTCTTGTTGGATTTGTATCTTGGCGGTTTTGGTTGAGCTTGTATACAATGTTTCTGTTACCACTATTACAATCTCTATCTGAATTGAATACTTGATTGCATATATCATGTCCCCTTATCTCATATATAAGTTAGATCATACGATTGTGTAGAAGATCACGAAGTCTTTATGATTGGTCGAAGCTTAATGAGATATAAAAAGTTGCTGGTGAGACGACTTGAGGACGAGTTGTCGGTATAGGCTGCGGTATAGATAAGAAGTGACTTGACTTGAATGCTTGTCTATCTTTGATGCGTCTCGGCGTATTGATGGATCACGGTGAGATGTGTTCTTCTATCGACCGTTGTGAAGAACCTAGATCTCGGTGACTTACGATGATCTAAATCTCGATAAGGTATTAGGTGAGTATGAGTTCTTGACCATCACTTTGACTTGTTATGGGTGAGGTTATATGTTCTATTGATATTCTCCGCATCTTGGGTGGTGGCGGTGCTTGTATGTCATGCTAGTTATACGTATCAGTCACCGTATCCGTTTAGGATGATGGCGTCCCTTAAGGAGCTCAAAGGTTTATTGTACTAAACCCTGCAGGTTGAGTTAGCTCAAGTACAATAATAAGGTTGAGTGGTACTACTTAAGGAATTAAAGATATTAATTATTTTAAGCGATCAGAATGCTCTAAATAATTAATAGACGTCGATATCTTAAATCTGAGGATTCGTAATATCTAAGTGCAAGCCCGAGCTCAACCGGTAATAAAGGGGTAAGTCGACATTTATTCTCTAGTGGCATGAATGAATGTTTATAAATTAATTTATATTACAAGGTGAACATAAGATAATTAATTTATTTGAGGCCCATCTTTATTCCTTGCATTTGATCCCTGGGCTGGCCCATCCAGGCCCGTTGCTGTTGAAGAAATCGGCGTCTCCTCCCTCTTAAGGCAAGGATTTGATCCTCTTTATCCTATAAGGATATTATTATATTTATGGGATATGCATGGATCCTTTCCTTATGGGATTATGGTAATGCATTATAAATATAAGGTAAGAGATAAGATCAAAGCTAATCCTCATATTTGAACTAACCTAATTTTCGAGAATCCCATAGTATACTTGGGAAGAAATTTTCAAAAATATCAAGAGTGGCTTGAGGGTGATTTTTGTAGCATTCTCCATAGATCGTCCTCACTCGACGTTGGAGATTGCGCGACCGGGATCTGAGGCCGGAAGGTCAAGCACGAGTCTCGATCCGTTCATCCGTTCATCCCGATAGATTCAAGGTAAACACGAGAAAACCCTCGTGTTGCAATTAATTATATAGGCGCATGCTAGGAATATAATCAATGTATGGTGAATTAAACATCGAAGATAGATCCTCGGGAGAGGCTAAACCTAGTTTTCCTACAATTGGTATCGAGCACGGGATCGATAACTTGGCCTGTTGGATTAATTCACTTTTGATTATTACGTGCGCAATATATTAATTGTTGGATATATCGTTCATCGTGGCTCGTTTTGTTTTTGTCGATTTTGTTTTCACCATGAGAAAATCCATGGTTAGATTAGATTTGTTTTACGTAAATCTTATACGTAAAAGAAAGCGAAGGCAACACGAAGAGCGAGATGATGAAAATCGTCGGGCGAACTAGGCGTGCGGCGGACGGCGTGCGCGGCGACAACCGCTGGCGTCTGCGGCGCTCGCGAACCGCGCCGCCCAGCGTCGCGTGTTCTTCTCGCGACGGCAAAAGCGGGATAGGTGGCGGCACGCTCGGTAGCCAGGCTTGCGGGGCGCGCGATCTCCGTGCAAACACCTCGGCATGCCTTGACGCTGATGTGCCGCCCTCGACAGCGCTCGGCGACCTCGGCAGGTCATCCTCGACAGCGCTCAGTGACCTCGATAGGTCGTCCTCGGTAGCCTCGGCAGCAACGGGTGATGCGGCTCGACATGCCTCGGCGAGTCGAGCTCGGTAGCGCTCGGCGACCTCGGTAGGCCGCACACGTAGGCGACCTCGGCAGCCTCAGAGACGACGGGTGATGCGGCTCAACACACCTTGGCGAGTCGAGCTCGGCAGCGCTCGGCGACCTCGGCAGGCCACGAGCGCAGGCGACTTCGGCAGGGTCGGCGGTTGGGCAATGACGTCTCATGGCAGACGTGTGGCGCTCGGCAGGGCGAGACGTGTGCGCCCACGCACGGCGGCGCGTGAGGGAGGGGCGACGGTAGTGTGTTGGGCGCGCGCATGGGCTGTTCCCTTGCGCGCGGCCCAACCCATCTTGGGCCGACCCGGCCCAAATCCGGCCAGAACCATTTTTCGACCCGAATCCAGATTTTCGGCCCAAATCCAGTTTTGACGAATCCGGTCCATGCCCGTGCACGCGAGGCCTGTTTTCGAATATTATGAAGACCTGTACTTTGCAATTCTATATAATAGATTAGGCAGGAAAGTGCAGGTTTCACGAGTGGGCCACGATGAACGTTTTTATTTTATTTTTATCGTTCATTGCATGTCGTGGATGTTTAAATTATGTAGTAGCATGCTATGTATGTTTAGATTACGTTGACAAACATTTACGTGTTTTCGTGATTGGATGCGCATAGTAAGCATGCTAGGTTTATCGCGTTTTCAAACATATTTTAGAAATCTGCGAGCATGTTTTACATGTTGAGTTCTATAGAAAAGCATGCTAGGATTACGTGATCTGCATGGACAAACCTTTTGAAACAAAAGACTAAGCAAGTAACCCGACATATTAATTTTCAATTAAAATGTCAAGACCTCCACTTTTTGATCTCTAAACAAAGTGAGATGCCTTTGTGAGTGGCGATCACAGCGTGGCTTGCTTGCCTTGTTTATCATAAGTTTGTTAGATGAGATTTCTAAATAAAACATTTTAAATCTATTGAGAAGTGGGAGTTTCATGTGTGGCGTCCACAGCGTGTAGCTTGCATGTGCGATTTTCATAAGTTCTCTAGAGATAGTTTTAAAATGAGATAACAAAATTTGGATTGGGCGGTATGGTCTAGTGAGTATGTCGATTCTAAGAATTCATTTTCTTTGTTAAAATTGTGGTCATTGCTTAGACATCACCTCAACTACAACTTCCATGAAGTCCTTTTTGCGATAGTGATGTGGTCTAGTAAGGTCCAATCATTAATTTCATTTGTCATAAGGATAAGTTGACATGGATTGAAATTAAGCGACTAAAGGTATATTTTAGTGCAGTCGGGGGTTCGTGTGTAGCGTCCACAGCGTGGCTTGCATGTGGGATTCCTTGGGCGATTGGAGGTTTCAATAAATATTGTTTTATCAAAGGTTACAATATTATTATTACGAATTATGTGCGATCGTATGCTTATGTGTTTACATTATCTTTTCGGATATGTCTCTTACAGATTATCAATATGCTCGTACAAAATCCCTTATCCGGTCGAATTTTATCGAGTGGAAGCGAAACATGGAATATGTTCTTATCATTGAAGAACACATGTTTGTTCTCACTACTCCTAAACCGATGCCTTCTTGGCGCGTCGACTAATGAGCGGCGAGTCAGCGGACTTTGGCATAAGTCGAACAATATGGCCAAGTGCTATATGATGACTACAATGTCGAAAGGCTTGCAGTACTGACATCGATTGATGGTGAGCCTTGTTGAAATATGGTCAAGTCTCGAGGTAAGTTTGGGCGATCGGATCGGACGATCGACTTCCACACAATGAGAGAAATCTTGGCGTGTAAGATAGAAGAAGGAAGTTCGGTCCATGAACATGTCTCCCATGACTCGTCTCATGGATAGTCTTGATCGGTTGGGAGGAGGTATTGGCGGCGAAGCCGAGGTCGATATCATCCTCAACACTTTGCCCAGTCTTTGAGAACTTTCGCGTGAATGCGATCATGAGCAAGACCGAGTATACACTTAGTCGGTTGCGTAATGATCTCGTGGCGCGGAAGGGTTATGGGAAAAGAAGCACATGCTCTTGCTAGCACATCTAAGGGCCCAAATTTTCGTTGCAAAATGGAAAAGAAGAAGGGGCACCAAAGGTGGTAGAGGCGAGGGAACTAGTGGGAGTAGTAGGAGCAGAACATGACTACCAGGAGGCTCGAAGAAGCGAAGGAGGAGGCAAGTGCTTCAAGTCTTGGCAAGGCGGGCATTGGAAGGCCAGTGCCCTATGCTCGAGGCTCAGTCGCCATTTCCTTTAATGCGGAAACATGTTTAGCGACTTGTTCTACCCATTCTTGGGTAGTGAACCTGAGTGCGGTTGATCATGTTTGTTACACCTTGCGGGGTTCTGCGGACAAGGGCTGCATGATGGCGAGATAACGATCTCCATGGACAACGAGGTGAAAGTCGAGGCCGTTGCGATCGGAGATGTTTCTTTATGTTTTGATAGAACAGTTTTAGTTTTAAAGGGCGTTTTGTATGTGCGGGTTTAGTGAAACCTTGTTCGGTTTGAAACTATTTGTTCATGGATATTACATTATTTTTGATAGTGGTGTTTCTATCATAAGAAATGGCGAAGTTATACGTGTTGGCACATTATATAATTAAGCTTTATACTATTTACGCTAAACATAATACCTATAACTATGTTGCATCTACATCAAACCTTAAAAGAAAGTTTTCTTAGCGAAGATGACACCACATTTCTCTGGCATCTTAGATTAGGTCACATCAATCTAAATAGGATCAAAGGCGGCTAAGAATGGGCGTTGGGTAATCTCACGGTTACTTCGTTCCCGATCTGCGAATCTGTATAGAAGGAAAGATGTCGACCGGACCCTTCAAAGCGAAGGGTTATAGAGCCAAAGAAGTGTTGGAGCTAGTCCATTCGACTGTGTGGACCGATGTCCACACAAGCTCGTGGAGAATGCAGTATTTTGTCACTTTCATTGGCGATTACTCAAAGTGCGGATACTTATACCTACTTCGCGCAAGTCGAGAATGCTTTGAAATTCAAAGAATTTAAGGCGGAAGTGGAGCGAAGCTTGGTAAAAGTATCAAGTCGCTGCGTTACGATCGCGGTGGCGAATACCTCGAACGAGTTTATGGACTATTTGGTGCGGTGTGGGATTACCTCCGACTCACTACAGGGCACACCACAACAAAATGGTGTGTCGAGGCGAAAAATAGGACTCTTTTGGAAATGGTTAGATCGATGATGAGTTATGCGGCATTGCCTATTTAGATTACGGGGTATGCCTTAGAAGCGGCATACTTGCTAAATCTAGTACCATCAAGTCGATCGAAAAGACCCGCTTCGAGTTGTGGTTTGGGCGCAAGCCTAGTTTAAGCCACATAAGGATATGGGGCGATCCGGCACATGTCTTTGAACAAGAAGGCGACAAGTTGGAGGCTAGATCCGGCCTTAAAGGGCTGTTTATTGGCTATCTAGAGGACGAAGGTGGTTTATTCTATAGTCTAAGGATCGGAAGGTCATTATTAGTACTAATGCCGATTCTTAGAAGAGGATTATATGACAAACCATAAATCCAAAGTTGAAATCATTCTTGAGGAATTAGAAGATGATCGTATTCCACCACCGATTAAGCGAAAGTGCGAGATGTAGGTGTCTAGTGGGAGGGATCGACACGGATACTTGAGAAATTGAAGTGGGTCGAGTTCCTTTGGAGATACCCGACCCGTACAAGTGGCTCCTATCCGAGAAAGTTGTGCAAGATAGAGAACCACAAGTTCTTGCACCCGCGTTGCCATTGTGCGATGGCGCCTCGTCGTAGTGGGAGGTTGTTCGTCGACCCGGCGATTTATGTTCGTGGGTGAATCTTGGTTTAGTCACGGAAGCGAGCAGGCAATAATCGACCCATGGGCGTACATCGAGGCGATCTGAAGACATTGATGAAAGATCATGGCACACGCTATGGACTTAGAAATTGAGTCCATATGACTATGGATGTATCTGAAAGACACCTCTACCGGATGGCGAGGAAGCCATAGGTAGTAAGTGGGTATCTGAGGAAGAGAGATTCGAGATGGAGGGTTTCGGCTTTTAAAGCCGGGCTTGTGGCGAAAGGGTACATTCAGTTGAGGGTATCGATTTCGATGAGACCTTTTCGCTGTAGCAATGCTCAAGTCCATGAATTCTTCTAGCCATAGCAGCCACTTGAACCTTGAGGTTTGGCAAATGGATGTGAAAACCGCTTTTCTAAGCGGTTACCTTGAGGAAGGTAGAGACATCTATGTCGACAACCCGAAGGTTATGTGGTGAAGGTGAAGAGCATCTAGTATGGAAGCTTAAGAAGTCCATTTATGGGCTTAAGCAAACCTCACGATCACGGAACTTAAGCTTTGACGAGGTGGTAAAGTCACATGGATTTACCAGTTGCCTAGCGAGAGTTGTGTGTATCGTTTAGATGTCAGCGGTGATGTGGTATTTCTTGCACTTTATGTAGATGACATTCTTCTAGTTGGCAACAATGTGAAGTTGTTATCAGGGCGTAAAGAGTTGGTTATCCGATCGGTTTCAAATGAAAGACTTAGGAGATCGCGTACATTCTTGGGATCAAGGTTTACGAGATCGCGAGAGGAATATATTGAGCTTATCTCGGGCGTCTTACATTGATCTTGTGATTACTCGTTTTAGTATGCGAGACCGCCAAGAAAGGATTGCTACCTTTCGGGCATGGCGTTCCTTTATCTAAGGAGCGATCACCTATGATTGCAAAGGAGATAGAGAAATGAGACAAGTTCCTTCAACTTCGCCGTGGGAAGTCTCATGTCGCAATGCTATGTCTGAGGCCGATATACGCTATCACGGTAGGCATAGTAGCAGATATCGATCTAACCATGACAAGCTCATTGGATTGCGATAAAGCATATACTCAAGTACACGAAAAGGACTCGAGATTATAGGCTAGTTTACCATGCGAGATAGTCTAATGCCTTTGGGTTATCTGAGACTCGGTTTCAAGGCGACCGTGATGAGAAAAAGTCTACCTCGGCTATGTGTTTACCTTGGGAGGTGGAGCCGTATCTGGCGGAGTGCAAAGCGGCGATGCATTGCGGACTCTACCATGGAAGCCGAAAATGTAGCAGCCGGAGGCTGCTAAGGAGGCTGTATGGTTGAGAACTACCTCATGGATCTAGGTGTGGTACTGGTTTGCCCAAGAGTAACATAGTTTCTTGTGATAACTTTCGGTGCGATGGCAAACTCGAAGGAACCACGGACCCACAAGCGACCAAACACATAGAGAGAAAGTACCATGTCATCAGAAATCGTGAGGCGAGGGACGTCTTGATTGAAAAGATTGATCGATGGATAACCTAGCGGATCCATTCACAAGAGCACTGTCATAAAAAGTCTACGAAGTGCGTTCGGGACTTGGATTGCGCTTGATGGCCCCACTTATAAAGGAAACTTTTGTATAAGTGGGAGAAGCAAAGTGTGGTTTTGTTTGTAATAGCTAGTAGAGACACATTGTATACTAAAAGTTTGCTTTAGTATAAGTGGGAGATTGTTGATTTGTATCTTGAAAGCGGTTTTGGTTGAGCTTGTATACAATGTTTCCTGTTACCACTATTACAATCTCTATCTGAATTGAATACTTGATTGCATATATCGTGTCCCTTATCTCATAAATAAGTTAGATCATACGGTGTGTAGAAGATCACGAGAAGTGCGTATGATTGGTCGAAACAATGAGATATAAAAGTTTCTGGTGAGACAACTTGAGGACGAGTTGTCGGTATAGGCGGCGGTATAGATAAGAAGTGACTTGACTTGGTTGCTTGTCTATCTTTGATGCGTCTACGGCGTATTGATGGATCACGGTGAGATGTGTTCTTCTATCGACCGTTGTGAAGAACTTAGATCTCGGTGACTTACGATGATCTAAATCTCGATAAGGTATTAGGTGAGTATGAGTTCTTGACCATCACTTTGACTTGTTATGGGTGAGGGTTATATGTTCTAACCAATATTCTCCGCATCTTGGGTGGTGGCGGTGCTTGTATGTCATGCTAGTTATCGTATCAGTCACGTATCCGTTTAGGATGATGGCGTCCGTTAAGGAGCTCAAAGGTTTATTTTACTAAACCCTGCGAGGTTGAGTTAGCTCAAGTACAATAATAAGGTTGAGTGGTACTACTTAAGGAATTAAAGATATTAATTATTTTAGCGATCGAGAATGCTCTAAATAATTAATGGACGTGCGATATCTTAAATCGAGGATTCGTAATGTCTAAGTGCAAGCCGACTCAACCGGCAATAAAGGGGTAAGTCGGCATTTATTCTCTAGTGGCATGAATGAATGTTTATAAATTAATTTATGTTACAGGGTGAACATAAGATAATTAATTTATTTGAGGCCCATCTTTATTCCTTGCATTTGATCCACAGGGTGACCCGTCCGGGCCCGTTCTTTGTTGAAGAATTCGGCGCCTCCCCCCTCTTAAGGCAAGGATTTGATCCTCTTTATCCTATAAGGATATTATTATATTTATGGGATATGCATGGATCCTTTCCTTATGGGATTATGGTAATGCATTATAAATATAAGGTAAGAGATAAGATCAAAGCTAATCCTCATATTTGACCTAACCTAATTTTCGAGAATCCCATAGTATACTTGGGAAGAAATTTTCGAAAATATCAAGAGTGGTTTGAGGGTGATTTTTGTAGCATTCTCCATAGATCGTCCTCACTCGACGTTGGAGATTGGGCAACCAGGATACAGTCCAGAAGATTAAAGCACGAGTCTCGATCCGTTCATCCGTTCATCCCAGAAGCAGTTGAGGGTAAACACGACAAAACCCTATGTGTTGCAATTAATTATATAGGCGCATGCTAGGAATATAATCGATGTATGGTGAATTAAACATCATGATAGATCATCGGAGAGGGCTAAACCTAGTTTTCCCTACACTCTTGCTAGTCGAGTCTAGCACTTGAAGGCGACCAACCATCGAGACAAGCATCTTTGTAAGGAAGAAGTGGACTCGGTATAAAAATCCGGTGATTCGTTCAGCTCGATGGAAGCCATTCTTATGCCGATTGGTGGGCTGTTGTAAATCTAAGTACAAGGGCAAATCGAAGTTTGGAAAGGCATCGGTTGTCAAATCGCACGATTGATGAGAGGTACCATCGAGCTAGCGACGGAAAATCTAGCCTTTGGTTGGGAGGTAACCCAGCGTTTTTCATGTTTATGATTTTCGTTTTGTTTTTCTTTTCTTTGTTTCTTTGTGTCTTGTTTTTTTTTTAAGTCCCAGGTATATCATCAATGGCGAGGATTCTATCCACCGCATGGGAGTATACGACATTTGAGGTAAGATCTCTCCCAATCACTCTCTTACGCAAACATTATTGCCTCCATTGCTGCTGTTGACAATAAGTTTTGGGGGAGTGGTCGAGTGTGATGTGGTTGAGAGTCCTTTTTATGTTTTGTGTTGTTTTGTTAAGTTTTTTATTTGTTGGGGCTTTTGTCGTGTCTTTTGTGTTTTTGTTGTGTCGATTCGATCAGCGAGTTGAAGTGAAATGTGTTAATCCATGTAGCCAATGATGATAGAAATTTTACATTAAATATGTGATAGTGCACATGATATGTGTTGGATTTGTATCTTGGCGGTTTGGTTGAGCTTGTATACAATGTTTCTGTTACCACTATTACAATCTCCTATCTGAATTGAATACTTGATTGCATATATCGTGTCCCTTATCTCATATATAAGTTAGATCATACGGTGTGTAGAAGATCACGAAGTACGTATGATTGGTCGAGCAATGAGATATAAAAGTTTCTGGTGAGACAACTTGAGGGCGAGTTGTCGGTATGAGGCTGCGTATAGATAAGAAGTGACTTGACTTGGTTACTTGTCTATCTTTGATGCGTCTCGGCGTATTGAAGGATCACGGTGAGATGTGTTCTTCTATCGACCGTCGTGAAGAACCGAGATCTCGGTGACTTACGATGATCTAAACCTCGATAAGGTATTAGGTGAGTATGAGTTCTTGACCATCACTTTGACTTGTTATGGGTGAGGTTATATGTTCTAACCAGATTCTCCGCATTTTAGGTGGTGGCGGTGCTTGTATGTCACGCTAGTTATCATGTCAGTCACCGTATCCGTTTAGGATGATGGCGTCCTTAAGGAGCTCAAAGGTTTATTGTACTAAACCTGCGAGGTTGAGTTAGCTCAAGTACAATAATAAGGTTGAGTGGTACTACTTAAGGAAATGAAGTTATTAATTGTTTTAAGCGATCATAATCTATAAATAATTAATGGACATTCGATATCTTAAATCGGGGATTAAGTAATGTCTAAGTGCAAGCCGACTCAACCCGGTAATAAAGGGTAAGTCGGCATTTATTCTCTAGTGGCATGAATAAATGTTTATAAATTAATTTATGTTAAATTTGAACATAAGATAATTAATTTATTTGAGGCCCATCTTTATTCCTTGCATTTGATCACAATTTGGCCCGTCCAGGCCCGTTAATTTGGAGGAAAATCGGCGCCCATGATGCTCCCATTGGCATAGATTTTATTCTCTTTATCCTATAAGGATATTGTTATATTTATGGTATATGCATAGATCCTTTCCATATAAGATTAATAATATGGGAGTATGGTAATAATCCTTGAGTATGGTAATTTCCATAAAGAATTATGGTAATTTCCATATAGGATTATAGTAATTTCCATATGGGATTAAGGTAGTGCATTATAAATATAAGGTATGAGATAAAGTCTAGGTTAATGATCATTCATCTAAACACAGAAATTTTAGTCCCTGAGAGTGCGAGAGGGCTCTCGAAAATTATGCGAGAGCATTGGGTGATTCTTAGAAGCATTCTCCATAGATCGTCCTCACTCGGCGTTGGAGATTGGGCGGCGGGATACTGATCCGGAAGGTCAAGCATGAGTCGATCGTTCCATTCCGACCGATCCGTTCATCCCGTTCGATCCACCTCGGCGGATCGAAGGTAAACACGAGAAAAACCCAGCGTGTTGCAATTAATTATATAGGCGCATCTGGGAATATAATCGATGTATGGTGAATTAAATATCGAGATAGATCCTCGGGCGAGGGCTGAACATATGTTTTCCTACAATTGGTATCGAGCACGGGATCGAGAATCTTGGCTCTGTTGGATTAATTCACGTTTGATTATTACGTGCGCAATTAATTGTTGGATGCATCGTTCATCGTGGCTCGTTTTGTTTTGTTGGGTTTTGTTTTCACCACGAGAAAATCCGTGGTTAGATTAGATTTATTATTACGTAAATCTTATACGTAAAAGAAAAACGAGGCAACACGAAAGGCGACACGGCGGGAAAATCAGCGGGTGTCCGGCGCGGTTTCTTGCGACCAAGCCTCGCGGTCGCGTGGGCGATCGTGAGGGCGCGGGCGGACATGGGCAAAGGCGGCGGCTCCCGGCGGGGCGCGGCGGCGGCCTTTGGCGGCGCGCGAGCAGCGTCTCGGCAGTTGGCGCCCGGCGTAAATCGTGCGGCGTGCGGCATGCGCGCGTGCGGCGGGTGCGTGACTTTCGCGCGGGAGCCTCGGCGGCGCTCGGCGGTGCGCATGGGAAACCTCGAGTGGCGAGACCACTCGGCGGCAATCTGGCGAGTCGCGGCGGCGGCGAGCGGCAGGCTCGGCAGCGTCGCGCGCCTCGGCGGGTTGCGATGCGCGGAAACGCGACGGCGAGCGAGCGAGCGAACAGGCGACGGCGAGACATGCGGCGGGCGCGCGGCGTGTTACGTAGTCTTTGGGCGACCGGGGCGCGACTTTCGCGCGAGCGTCCGGTGGCGCTCGGCAGCGTGTCTGAGCGGCGGCGCCGGCGTCCGCGACCGAGCTCCTCGGCAGCGGCGGCGCAAGATAGAGGCGGCGGATGGCTGCTTGGGCGCGCATGGGCGTGCCTGGCGGCCGGCCCGCATATTTTGGCAACCGGCCCAACCCGAGCGAACCGATTTTCGAGGCCCGGACCCATTTTCGGCCGATTCGGTTTTAGGCCGATCCGGCCCATTCCACCGATCGGCCCAAATCGGTTTAGCGAATCCGGTCCGTGCCGTGCACGCGAGGCTGTTTTGAAGTTTAATTACATGCTTTGCAATTTCTATGTAATAGATTAGGCGAAAGTGCGAGTTCCACGAGTGGGCCACGATGAGCGTTTTATTTTATTTTTATCGTTCATTGCATGTCGTGGATGTTTAAATTATGCGATAGCATGCTATGTATGTTTAAATTACGTTGACAAACCTTTAAATGTTTTACGTATTTAAGTGCGCATAGTAAGCATGCTAGGTTTATCGCGTTTATCAAGCATATTTTAGAATTACTGCGAGCATGTTTTACATGTTGAGTTCTATAGAAAAGCATGCTAGGATTACGTGATGCATGGACAAACCTTTTGAATAAAAGACTAAGCTAGTAACTAGACATATTAATTTTTAATTAAAATGTCGAGACCTCCACTTTTGATCTCTAAACAAAGTGAGGCCTTGCTTGTGAGTGGCGATCACACGCGTGGCTTGCTTGCCTTGTTTATCACAAGTTTGTTAGATGAGATTTCTAAATAAAATATTTTAAATCTATTGAGAAGTGGGAGTTTCATGTATGGCGATCACGCAGCGTGGCTTGCATGTGCGATTTTCATAAGTTCTCTAGAGATAGATATAAAATGAGATAACAAAGAATTTGAATTAGAAGCGGTATGGTCCGGTGAGTATGCCAATTCTAAAATTCATTCTCTATTTGTTAAAATTGTGGTCGATGCTTAGACATCACCTCAGTACAACTTCCATGAAGTCCTTACGGCGATAGTGATGTGGTCTAGTAAGGTCGAATCGTTAATTTCTTTTGTCATAAGGATAAGTTGACATGGATTGAAATTAAGCGACTAAAAGGTATATTTTAGTGCAGTGGGGGTTCGTGTGTAGCGATCCGCAGCGTGGCTTGCATGTGGGATTCCTTGGGCGATTGGAGGTTTGATTAATATTGTTTTATCAAAAGGTTACAATATTATTATTACGAATTATATGCGATCGTATGCTTATGTGTTTTACATTATCGTTTGAGATATGTCTCTTCGCGATTATCAATATGCTCGCACAAAATCCGTTATCCGGTCCAAATTTTATCGAGTGGAAGCGAAACATGGAATATGTTCTTATCATTTGAAGAACACATGTTTGTTCTCACTACTCCTAAACCCGATGCCCTTCTTGGCGTCGACTAATGAGCGGCGAGTCAGCGAGACTTTGGAATAAGTCGAACAATATGGATAAATTCTATATGATGACTACTATGTCCAAGACTTGCGGCTGCGACATCGATCGATGGTGAGCCTTGACGATATTTGGTCGAGTCTCGAGGTAAGTTTGGGCGGTCGGATCGGACGATCGCTTCCACACAATGAGAGAAATCTTGGCGTGTAAGATGGAAGAAGGAAGTTCGGTCCATGAACATGTCTCCCATGACTCGTCTCATGGATAGTCTTGATCGGTTGGGAGGAGGTATTGCGGTGAAGCGAGGTCGATATCATCCTCAATACCTGCCCAAGTCTTTTGAGAACTTTCGGCGTGAATGCGATCATGAGCAAGACCGAGTTTACACTTAGTCGGTTGCTTAATGATCTCGTTCTTTGCGGAAGGAGTTATGGGAAAAGGGCACATGCTCTTGCTAGCACATCTAAGGGCCCAAAATTTTCGTTGCAAAATGGAAAAAGAAAAGGGTACCAAAGGTGGAAGAGGCAAGGCAAATAGTGGGAGTAATGGGAACAGAGCGTGGTTGCCACGGAGGTTTGAAGAAGCCGAAGGAGAAGGCAAGTGCTTCAAGTGCGGTGGGCCCGGGCATTGGAAGGCCAGTGCCCTATGCTCGAGGCTCAAGTCGCCGTTTGCTTTAATGTGAAACATGTTTAGCGACTTGTTCTACCCATTCTTGGGTAGTAGATCTGGTATGGCGATCATGTTTGTTACACCGCGACGGGGTTCTGCGGACAAGGAGCTGTTTGATGGCGAGATAACGATCTCCATGGGCAGCGGCGAAAGTCGAGGCCGTTGCAGTTGGAGATGTTACTTTATGTTTTGAGAAAGCAGTTTTAGTTTTAAAGGCGTTTTATATGTGCGGATTTTGGTGGAACCTTGTTGTTACATTTGAAATTATTTACTCATGGATATTACATTATTTTTGATAGTGGTGTTTCTATCATAAGAAATGGCGAAGTTATACGTGTTGTACGTTATATAATTAAGCTTTATACTATTTACGCCAAACATAATACCTATAACTATGTTGCATCTTCATCAAACCCTAAAAGAAAGTTTTCTTAGCAAGATGACACTACTTTTCTCGGCATCTTAGATTAGGTCACATCAATCTAAATAGGATCAGGCGGCTAAGAATGGGCGTTGGGTAATCTCACGGTTACTCCGTTCGGTCTGCGAATCTGTATAGAAGGTAAGATGTCGACCGGACCTTCAAAGCGAAGGGTTATAGAGCCAAAGAAATGTTGGAGTTAGTCCATTCGACTGTGTGGACCGATGTCCACACAAGCTCGTGGAGAATGCAGTATTTTGTCACTTTCATTGGCGATTACTCGAGAGTGCGGATCGTATACCTGCTTCGCATAAGTCGAATGCTTTGAGAAATTCAAAGAGTTTAAGGCGGAAGTGGAGGCGAAGCTAGGTAAAAGTATCAAGTCACTGCGTTACGATCGCGGTGGCGAATACCTCGATAACGAGTTTATGGACTATCTAGTGAAGTGTGGGATTACCTCCCGGCGCACTTCAAGACACACTACTGACAAAATGGTGTGTCGGGCGAAGAAATAGGACTCTTTTAGAAATGGTTAGATCAATGATGAGCTATGCAACATTGCCTATTTCGATTACGGGGTATGCCTTAGAGGCAATGACATCTTGCTAAATCTAGTACCGTCAAGTCGATCGAAAAGACCCTTTCGAGTTGTGGTTTGGGCGCAAGCCTAGTTTAAACCACATAAGGATATGGGGCGATCCGGCACATGTCTTTGAACAAGAAGGCGACAAGTTGGAGGCTAGATCGGCGCTGAAGGCTGTTTATTGGCTATCCTAGAGGAGCGAAGGTGGTTTATTCTATAGTTCTAAGGATCGAGAAGGTCATTATTAGCACTAATGCCGATTCTTAGAAGAGGATTATATGAAAATCATAAGTCCAAAGTTGAAATCATTCTTCAAGAATTAGAAGATGATCGTATTCCACCACCGATTAGGCGAAGTTGCGAGATGTCGAGTCTAGTGGGAGGATCGACACGGATACTTCAAGAAATTGAAGTGGGTCGAGTTCCACTAGAGATACCGACCGTACAGTGGTACCTACCCGGCAAGTTGTGCAAGATAGAGAACCACAAGTTAATGCACCCACCGTTGTCATTGTGTCTATAGCACCTCGTCGTAGTGGGAGGTTGTTTGTCGACCCGGCGATTTATGTTCGTGGGAGAATCTTGATTTAGTCGAGAAGCGAGCGAGCAATAATCGACACATGGGCGTCTGAGAGGCGTTATAAGACAATGATGCAAGATCATGGAACTTACGTTTGGGCGAGGTGGTAAAGTCTATGGATTTACCCGGTTGCTAGCGAAAGTTGTGTGTATCATTTAGATGTCAGCGGTGATGTGGTATTTCTTGCACTACGTAGATGACATTCTTCTTTTGGCAACAATGTGAAGTTGTTATCGGGGCGTAAAGAGTTGGTTATCGATCGGTTTCAAATGAAAGACTAAGGAGATCGCGTACATTCTTGGGATCAAGGTTTACGAGATCGCATGAGAGAAAATATTGAGCTTATCTCGGGCATCTTGCATTGATCTTGTGATTACTCGTTTTAGTATGCGAGACCGCCTAGAAAGGATTGCTACCTTTCGGACATGGCGTTCATTTATCTAAGGAGCGATCACTTTTGTTGCAAAGGAGATAGAGGAAATGAGACAAGTTCCTATGTTTCCGCCTTAGGAAGTCTCATGTATGCAATCTATGCACGAGGCTCGATATCTTGTGCGATGAACATAGTAACGGATATCGGTCTAACCACTGGACAAGCACATTGGATTGCGATAAAGCATATACTCAAGTACACGAAAAGGACTCGAGATTATAGGCTGGTTTACCATGCGAGATAGTCTAATGCCTTTGGGTTATCTGACTCGGTTTCAAGTGACCATGATGAGAAAAGTCACCTCATACTATGTGTTTACCTTGGGAGGTAGAACCGTATCCTGGCGGAGTGCAAAGCAGCGATGCATTGTGGACTCTACCATGGAAGCCGAACATGTAGCCGCTTCGGAGGCTGCTAAAGAGGCTGTATGGTTCAAGAACTACCTCATGGATCTAGATGTGGTACCTGGTTTGCCCAAGAGTATCATGGTTTACTGTGATAACTCGGGTGCGATGGCAAACTCGAAGGAACCACGGATCACAAGAAAATTAAACACATAGAGAGAAAGTACCATGTCATACGAGAAATCGTTAGGCGAGGGGCGTCTTGATGGCAAAGATTGATAGGACGGATAACCTAGTGGATCCATTCACTAATGCCTACCGCAATAAGTCTACGTCAGGGACGTTAGAGGACTTGAATTGCGCTTGATGGCACCACTTAGAAAGGAAACTTTTGTATAAGTGGGAGAAGCAAAGTGATGGTTTTGTTTATAATAGCTAGTAGAGACACATTGTATACTAAAGTTTGCTTTAGTATAAGTGGAGATTGTTGGTTGTATCTTGAAAGCAATTTTGGTTGAGCTTGTATACAATGTTTCTGTTACCACTATTACAATCTCTATCTGAATTGAATACTTGATTGCATATATCTGTGTCCCTTATCTCATATATAAGTTAGATCATACGGTGTGTAGAAGATCACGAAGTGCGTATGATTGGTCGAAGCTTAATGAGATATAAAAGTTTCACGGTGAGACAACTTGAGGGCGAGTTGTCGGTATAGGCTGCGGTATAGATAAGAAGTGACTTGACTTGGTTACTTGTCTATCTTTGATGCGTCTCGGCGTATTGAAGGATCACGGTGAGATGTGTTCTTCTATCGACCGTCGTGAAGAACCAAGATCTCGGTGACTTACGATGATCTAAACCTCGATAAGGTATTAGGTGAGTATGAGTTCTTGACCATCACTTTGACTTGTTATGGGTGAGGTTATATGTTCTAACCAGATTCTCCGCATTTTGGGTGGTGGCGGTCTTGTATGTCACGCTAGTTATCATGTCAGTCACCGTATCCGTTTAGGATGATGGCGTCCCTTAAGGAGCTCAAAGGTTTATTGTACTAAACCCTGCGAGGTTGAGTTAGCTCAAGTACAATAATAAGGTTGAGTGGTACTACTTAAGGAAATGAAGTTATTAATTGTTTTAAGCGATCAGAATGCTATAAATAATTAATGGACGTTCGATATCTTAAATCTGAGGATTCGTAATGTCTAAGTGCAAAGCCGACTCAACCGGTAATAAAGGGTAAGTCGACATTTATTCTCTAGTGGCATGAATAAATGTTTATAAATTAATTTATGTTAAAATTTGAACATAAGATAATTAATTTATTTGAGGCCCATCTTTATTCCTTGCATTTGATCCTGGGCTGGCCCATCCAGGCCCGTTAGCTGGAGGAAAATCGGCGCCCCATGATGCTCCCATTGGCAAGATTTTATTCTCTTTATCCTAAGGATATTGTTATATTTATGGTATATGCATAGATCCTTTCCATATAAGATTATGGTAATAATCACAGGAGTATGGTAATAATCCTTGAGTATGGTAATTTCCATAAAGAATTATGGTAATTTCCATATAGGATTATGGTAATTTCCATATGGGATTAAGGTAGTGCATTATAAATATAAGGTATGAGATAAAGTCTAGGTTAATGATCATTCATCTAAACAAGAAATTTTAGTCCTCTAGTGTGAGTAGAGAGGCTCTCGAAAATTGTGAGAGAGCATTGGGTGATTCTTCGAAGCATTCTCCATAGATCGTCCTCACTCGGCGTTGGAGATTGGGCGGCGGGATACAGATCCGGAAGGTTAAAGCACGAGTCGATCGTTCTGTTCCGACCGATCCGTTCATCCCGTTCGATCCACCTCGGCGGATCAAAGGTAAACACGAGAAAAACCCCAGCGTGTTGCAATTAATTATATAGGCGCATGCTAGGAATATAATCAATGTATGGTGAATTAAATATCGAAGATAGATCCTCGGGCGGCGCTAGACATATGTTTTCCTACAATATGTTAGAAAATGGCGCATGGATAACTTGAGATTGCTTAGCTTGTTGTTTTAACCATTTGCTAAAACCGTGAGACTTGAGCTTCCTTTGTATACACATCTTATTCTGATTTCTTTTATTTGTGTGATATCGTGCATGTAATTATCTTCTAGAACTTACGGTTTTACGTGTCGATCTTTGCAATATGTGTTTTGAATATGCAAATGATAAAGGCCGTCTTTGTTAAACCACATATTTACCCAAACACTATTGATGATATATACCATTGATCGCCTTCTTTGAGCCTTTATTAGACCTTATTCTTTTGTTAACCGGATGATAGGAGGTGAGGATGGATATGGGAATCAAATGGGAGAAAAATTTGTTTTGATATGCAAAGTGGGGATAAAAGATAAAGTATGGTACCGTGTGAAAAAGAATAGACCTATAAGCTCTATTACAAAGCCAAGAAAAGAAAAATTTTATGAATAGTATGAGCATAAAGGAAGTCAATTATCATAGTAAATGGTACCTTGAGTGAATAAATGTCGAAATAACATGTTGGAAAAGAAAAGGAAATGGACAAAGTCCATATGAGCTGATTATAGAGATGGAAGTACTTGGGATATATTTGAGTCACTTAGCCATATATTATCCTACCTTAACCAATGTGCCTACAATCTGACCTATGAAAAGTCCTTTTGATCCTAATTTGAATGTATTTGACGTGGTGGAGATATTAGAGAAATGGCGAGCCTATGGTGAGATTTTTGCATTGCATTGATTTTGAGTGCATACCGTCCCTTATTTCTTGAGTTGAGTGTACTCTATATATTACGCACATGCCATTGTGAGGTTGAATTGAATGAGATTTTTCTTTCAATGGTTATACATTGTCGATTTGACTAATGTCGTCGTGTGCACTAATGATTTTGAGCTTTGAGATATTTACGAGGCTTTATTGGTTAATCACCTTTCTTGGCTTCGTTGATCTGTTTTGTGTCTCTCTTTCTTTTGGTCTTGTTTTTGTTTGAGGACAAACAATGATTTAAGTTTGGGGGTTGATAAGCGCGCATTTTACGTTTATTGTTGATTTCTAAAGATGATTTTAGATCGATAAAGTGCGTTTATGTCTTGGATCTCAATGCTTTTACATATTTTGGAAGATACTACTCTTGGGTTACATTTTGGTGTTTTGTAGGCTTATAAGTTGAAAACGAAGCATGGAGCGAAGAACGAGCGAGATGAGGGCAAAAACACGGGCTAGCGACCGCCCTAGCGACCGCTAGCCCAACGCCGAAGACCAGTAGCGGCCTGTATGTCTGCATGCAATTGATGGCTCATGACCGGCATAGCGACCGCTAGGTCGGCCACGAAACGCCGGGACACGCGAGCATTCCCAGCGGTCGCGAGACATGCCCATGACGATTTTCCATGCGGCGACCACACCTAGCGACCGCGTGGTGTGGCCGTGGCCGACGGCGTGTGCGTCCTGCGAGAACGCAAAGATGGTCGAGGCGAGGAGGATCCCTCGCGACCGAGCTCGCGACCATGAGCGCTGCGAGCGGCGGCGAGCGTAAAATTGGGGTTTACGCCTAATCCATAAATAGGGCATTACCCCGCGCGGCCAACCTTCCCAACCGCGATTTTACGTTTTCTCGGTTTTCTCTATTTTCCATTTATTTTCACATTAGTTTTGATTTAGATTAATTCTAGTATTAGTTTTCCATCGTTCTAGCTTTAGTTCTTCGCATTGTTAACGTTTTGGAACGGTTTCGTCCGAACGAATTACATTCTTTTCCCGTTTTCCGTTGGGTTTGGATACGAACCCAACCATTGTTCTTCAAATGCTTCCCTACGGGTTTTATCTATTTAATTATTATTTTTATGATTATTTCGTATTTTATTTCGTTATTTATGTCTAGCTAAATTTACTTTCTAATCTAGGGTTTGCATGATTCTATCCTATATGTTGTGATTCGCTATTGTTATTTACCTTCCGAGGCATTCATGATTCTTGGTGCTTAATTATATGTGTTGATTTCGATCAATCTTGATGCATATCATAGTTGCCGATTAACTACGTATGATTTTAATTGTCAATCGATCTTGAATGCATGATACGGATAAACGCTTGAGTCGTAGGCGAGATAGGAACATTCGTAGGAAGCATATTCTTTGTGATCCTTTTGGGTTGCTTATTTTCCTCTAGAGGCGTAATGATAATAGGGAAAATTAGTAACCAATGTCTAGCTGTCGTGGCGAAGTTGTTGGCTACATATGTATCTTTTATCTTATGCGGATTAAAGCGGTTAATAATAAGCGGGATAAACATCGTAGTGGATAGGATTAGTGCATCCCTAGGGTTAGTCTTTCTTCATATTTATCCTTTGAGTTTTTATTGTTTTAGTTTATTTTCTTGTTGTCACCTTTGCTTTGGATTTAATTATACGAAGCCATAAACCTATACAAACCAAATCATTCTTGGATAATGATGAAGTTTCGTTGAATTAGCTTCTGTGTTTTCGGATTGCAATCCCTGTGGATACGTGATAAACGTGCATTTTACACGTTTATTGTTGATTTTTAAAGATGATTTTAGATCGATAAAGTGCGTTTATGTCTTGGATCTAAATGCTTTTATATATTTTGGAAGATCTTGCTCTTGGGTTCCGTTTTGGTGTTTTGTAGGCTTATAAGTTGAAAACCAAAGCATGGAGCGAAGGACTGACGAGCGAGGCGAAATGAGGGCCTAGCGACCGCCGGGGACGTAGCCGAGCCGCGAACCAACACCCAGCGAGCACGGCGCATGCTTGCGAAAAGATGCCTCGCGACCGGACTAGCGACCGCTGGGTCGGCGCGAGGAACCACCAAGCGCCCGAGCACGCGAGCACTCCCGGTGGCGCGAGGCGTGCCGCGGCGATTTTCATGCTCTGCGACCACGCTGGCGACCGCGAGGTGTGTCCGCGAGGCGAGTCCGGACGCGCGTACCTTCCGAGAACCCGAAGGATGGCCGAGGCGAGGAGATCCCTCACGACCGAGCTCGCGACCGCGAGCCCGGCCGTAATTCTATAAATAGGGCTTTCACCCTAATTCTATAAATAGGGCATTACCCCCTCGCGCCTCCAACCTTCCACAGCCGCGATTTTACAAGTTTTCCTCAGTTTTTCATAGTTTTCCATTTATTTTCACATTAGTTTTGGTTTAGATTCATTCTAGAAATAGTTTTCCATCGTTCTAGCATTAGTTCTACGCATTGTTAACGTTTTGGAACGGTTTCGTCCGAAGGAATTACGTCGTTTTCCCGTTTTCCGTTGGGTTTGGATACGAACCCAACCATTGTTCTCAGACGTTTTCCTACGAGTTTTATCTATTTAATTTCTGTTTTTATGATTATTTTGTATTTAATTCCGTTAATTATGTCTAGCTAATTTCTGTTCTAATCCTAGGGTTTGCATGATTCTATCCTCTACGTTGTGATTCCTGCTATTGTTATTTACCTTCCAGGCATTGATTCATGATTCTTGGTGCTTAATTATATGTGTTGATTTCTGATCAATCTTGATGCATATCATAGTTGCTAGTTAATTACGTAACAGTTTTAATTGTCAATCGATCTTGAATGCATGATACGGATAAGCCTTGAGTCATAACAGAGATAGGAATATTCGTAGGAAGCATATTCTTTGTGATCCTTTTGGAGTTGCTTATTTTCCTCTAGAGGCGTAATGTGATGTCGGAAAAATTAGTAATCAAGCTGTCACAATTGTAAATGGCGAAGTTGTTGGCTACATATGTGATCTTCCATCTTGTCTGGATTAAAACGGTTAATAATAAGTAGGATAAACATCGTTGTGGATAGGATTAGTGCATCCCTAGGGTTAGTCTTTATCTCTTATTTTCATCTTTAAGTATTTATTGTCTTTGTTTATTTTCAAGTTGTTACCTTTGCTTTGGATTTATTATCTGAAGCCATAAACCTTTCAAACCATATTCTGTTGCTTGGATAATAATGAAGGATTAGAGAGTTAGCTTCTGTGTTTTCGGATTGCAATCCCTGTGGATACGATACTCGACTTACCATTATACATCGCGCGTTAATTTACGTGCGATCAAATTTTGTCGATCAAATTTTGGCGCCGTTGTCGGGATTGTTAAGATCACATAGGAATAACTTGACGATTTGGAGTTATTAATTCAAGTTATATATTATTATATTTATTTATTCTTGCCAGAGTTAAGTTCTCTCTTTTTCTCCAGGTAGTTTATGATTACAAGGTCCGGGGACATCACGAGCAAAATCTTGACCCGAGATCGAAAATTCCCAAATGAGAAGGAGAGGAGAGAGAAGAAGGGCTGCAATGGCAGCTAATCCACGAGCAGGGCATTCCTCCCGAGCAAGCTGCACGCATGCTAGCCGATTTCGCGAGAGATGCGGCGCGGATGGCGAATATGGGACTCATATCCCTACCCGGAGATGAGACCTCTGAACTACATGTACCGACCTCCCACTAAGCAATTCCAAGGAGGAGGATGGGGCCCGCACGTGGACACGAACAATTTTGAATTAAAGCAGGCCCTGATCAGTATGGTGCAAGGAGAGCAGTTTGGAGGCGGAGTCACGGAGGATCCGAATGCCCATCTCGAGACTTATCTCGACATTTGTGAAACCATCAAGCAGAATGGGGTGCCACAAGACACAATCCGGATGCGCATGTTCGGATTCTCTCTGCGCAGCCAAACCAAAGATTGGTTCGAGCACGGACCGAGCAGGATGAGCGGTGGGGAAACTTTGCGAGAAGTTCCTTTCAAAGTATTTCCCTCCAGCCAAAGCACAGAAGATCATATCTGAGATCTCCCACTTTTGCCAACAAGGAGACGAGACGTTATTCGAGGCATGGGAGAGATTTAGGGGCCTATTGAGAAGATGCCCACAACATGGATTCTCCAAAGAGCAACAGATCACGCAGTTCTATAGTGGGCTGATGCTGCATACGAGGAGCATTATAGATGCATCGGCAGGGGAATGCCTGTTGAACCGTCGAGTAGAGGAGGCCAGCCGCATCATAGAAGAGATGGCGGCCAATAGTTATCAATGGCGATGGAGAGGCGCGGTGGCGGCAGTGCTGTGAGAGTGACTCAAAATATGACGATCTTATGAAGAAGTTAACTCTTTTGAAGAGCCAGATCGAGACAGAAGAGGTCAATCATATCAATCAGATGAACCATGGGGGAAATCGGGCATACCATCGTGACAACAGGAATCATCCGAATCGTCGTATGCCAACCCAACAATTTCCGGCAACCTCCGTGAAGCTTCAGCATGCGAATGGTATGATTCAAGAACGAAGAAGCGAGCCTAGAAGATATGATGCGGCGGTTGGTTGTGAGCAACCAACAGCGGCAACTCAACGACTTCATTCATCGGTACTCCGGCGAGAGGATAACACGGTTGGAATCGGCCGTGGCAGCCATGGGCAAGCACATGAAGATGATGGAGAATCAAATTGGTCGGAATAATTGCACAACAAAATGCACTGACCAAAGAGCGGGCCAATTTCCGAGTAATCCGGAAGTGAACCCTAAGAATCAGTGCTTTGCTATCCAGTTGAGAAGTGGAGCATCGTATCAGACCCACCCGGACGAAAAAGGAACAACGGAAGAGCACCTCGCGACCGAGCTCGCGACCTCGAGCCCGGCCGCGAAACATCACACATTCAGCCAGTCCGAGGAGCACGCAAGCGAATCCGCAGCCGCGAAAGAAAAGCACCTCGCGACCGACCACGCGACCGCGAGGTCGGCCGCGAGAGACCAGGCATAGATCCAGGGGGACGAGCCCACGCCCGCACGCACATACGCGAGGAAGAACGCCGAAGAAGCGCGCGTCCCTAGCGACCATCCTCGTGATCGCGAAGGAGGCCGCGAGGAATGCCCAGAGCCGAAATTCCCGACGTACACACCTCCGATTCTGTATCCAAGTCGGCTAGCTAAGTCGAAATATGACGAGGAGTTCGCCCGATTCAAAGAGATATTTCAGAAAGTGAATATCAATTTACCCCTCTTTGAAGCGTGAAACATCTTAGGGATATGTGAAGTTTACGAAAGATGCACTAGCAAAAGAAATTGGGTAAATTTGAAAAAATTAACCTATCCGAAGAATGCGGTGCCATCTTACGGTGGAAGTTGCCTCGAGCGAGAAAGATCAGGGAGCTTTACTTTGGGTGTGAGATTGCGAGCACACATTCCTCAATGTGTTGTGCGATTTGGAAGCCGACATCAATCGATGTGTTGAATGTATTCAACCGTGCGGAGCTAGGGAAGATGAAGCCGACAAAGATCTCGTTGATGATGGTGACAAGTCGGTCCACATACCCTAAGGGATTGTTGAAGATGTGTTGGTAAGAATTCGGGACTTTATCTTTCCTGCCGATTTTGTTATATTAGACATACACGAATTGACATCAACCACTAATCTTGGGTAGACCTTTTCTAGCAACCAGTGGTGCTTTGATTGATGTGCGGGAAGGTGACCTCACGTTTCGTGTCAATGATGAGGAGCTAAAGATTTCAATATATGGCGCCATCAAGCAACACGGCGGTTCGAGCACGAAAATTGCTATTCGATCACTCACGCTCTGCTGGTCAGTCTCGCGCGAAGGGCAACCGACCATCGAGCGAGCATCTTGCGAGGAAGAAGTGGACTCGGCATAAAAATCCGAGTGATTCGTTCAAGCTCAGTGGAAGCCATTCTTATGCCAATTGGTCTGTTATCAATGCTAAGTACGGCAAATTGAAGTTTGGAAAGCTCTCAGTTGTCAAATCGCCTGATTGATAAGAGGTAACGTCGAGCTAGCGACGATAAATCCAGCACTGGTTGGGAGGTAACCCAACATTTTACGTGCTTTTGTTTTCGTTTTGTTTTCTTCTTTTCTTTGTTTTGTTGTGTCTTGTTTGTTCGTTTTTAAGTCCCAAGGTATATCATCAATGGCGATGAATCTATCCGCCGCCGGAGTAGCGCAACATTTGAGGTACGATCTCTCCCAATCACTCTCTTCTGCAAAAATTATTACCTCCATTGCACACTGTTGACAATAAGTTTTGGGGGGGAGGGGAGTGGTCGAGTGTGATGTGGTTGAGATTCCTTTATATGTTTTGCTTTGTTTTGTTAAGTTATTATATGTTGGGGCTTTTGTCGTGTCTTTCGTGTTTTTGTTGTGTCGGTCAATCAACGAGTTGAAGTGAAATGTGTTAATCCATGTAGCCAATGATGATATAAATTTTCTATTAAATATGTGATAGTGCACATGATATGTTAGAAAATGACGCATGGATAACGAGATTGCTTAGCTTGTTGTTTTAACCATTTGCTAAAGCGTGAGACTTGAGCTTCCTTTGTATACACATCTTATTACGGTTTCTTTTATTTGTGTGATATCGTGCATGTAATTATCTTCTAGAACTTGCCATTTTACGTATCGATCTTTATGATATGTGTTTTGAATATGCGAATGATAAAAGACCATCTTTGTTAACCACATATTTACCCAAACACTAGTGATGATATATACCATTTGTCGCCTTCTTTGAGCCTTTATTAGACCTTATTCTTTTGTTAACCGGATGATAGGAGGTGAGGATGGATATGGGAATCAAATGGGAGAAAAATTTGTTTTGATATGCAAAGTGGGGATAAAAGATAAAGTATGGTACCCGTGTGAAAAAGAATAGACCCTATAAGCTCTATTACAAAGCCAAGAAAAGAAAATTTTTGTGAATAGTATGAGCATAAAGGAAGTCAATTATCATAGTATATGGTACCTTGAGTGAATAAATGTCGAAATAGCATGTTGGAAAGGAAAGGAAAATGGACAAAGTCCATATGTGTTGATTGTATAGATGGAAGTGCTTAGAGTATACTTGAGTCACTTAACCATATATTATCTTACCTTAACCAATGTGCCTACAATACAACCTATGAAAAGTCCTTTTTTATCCTAATTTGAATGCATTTGACGTGGTGGAGATATTAGAGAAATGGCAAGCCTATGGTGAGATTTTGCATTGCATTGATTGTTGAGTGCATACACGTCCTTTATTTCTTTATGAGTTGAGTGTACTCTATATTTTACGCACATGCCTTTTTGAGGGTTGAATTGAATGAGATTTTTGCTTTCAATGGTTGTACATTGTCGATTTGATTAATGTCGTCGTGTGCACTAATGATTTTGAGCTTTGAGATATTTCTGAGGCTTTATTGGTTAATCACCTTTGCTGACGCTCGTTGATCCTGTTTTGTGTCTCTCTTTCTTAGTGGTCTTTTTTTTTTTTTTAGGACAAACAATGATTTAAGTTTGGGGGGTTGATAAACGCGCATTTTACACGTTTATTGTTGATTTTTAAAGATGATTTTAGATCGATAAAGTGCGTTTATGTCTTGGATCTCAATACTTTTATATATTTTTGGAAGATACTGCTCTTGGGTTCCGTTTTGGTGTTTTGTAGGCTTATAAGTTGAAAACCAAAGCATGGAACGAAGGACGAGCAGACGAGGGTGAAATGAGGGCCTAGCGACCGCCTTCGCGGCCGCTAGCCAGGCCGCGAGCCAACACCCAACGAGCGTGAGCTCATGCGCTCGAAAGAGATGCCTCGCGACCAGACTAGCGACCGCTAGGTCGGCCGCAAGGAAACACCAGCACACGCCAGAGCATGCGAGCACTCCCAGCGGGCTCGAGACGTGCCCGCGGTGATTTTTCATGCGACGCGACCACACCTAGCGACAGTGTGGCCGAAAGGTGAGTCCGGTCGCGCGTACCTACCGAGAACCCGAATGATGGTCGAGGCAAGGAGATCCCTCGCGATCGAGCTCGCGACCGCGAGCCCGGCCACGAGGCATGGCGGCAGAAGGCAAAATTAGGATTTTCACCCTAATTCTATAAATAGGGCATTACCCCCTCGCGCCTCCAACCTTCCACAACCGCGATTTTACAAGTTTTCCTCAGTTTTTCATAGTTTTCCATTTATTTTCACATTAGTTTTGGTTTAGATTCATTCTAGCAATAGTTTTCCATCGTTCTAGCATTAGTTCTACGCATTGTTAACGTTTTGGAACGGTTTCGTCCGAAGAAATTGCGTCGTTTTCCCGTTTTCCGTTGGGTTTGGATACGAACCCAACCATTGTTCTCAGACGTTTTCCTATGGGTTTTATCTATTTAATTTCTGTTTTTATGATTATTTCGTATTTAATTCCGTTAATTATGTCTAGCTAATTTATGTTCTAATCCTAGGGTTTGCATGATTCTATCCTATACGTTGTGATTCACCTATTGTTATTTACCTTCGGGCATTGATTCATGATTCTTGGTGCTTAATTATATGTGTTGATTTTGATCAATCTTGATGCATATCATAGGTGCTAGTTAATTACGTATGAGTTTTAATTGTCAATCGATCTTGAATGCATGATACGGATAAGCGCTTGAGTCGTATGAGAGATAGGAACATTCGTAGGAAGCATATTCTTTGTGATCCTTTTGGGTTGCTTATTTTCCTCTAGAGGCGTAACAATAATAGGGAAAATTAGTAATCAAGCTATCACAATTAGTAATCAAGTTGTTGGCTACATATGTGATCTTCCATCTTATGCGGATTAAAGCGGTTAATAATAAGAAGGATAAACATCGTTGTGGATAGGATTAGTGCATCCCTAGGGTTAGTGTCATATCCGTCTTTCTTAATAAGATTAGAATGACTTTCGAACTTAGAATTTAAAATGATTCGTGTGATGAAGAAATTTTTAAAATTCCAACAAAAGAATTTAATTCACTAATTATTATCAAGTGATTACGAGAATTATTATATATTATATAATAATTGAATATGATTTATATATATATATGCTTATAAATCATTATATCAAAATGATATACTAATGTTTAATTATTAATTCATATTCTTAAGGATCGAACTTGAGCCGTGAATAATTTATTTAATGGGTTTTAGTTTACAAAGCCCAAGAGTAAAACCAAGCACAAACTAAACCTACTATATAAGCTTCTTCTTCACATTTTGAAACCTAGCCTCCCAAAAATTTTAGTCACTCCTTCTTGCAAAAGGAAACCACAAAGGTAGATTTTAATCCTCTATTAATTTTAGTATGTTTATATGCATATATGTATATGTGTTATGTGTATATGTAAGTTTGTGATTTGGGTGTGTGATGTGGTATGAATGAGAGAGACGGACGAGAGATGATGGAGAGGGATCGACGGCGGCGGCGTTGGTGGCTCCGGTCGGCTGGCGTTCGGCCGAGAAGAGAGTGGCGGCGGTTTCGCCGTGGTGTGGAGTGCGTCGGCGTGAGTGTGTGTGTGGCGTTGCTGTGGTATGGGTGCTGCGTGTGTGCGTGAGTGTGTGCGGCGGTGAGAGATGAACATGAAGGTGGTGCGGCAGCGGCGTCGCCGGACGTGTGGCGGTGGCGGTGGTGTGTGCGTGCGTGCGTGTGTGCGATGGGTTCTTTTTGCGTGTGTTCGTGTGTGTTGCCGTCAAAGCGTGTGTGCGTCGTGGAGTGTGTGTGCGTCGTGGAGAGAAGAAGCGGCGGAAATGCCGAGAATGAGAGGGTGAGGCGGCGCCGACCGGCGACGTGCATCTCAGTGTGTGTGTGTGTGTGCGTTGTGAGTGAGGGCGAGAGAGAGAGAGACGTGAGAAGATGAGAGAGAGGAGAGAAAGAAAAAAAAAATGAAAATGAGGTCGTGGAATTTTGGCGGTGACGGCATGAGAAAGCGGTAGGAAAAAGGTGGGGGAAGGCTGCATTAGGTTTAGGGTTTTGTGATGTTTTGGGCCTTGTTTTATTTATTTAATGTATTGGGCTCTTTTATTTAATAATTGGGCTGAATCTTTTCAAAGGGGTTGGGCTAGTATTTATTTAAGAGTTGGGCCCTTATTTTAAATTAAATGGGCTGACTCTTTTATTTAATAAATGGGCTGGTTCCTATTTATTAAATGAGTTGGGCCTAGAATGATATGTGATGTGGGCCGATTCATTTTAAATGTTGGGCTCAGTTTAATTTAAGTATGGGCTGGACCTCTTTATTTATTAATTAATAGTTGGACCTTGAATTAAATAATAATTGGACTTTGATTTAATTAATGTTTGGGCTTTAATTTTAATTAGTAATTGGACTTGCCTTAATTAATTAAATCCTTAGACTTTAATTAATTAAATAAATAAGGTTTAACTTTAAGACTTAATTAATTAAATTATATTAAGTCTTATTAATTAAATAATTAACTTAAACTTATATATAATTTTAAATTATTTAATTATGGTAAGTTAATTAATTAATTAATTAATTAATTAATATTAAGTTTAATTAATTGATTGATTAAGATAAGGTTAAGTCAAGTTTAAATTATCTTTAATTTATGATTAAGACCTCTTTAATTAATGTAATTAATTTCTTTTAATGAAATTAATTAAGTTAGAATAATTAAATAAATTAAATTATGCTAGTCGAGTGCATAATTTAATAATTATATTATGTGTTATATTAGCGAGAGTCCTTATATATATATATATATATATATACATATATATATGATTTTAGTATGCAATTTAATTGCATTATACTTTTGTAAAAGTATTTAACAACGAAGATCATGAAATTAAATTATTTCTAAACGAAAAGTCGAGTAAGGGTATTGTTGGTGCCTTAGCCGATATAAATTAGTTTTCAAATTTAATTATATTTTGAAAACTCGGGCTTAACGAATCATAAGCTAGTATCCTACTCTACTTGGGCTTAAGGCTAGCTTTTCGAGACCTATTAAGATTAGTGCTTCTTGTAGGTTTTGTCGATCAAGGGGATTAGCGTTGCTTTCCCGAGAAGCGTACCATAGTGATTTCCTCAGGCTTTGTCTTATCGAGGTGGGCTTTTCTTTTCTTATCCTCAAGGATAAAATGATTTATTTATGATGCTTTATGCAAAATGAAAAGTATTTATTTATGATGTTTTCTCTTTTGAGAAATGATGAAGAAAATGATGTTCATGAAATTACACCCAAAATGTTTATGTTTTTATGTATGTATCCTATCAATGTGTTGGTTACTTGACAATGAATGAAAGAAAAGTTATTGGGTCGCTCCCGATTCATGAAAAATCGAATTCGGATCACATGCTTTATAGCACGGATTAACGTGTACACTCAAGTTGTTGTGTCTTTGTAAGTACAATTCACGGCCGGTCACAGCGACGTAGAGGGAGGCCTCCTTCTACGGCGTTCAGGAATCAGGATGATGTTATATGAGGAATGAAAGGATATGGATCATACATACAAAGAAAATGTCTGGCAGACGATTTATGAAAATGCAAGAAAATGTTTAGTAAGCACGAGTATTTCAAATAAAACCTCGTGGAGTTCTTGATGGGCGATGTAATTTAAAGATGAAAATGTTTTGGCATGAGTCCACCGAGTGCATTCTTATACTCGACCACTGCATGTTTGTTTTAAATGTGCGAGGTTGAATTTGATGATGCGATGGGGCGGTGTTGAGCAATAGAATTCTTTTGTCATTGAAAGTTAGTACCTTGAGTGCACATCGTCATATGTGTATTCACATGTTTTCCACAAGAATACTAAGTCATTTATATATTATGTTTGTCAAATCTAATCTCTTGGAAATTCTAAAAGTATTCCTTATATGTGTCTCGTATTTCAATGTTCCATGTCTTTATTCGTTTCTTAATTCCCGTTCGAGTAATAGTCCCCGCTAATCAAGTCCTTTGGGATAGCGGGCGTTACAAAGTGGTATCGAGGCGATTCATTCCTTGAATTCCAAAATCTCCTTCAAAATTAAGTCTAGATTGAGTCACTAGACTTGTTAGAGGTCGATCGACTATGCTCGACACTCCATCACATCAAGCTCAACCGGAATGAGGTAAATGATTTCTCTTCAAAGTTTTGAAATGAAAAGTTGAAAGTGAGAAAGGATGAAAATGATTTATTTTATTTTATTTTTTTTTTTTTCAAAAAAAAAAAGAGATTCACAATATGCGGTATGGGATGCATATTTAAGGAAAACTTTCTGAGTTTGATTTGTGCTAAGTAAATGATTCTTTCTCAAATTTTGAAATAATTTTTAAAGTGAAATGAAAGTTATGAGGATTTATTGAAAGTGAAAGTTATTGCAAATGTTGCAAATAAAGTTTCATGTCATGAAGTCTGAGTGATGAAATAATAAGAAAGTTGTTGGTTCGCTACCAACATATCATGGTTTAATGATGTTTATCAAGAGGATGTTGTCATGATCGGGAAGTTGTTGGTTCGCTACCAGCGTATGATAATGTATGATAATGTCATACGAGAAAGTATTAATGAATATGTGTCGATAAATGAAATGTTTGAATTCATGGAATTGATAAAGATTTATTATTATTAATGATGAAAGTTGTCATGTGAATTATCAAGTTATTTTCATATGTTGTTTTGTGAATTGTTTAATTGTTTTCAAAATATCATTGTGAGTCATTGTACTCGGATAAGCTAAGTTCATTGTCGTGTTAGGGACAACCCGAACCATAACGACAAATGAAATCGATTGTCGAATTAGATTTTCAAATCTTTTCGATCATGCATGAGACCATTATCTAAGTTCATTGTCGTGTTAGGGACAACCCGAACCATAACGACACAAAAGAAATTGATTTTCGAATTAGATTTTCAAATCTTTTCGATCATGTATAAGGCTATTGGAACCTACATGATAATAGCTTCCACAAAAGCGAAAATGATTGATGGCGATATTTACGGATTCATATCCTAAAATGATCGAAATAAGGTATGGGTTCTATCTGGTGTGTGTACCCAAGGACATTTTGAAGCGTAAGTCGTGATAGCCTCATTATAACAACTTAGAAAGAACTAGTTCAACTGTTTCACATAGAAGCGCTTGAACATAGAGCGACATGGAAAGATTGAGGATTCACTTGAGTTACACCATTATGGTTATGATTAGTTCTCATGTAGGTGTTAACTTATCGAGAATGAAAGGCGTGCCGATAGAGAATGTTAGGGGCGAGGGCGAGGGCGATGGCGATGGCGTGGTGCGTGTACAAGGAAGAGTTTTGTCCATCAAGAACCTAACCCACAAGTAGCACCGAACCGTATGGTGAAGAAAAGTTCCGAAAGAGAAACCCCGGCGTTCGACGGACTAGGCGATCAATGGATCTTGAGAAATGGATCGTACGTGGGCAATTTTTAACTATATTCGATTTGAAGACAAAAAAAAGTGAGTGAAGTCGTCACCTACCGGTTGGTGAAAGAAGGCGACTTTTGGTGGGAGTCGATGAAACGCACCATGGTGAGAAGAACTCGAGAACCTCACATGGGAAGAATTCATGATTGAATTGTATGAGAAATACATACGAGAATGTTACCGTCGGAAAAGCGAGCGAGTTGGAATGCGAAGCAGGGAACTCACATGCTTCTTGTAAGGCATTAGACTTAACTCCTGAACCATCTAGGAATGCTTTAATGATTAGCACACCTGATGGAAAAAGAATGTCTGCTGAATATATTGTCTCGAACTTAGAATTGAACATAGGTGCTGAAGAATTTAGGGCAGACTTATATGTCATCTCTATGATAGAATTTGACATCATCTTAGGAATGGATTGGCTCACCAAAGTCAATGCCACAATTTTGTCTGTGAGAAAGATCTCATTCGGACCCTTGGAAATGAGGGGACAAATTTTCACGGGATAAGAATGGGAAAAGGAGTATCGGTGATATACGCCATGAAAGCCACCAAGATTATGAAGAAAGGAGGTTGCTATGCATTCCTCGTCGACAGACAAGAAAACCAGAGGTGGAGAAAACAATTGGAGAAGTTCCGGTGGTTCGAGAGTGCGAAGATGTTTTCGGAAGAATTACGGGTATGCCACGGATCGGCAATTAGAGTTCTCAATCGACCTAGAACCGGGCAGCTCCGGTGTCAAAAGCACCGTATAGGATGGCCCCACCAATTACAAGAATTAAAGATTCGATTCTGGGAGGCTGTTGGACCTGGGTTTCATACAACCTAGTGTATCGCCATAGGGAGCACCGGTCCTATTCGTCGAGAAGAAAGATGGAACATTAAGGATGTGTATCGATTACGAGAGAATTGAACAAGCTCACTATTAAGAATAGATATCCTCTCCCGGGATAGGCGACTTGTTCGACCAAGCGAAAGGAGTGGAGTATTTTCAAGATAGACCTAAGGTGCGGATACCATCAGCTCAAAATGAGAAGGAAGATATTCCTAAAGCAGCGTTTAGAACACGTTACGGACATTACGAGTTCACGGTAATGCCGTTTGGGTTGACAAACATGACTATTTTATGGATCGATGAATAGAGTATTCCATGATATCTCGATAGTTTTGTCTTAGTGTTTATCGATGATATTCTCATCTACTCTAAGACAGGAACAACATGAAGAGCACTTGCGTGTTGTACTCGAGATTTTCTAAACGAAAATTATCGCCAAACTCGGCAAGTGTGAATTTTGGTTAAAGGAAGTGATGTTCCTCGGACACATCGTGTCGATCGAGGAATCAAAGTAGATCACTGCTAAGGTGGAAGCCGTCGAAGGATGGAGGACACTATCAAGCATGATGAAATCGAAGTTTTCTCGGTTTGGCGGGGATACTCAGACGTTTCATTGAAGGATTCTCAAAATTTGGCTGAGCGATGACACGACTTCTAAGAAAGGGACCAAGTATATTTGGACCGAAGGCGTGAAAGAGTTTTCAAGAACTTAAGACAAAGCTAACCTTTGCTCGGTGTTAGCAATCGAAGGAGAATGAAGGATTAAGTAGTTTACGGATGCCTCAAAGTTGGGACTAGGTTGTGTACTAATGCAAAACCGAAGGTGATAACATCGCATCTAGTCAATTGAAGCCCATGAGTTGAATTATCGACTCATGACTTAGAGTTAAACTGCGATCGTACATGCTTTGAGGATCGGAGACACCACCTTTATGGGTCGGTGTAAAATTTTCCTGAGATAATAAGAGTTTAAAGTACTTTTTCGCGGAAGGATCGAATCGAGATTTCAAATTTTATTATTACCCAAGTTACGTCATTGAGTTTAACTCCATGATCTAGTTTCAGCTGCGGAAATCACTTGAGTTTTCACTTTTCGTGAAAGAAGTTTACCAACAGAAAATTTCATAAAATCGTCATTTGAAACCAAGCCTTCACGTGGTGAGAAGTAATTGTGACGGTGCAGCCAGCCCATATGACCAAAGACATCTCGATGAGTCGTCATTCGATCTTGGATCCTATCCCAATTATTAAATTCAAGGAACATATTGGTTCAAACTCTCAAAAGTACAATCGACTCGAATTTGAACCCTTACACTTGTAAGTTGTTTTGATAAGTTTTCTTCAATCCTCGAAACACCTAAATCGATGACCCTTGATGGGCTTTATGGGATCTTGATGACGATAAAGTTATACTCTCATGTGAGTGTTATGAAAATAAAGTTATGAATGATATACTCTTTAGCATTCAGTGCAAGAGTAGAAGTAAATGAAAATATATGATATTCTTGGGGAATAATCTCATATTAATATTTTATAAAGAGAGAGATTACAACTTATCTTTAAGATAGTTGATTGTCCTTAAGACCTCGTTAGTAGGTTGGACATGTTCAAAGTTGGTGATGCATACGAGACTCTTTTCAATGGACATATAAGGAATGATAGCATCTTTGTTAACAAATCTCTCGCTTTATACCTCAACCCTTAGAATTATGCTTGAGCATAATTGATTCCAATATCTGAGACCTTGTATGGTCAAAATGTCGATCACCTCTTTATTGGGATGAAGTGGGAGAAAGGAAGCGCTGGGTCGACCTGAGTACGACAAATGGTTGAGAAAGTCGATCACATTAAACAAAGAATCAAAGAAGCTCGGGACGAGACAAAAGTCTTACGCCGATAGCGTCGTCGACTTAGAATTTAATGTGGGGATCGAGTTTTCTTATGGTTTCTCCTCAAAGGAATTATACGCTTTGGCGAGATGAAGATTCGACCCGCTATATAGGACCTTCGAGATCCTAGGCAGAGAATAGGCCTTGTGGCATATAGGTTGGCTTTGCCACCAAGCATTGGAGCGTACACAATGTGTTCCATGTCTCGAAATTAAGAAAAATCGTGTTTGATCCGAAACATGTAATTAAGCACGATGAAGTAGTCTAGCAGGGACTTAAGTTCTGAAGAAATACTGTCCAAATTTTGGATAGAAAAGTTCAAGTTTTGCGGAACAAACAATTGTTCTCGTTAAAGTAAAGTGGAACCATCATGGTATGGAGGAGGCCACATGAGAACTTGAGGACAAAATGAAATCTAAGTATCGATTTAGATTACCAAGGAATGGAATTTCGAGGCGAAATTTTATAAGGATGGAGGGATGTCATATCCGTCTTTCTTAATAAGATTAGAATGACTTTCGAACTTAGAATTTAAAATGATTAGGTGCCCAATGAAAGAAATTTTTAAAATTCAACAAAAGAATTTAATTCACTAATTATTATCAAGTGATTACGAGAATTATTATATATTATATAATAATTGAATATGATTTATATATATATATGCTTATAAATCATTATATCAAAATGATATACTAATGTTTAATTATTAATTCATATTCTTAAGGATCGAACTTGAGCCGTGAATAATTTATTTAATGGGTTTTAGTTTACAAAGCCCAAAGTAAAGCCCAACACAAACCAAAACCTACTATATAAGCTTCTTCTTCACATTTTGAAACCTAGCCTCCCAAAAATTTGATCCTCCTTCTTGCAAAGGAAACCACAAAGGTAGATTTTAATCCTCTATTAATTTTAGTATGTTTATATGCATATATGTATATGTGTTATGTGTATATATAAGTTTGTGATTTGGGTGTGTGATGTGGTATGAATGAGAGAGGCAGACGAGAGATGATGGAGAGGATCGGCGGCGGCGTTGGTGGCTCGGTCTGGCGTTCGGCCGAGAAGAGAGGGTGGCGGCGGTTTCGCCGTGGTGTGGGTGCGTCAGCGTGAGTGTGTGTGGCGTTCTTTGTGGTATGGGTGCTGCGTGTGTGCGTGAGTGTGTGCGGCGGTGAGAGAGATGAACATGAAGGTGGTGCGGCGGCGGCGTCACGGGCGTGTGGCGGTGGCGGTGGTGTGTGCGTGCGTGCGTGTGTGCGATGGGTTGCATTGCGTGTGTTCGTGTGTGTTGCCGTCAAAGCGTGTGTGCGTCGTGGAGTGTGTGTGTGCGTCGCCGGAGAGAGAGAGAACGCAGCGGCAGCAGCTGCCGAGAATGAGAGGGTGAGGCGGCGCCGACCGGCGACGTGCGTCTCAGTGTGTGTGTGTGTGTGCGTTGTGAGTGAGGGCGAGAGAGAGAGAGACGTGAGAAGATGAGAGAGAGGAGAGAAAGAAAAAAAAAATGAAAATGAGGTCGCCGGAATTTTGGCGTGACGCGCTGAGCCGAAAAGCGGAAAAAGGTGGGGGGGGGAGAGCTGCTGTTAGGTTTAGGGTTTTGTGATGTTTTGGGCCTTGTTTTATTTATTTAATGTATTGGGCTCTTTTATTTAATAATTGGGCTGAATCTTTTCAAAGGGGTTGGGCTAGTATTTATTTAAGAGTTGGGCCCTTATTTTAAATTAAATGGGCTGACTCTTTTATTTAATAAATGGGCTGGTTCCTATTTATTAAATGAGTTGGGCCGAGAATGATATGTGATGTGGGCCGATTCATTTTAAATGTTGGGCTCAGTTTAATTTAAGTATGGGCTGGACCTCTTTATTTATTAATTAATAGTTGGACCTTGAATTAAATAATAATTGGACTTTGATTTAATTAATGTTTGGGCTTTAATTTTAATTAGTAATTGGACTTGCCTTAATTAATTAAATCCTTAGACTTTAATTAATTAAATAAATAAGGTTTAACTTTAAGACTTAATTAATTAAATTATATTAAGTCTTATTAATTAAATAATTAACTTAAACTTATATATAAGTTTAAATTATTTAATTATGGTAAGTTAATTAATTAATTAATTAATTAATATTAAGTTTAATTAATTGATTGATTAAGATAAGGTTAAGTCAAGTTTAAATTATCTTTAATTTATGATTAAGACCTCTTTAATTAATGTAATTAATTTCTTTTAATGAAATTAATTAAGTTAGAATAATTAAATAAATTAAATTATGCTAGTCAGTGCATAATTTAATAATTATATTATGTGTTATATTAGCGAAAGTCCTTAATATATATATATATATACATATATATATGATTTTAGTATGCAATTTAATTGCATTATACTTTGTAAAAAGTATTTAACAACGAAGATTATGAAATTAAATTATTTCTAAGCGAAAAGTCGAGTAAGGGTATTGTTGGTGCCTTAGCCGATATAAATTAGTTTTCAAATTTAATTATATTTTGAAAACTCGGGCTTAACGAATCATAAGCTAGTATCATACTACTTGGGCTTAAGGCTAGCTTTTGAGACCTATTAAGATTAGTGCTTCTTGTAGGTTTTGTCGATCAAGGGGATTAGCGTTGCTTTCGAGAAGCGTACCATAGTGATTTCCTCGGGCTTTGTCTTATCGAGGTGGGCTTTTCTTTTCTTATCCTCAAGGATAAAATGATTTATTATGATGCTTTATGCAAAATGAAAAGTATTTATTTATGATGTTTTCTCTTTTGAGAAATGATGAAGAAAATGATGTTCATGAAATTACACCCAAAATGTTTATGTTTTTATGTATGTATCCTATCAATGTGTTGGTTACTTGACAATGAATGAAAGAAAAGTTATTGGGTCGCTCCCGATTCATGAAAAATCGATTCGGATCACATGCTTTATAGCACGGATTAACGTGTACACTCAAGTTGATTTGTGTCTTTGTAAGTACAATTCACGGTCGGCGTGACGTAGAGAGCCTCGCTTCTACGGCGTTCGGGAATCGAGATGATGTTATATGAGGAATGAAAGGATATGGATCATACATACAAAGAAAATGTCGGCGGACGATTTATGAAAATCGAAAATGTTTAGTAAGCACGAGTATTTCAAATAAAACCTCGTGGAGTTCTTGATGGGCGATGTAATTTAAAGATGAAAATGTTTTTGGCATGAGTCCAGGTGCATTCTTGTACAGCCTACGCATGTTGTTTTAAATGTGCGAGGTTGGTGGTGATCACGATGGGCGGTGTTGAGCAATAGAATTCTTTGTCATTGAAAGTTAGTACCTTGAGTGCACATCGTCATATGTGTATTCACATGTTTTCACGCAAGAATACTAAGTCATTTATATATTATGTTTGTCAATCCTAATCTCTTGGAAATTCTAAGAAGTATTCCTTATATGTGTCTCATATTTCAATGTTCCATGTCTTTATTCGTTTCTTAATTCCGTTCGAGTAATAGTCCACGCTAATCCGTCCTTTGGGATAGCGGGCGTTCTGATTAGTCTTCATCTCTTATTTTCATCTTTGCGTGTTTATTGTCTTTGTTTATTTTCAAGTTGTTACCTTTGCTTTGGATTTATTATCTGAAGCCATAAACCTTTCAAACCATATTCTGTTGCTTAGATAATAATGAAGGATTAGAGAGTTAGCTTCTGTGTTTTCGGATTGCAATCCCTGTGGATACGATACTCGACTTACCATTATACATCGCACGTTAATTTACGTGCGACCAAATTTTGTCGATCAATACGATACTCGACTTACCTTATACTTGCACGTTTTTCGTGTGAGAAAAACTAGCGATCACCGGGCTCGCGGTCGCGAGCTTGGTCGCTAACTCCTCGTCAGAGCTCTCTGGACAGTTTCTCACGGCCGACCCAGCGGTCGCTAGGTTGGTCGTGAGATTCTCGGGAAAACGCTCTGCCTCTTTTCTCGTGGTCGTGCTTGCGGTCGTGAGCTCGATCGCGAGATCCTCGTTCGGCTCACGTTCACATTTTTCTCGCTCGGGATGGTTCTGGCACTCTTTCCCACTCCTCAACTGGATGGTAAAACAATGATTCTTTGGGTTTACCTCCGTAGTGCTAGGAAATTGGCCCGACTTTTGTTGCGCATTCAGCTGTGCGGTTATTTGACTGATTTGGTTTTCCATCATCTTCATGTGTTTCCCCATAGCCATCACAGTGGACTCCAGATGAGTTATCCTCTTACCGGCTACTCTTGATGAAGGCGTTTCATCGAAGTCGCCAATTGTTGGTTGCTCACAACCAACTGTTTCATCATCTCCTCTAAGCTCTGCTTTTTCGGCTCCTGAATCATCCCATTATGCACTGCAAAACCTGCAAGAGGTTGTTGGAAGTTGTTGGGGTTGACATACGACAAGTTAGGATGATCCCTATTGTTAGGATGGTACGTCAGATTTTTCCCAGGATGGTTCCTCTGATTTATAAAATTAACGTCCTCCGTCTCGAACTAGCTTTTCAAAAGAGTAAACTTCTCCATGAGATCATCATATCTCGAGTCACTCTCACAGCAGCTGCTTTAACCACAGGCGTTCTCTCCATCGGCCATTGATAGCTGTTGGCAGCCATTCTTCTATGATTCTGTTGGTCTCCTCCACTCGTCGGTTCAACAGGCACCCCCTACCGATGCATCCACTATGCTCCTCGTGTGAGGTGTCAGTCCACTATAGAACTGCGTGATTTGCTGCTCTCTAGAGAATCCATGTTGTGGGCACTTTCTCAGTAAGCCCCTAAATCTCTCCCACGACTCGAACAATGATTCATCTCCTAGTTGGGAGTAGTGGGAGATCTCGGCGATAATCTTCTGCGCTTTAGCCGGTGGAAAATATTTTGAGAGAAACTTCTTGCAAAGTTTCCAACCTGTTTATCCCAGTGCGGTCCAAGCTCTTGAACCAATCCTTCGTCTGATTGCGCAAAGAAAATCCGAACATGCGCATTCGGATCGTATCTTGTGGCATCCCATTTTGCTTGATGGTGTACATATGTCGAGGTATGTCTCGAGATGGGCATTCGGATCTTCTGTCACTCCTCCTCCGAACTGTTCTCCTTGAACCATGCTGATCAGGGCCGGCTTCAACTCAAAATTGTTTGCATTCACCTCCGGGCCCCATCCGCCTCCTTGAAATTGTTCAGTAGGAGGTCGATACATGTAGTTCAACGGTCTCGTCTCTGGAGCAGGGACAAGGAGTCCCATGTTCGCCATTTGGCGCTGCATCTCTGTAAACTCTGCCAGAAGACGTGCAGCCTGCTCGGAAGATACATCCCCATTGTTCGGATTTGCTGCCATATCTTGCCACCTCCTTTCTCGTCTCCTTCTCCTTTGGGTATTTTCGAGCTCGGGGTCTAAAGGTTGTTCAGGTTGTCCCCGAGATCTTGTGATCATATACTACCTGGAGAAAAGGGAGAACTTAGCTCTGGCAAGAAAAAATAAATATAATAAAATACAACTTGAATTAATAATTCCAAATCGTCAAGTTATTCCTATATAATCTAAACAATCCCCGGCAACGGCGCCAAAATTTGATCGCTACTTTTTCTAACACGAAAACGTGCAAGTAGATAGGGTAGTCGAGTATCGTATCCATAGGGATTGTAACGCGAAAACACAGAAGCTAACTCAACAATAATTCATCATTATCTAAGGACAGATTTGGTTTTGAAAAGGGTTTTGGGACTTCGAATACTAAATTCAAAGTCAAGAGCAAATAAAACAATTAAAGCAATCAATAAAAACTCAAAAAGATAATAAGATAGAAAGACTAACCCTAGAGATGTATTAATCCTACCAACATCGTATGTTTATCCTGCTTCCTATTAACCAATTTTTAATCCAGGCAAGATGGAAGATCACATATATAACCAACAACTTCAGTTATGACAATTGTGCGTAGAGATTACTAATTTTCCCTATTATCATTCGCCTCTAGGTGAAAATTAGCAACCCAAAAGATCACAAAGAATATGCTTCCTACGAATGTTCCTATCTCGCCCACGACTCAAGGTTTATTCGTATTATGCATTCAAGATCGATTGACAATTAAAACTGTTAAGTATTCAACTGGCAACTAGATATGCATCAAGATCGATCAGAAATTAACTCATATTAATAAGCACCAAGAATCATAAATAAATGCCTGGAAGGTAAATAGCACCAGCAGGAATCACAACACTTAGGATAGAATCATACAAACCCTAGGAGTAGAATATGAATTTAGCTAGACATAATAAATGAAATAAAATAAGAATTAACCATAGAACAGAAATTATATAAATAAAACCCGTAGTGTAGCGTCGGAAGAACAATGGTTGGGTTCGTATCCAAACCTAAGAAGAAACGGGAAAATACGAAATTCGTTCGGACGAAATCATTCCAAAACGATAACAATGCGTAGAATAATTGTAGAACAATGAAAATCTAATGCCTAGATGAAAGTAAATTAAAGCTAGAGCTAAAGTATGTGAAAAACTGAAGAAAAACGTGTAAAAAGGTCTGTTGCATGTTGTGGAATCAGAGTCCCTTGCTCCGTGCGGCTGTTCTTCTATTTATAAGCCCTCGTAAAAAGCCCATGAAATCACCGAAAATGGGCCCAAAAAATCACGTCCAACGCCGGACGGGACGAAGCGCCGACGCGAGCGTTCTCTGGAAAGGTCAGAGAGAGCAGCCCAGCGCTGGACGGAGTGGAGCATCGGACGCGAGTAGCTTCTGGTGTGAAAAGTGAGAGGTACCCAGCATCGGATGCGGACGAAGTGCCAGACGCGAGGGATAAAGCTTCGGATGAGGCCGTAGCGCTGGACGGACACGGCTGGAGAACGTGCACGGGAGAGTGACGTTGCAGCTGGCGCTGGGGCGAGTCCAGCGCTAGAAGGGTGCATGTGTACAGGCGAGGCGATGCGGATGAAGCGCCGGCTGGATGCAGAGCAGGCGCTGGGAAAGCCAGCGCCGGTTGGTGCGGCGCAGCGCGCGGGGAGGAGAAAGAGGCTGAACGTCCTGCAGGGGGCGCGGGGTGAGCTTCAAGACCGTGTGAGCGTTGTTTCGCTTGCAATGCACGTTGGGCGTGCCCGGTGTTGGACGCAAGACAGCCCCGGACGCTTCAAGACGCGCGCGCGCACGATCATTGTTTCGCTCTGTTCTCTCGTCCAAACCAATTGCGATCCGTTGTGCCTATAAACTCCTATCGAGATACTATTTAACATTGTAAACTTTTTACATCCATATTTTTCATATCCATTTCATCATCTTTGGTTACATCTTTGCCTTGTGCGTCGATTATCACCTGAAAAGCCTACAAAATACCCAAGAGGAACCCCAAGAGCGAATCTTCCAAAAATAGCTAAAAGCATTAATATCGACTATATAAACGCACTTAAACCAATCTAAATCATCTTAATATAGCATTAATAAATGAGTAAAAAGTGTGATTATCAAGAGTTGCATGGAGAACACCACCGTATCTGTCACGACCCGCCTACCTAATCAGATAATTAGGTCGTAACTCGGAATTAAGAAGAAAATTTAACGACAACGGGTTCAAACATATGTCAAGAGAAAAGATGACAACAACCTCCTTTATGAATGAATCTAACATTTACGGTTCAAGAAGGTAAAATATACAGTAGGTTTTCAAGAATGTTTTGTCAACAAGAATGATTTATCAACAATTTAAAACAAGGAATGACAACGATTCAACCGAATAATATTGAATCCAACGAAAACCATTCTGAACATTCGAGAAATCCTTGTTCACCGAACATTGGACATGATCACTTTATCATATCAGAACATATAAGCAAGTAAGGACAAAGCTCGGCAACGAAACGTGGCTAAGAATTATGTATGAAGACATAACTCTCTGGGCAACAAAACATGTCAATAACAATAGAATAACCTTAATATGAATCAACATTTAGAGAAGCTCCTTCGCGCAGCATTCGATTCCAGCATTCTCTCCAGCTCAACCTGCATATTTAGAAATATATGCAGGGCGTGAGTACAAAAATGCACTCAGTGGGTATACGCCAAAAACATAAAAATAAACTTTGCCCTTAGGCTATAACTTGACTTGCCATAATATATGCTTTCATAAATAAATACTTACTTGCTCATACATGCTCATATCATCATATCATATGCATATGCATGTTTCATGTCCAGATGCATCTTTCTCTCTCCTTCCCATATCCACGGATTCTTTATGCGTGTTGAGAAGTAGGCCTCCTTCTCAAACACTTTAATATCATATACCCGAGTTGGACCCGAAGGTTCTCAACTACGGTCATACTCGACGTCGGTAAATTCTTTCTTTTTCTTTCTTTCTTTTCTTTCTTTCCCGTGGATAGGTAGTGCATCATGCTTATGCTCATGCTCAAAACATTGGCAAGTCAATCAACTTTTCAAATAAATGCATATCATAAATCTCATGTCATCTTTCATGCATAATCATATCATATCATTTGAAAATATTTAAAAGCATAAGCATATTTTATAGAAAATTCTTATACCCACCTGGATGTTCCTTAGAGCTAAGGAACGAATTTCTAATTTCAATTCCATTTCTTCCTTTATCCATATCTTATCCTCATAGAACGGCATAAAAGCCTATCAGGAGCCAAACAAGAACATTACTCATCTTAGTCGTCGACACGACCATATCTTCTCGATATCAAATATAAGACGCTATGGTTATCAAAACTTGGGTCATTACATCCTCTAACATCTTATTAACAAACAATTTCTATCAAAATTCGGCTAAACAGAACGCTTATAAAACGATCGCCAAATCAACACCAGATCAACCAAACATAGCCCAAACTCCATCAATTCATCACCATATGTCTCAATATGCATAGGAAACTCAACAACAAGCTTCAATCATCTCATCTTAGCCAATAACCGAAAATCCCCTTAAGACGTCACTTAAGGTCTAACGTCGAAAATTCACGTGAGACGTCATCTAACACCAACGAACCTATATACATGCTCAACTATCTTTAAATATCATCATTTTATCAATAAAACATAAAGATCAAAGCTTTTCTTTGAAAACTTAATTTCACCGACAAACTAAAATTTCAGTTTTTGAACACGTCATGGAAAAATCCAAATAAATCATTTTAGGCTTTATTCATGTCATAGATTTCAAATATGAAGTCAAAATGATCAAATAAAATCAAAATCCAACATTATAACACTTAGGGTTTTCGCCATTTGGGCTTTTTCAGATACTTTCGATTTCAAACGTTTTCTTGTTCCAAACACGTTTATATCAATCCAATAACATATATATAAAGTAAATTCAATCATAACAACATCATAAATTCAAGATCCAAGCATGCTCTTTTTCGAAAATTACATGAATTTACAATTAATAAACATATGATGTACAAATTCAACGTTAAACAATACGTAGACGTCGAATCCATCATAATATTAACAAATAATCAAACAAAACATAATCCTTCAAATTTTCAGCATATAACCGAAAATATGAAATAACATATGCTCATAAATTTTAAAATTTTCAATCCGTAGATGTGTTCTAGAGACGAGATTATACCTCGTTTCGAAGACGGATCGAAAATTCAACGGCTGGATCTTCCTATTTTTCTCTTGGAATTTTCAAAAATTAGTGTGTGTTCATGTGTATGTTGCGTGAGTTTTGGCTGCAAATTGGAGAAGAAAATGGTTTTAAAAGTATAGGTATACTTATGTAATAAATAAATTAATAAGGGTAAAATAGTAATTTCACATTATAAATTAATTTTTTCTTTTATTTTTCAAAACATAATGGTGCCAACACACCATTTTCTAGAGAATTCCACAAAATAATTTTCCTATTTTTATCCTTTAATTTTCGGATTTAATAATATTAATAATAATAATAATAATATATTTTCATGTAATTTTCCAAAATATGCTAGAAAATTCCATAATTAATTCCCAAAAATTCCAATATTGAATTTTATTTTCTTAACACTTTAAACTCATCATTTTCATCAATATAAAGTTCCAAAATTATAAAATATATTATAGGAACTCACTTTATAAAAATAGAGATTTAATTCCATTTTATGCAAATAATTGAATTAAATATTCCATTTATTCTTAAATCCTTCAAAATCACTTTCTAAATTTTTCCATCATCAAATATCATTAAAAATAATAATTAAAAATATTTTCAGCCTTAAAAACCATTTTGAATATTTTGCTCTTAATTCGAGCTTAATCGGCAAACGCCGACGTCACAAAAACGTAAATTTTGAAATTCTCAATTTTCTGAAATCAAAATTTATTGAGCATGTATCTATCATCTTAAGACTCTTGGAATCTAGGTCTTCTTATCCTAAATAAGATCTGAGAATCTTATCTCAGATTCTGCCTCGATTCTATCGTCTCAACTTGAAGCTTAACACAAAAGCTTCTAACTTAAACAAATCCTTTCATAAGGATGCAATGCCCTTCTTATTAAGCTCTTAATCATGAGCTAATCTCTTACATGTAAATACGGGTATTACATTCTCACCCCCTTACAAAAATTTCGTCCTCGAAATTTTGTACGTCAGCAAAAGCTCAGAATATATCCTTCTCATCTGACTTTAACTTCCATGTTGCTTCTTCTAAATCATCATACTTCATATCGATCTAAGATGCATTCTGACTTTTCTTCGTAGCTTAAATCTTGTTCGCGAACATTTGTTCTCTTGAGATATGATGTGTTTTGGATTAAACACATATCTTAGTAACTGCGACATATAGAACACATCGCGAATATTTTCGAAATTCGGAGAAAATGCTAATCTGTAGGAGACTAGCTACTCTTTCTTGAATCTCGAACAATTCAATACATCTCGGTAATTTCTTGGATTCTTGTCTTTACTTGTCGTAAGATTACGACCATCTCTTTAATCGTTCTGGTCCAAGCACTTTTCTTCTTCAATTACGTTTTAAATAAAACGACTATCTACACTTGCTATCGTAAAAGACTTCATAGAGCGCCATATAAATCGTCGTTCGATCTTGTCTTCTAATGTCCGGATGGTCCATTTAAATTGACCATCTATTGCGGATAGAAAGTCTGATCGAAATTCAATCTTGTATTTATCTTTTTAATAAACTCGTCCAACACGAGATGTAAACTTGGAGTCTCTGTTCGAGATGATTGAGACAAGCATTCCATGTAAACTTACTATCTCTTGACGTACACTTGAGTTAACTTGTCAGCTTAGTACGTGATAGAGATTAGAATAACATAAGCGTATTTCGTGAGTCGATCGATTATCACCCACGCTTCGATTTGGTAACTAAAGCGTATGTCTTCTTATCTTTTCAACTTTATAAAGAGCATCACGAATTGATCTGCAAAATTCACAATCATATACTGCGACAATCTTCTTTCTTTGCTTCATGCTCGTAAACTAAATCTCTTTCTGGTTGTAGAATTCCAAGGTATATACTTTTCGTACCATTATTTCTTGAATTACTTCCACGTAAAATTCTCTAGTTGCTCGGAAGGAAGAACTTTCTGACGTAATATCCACCAGAAAGTTGTTGACCCTTCAACATCAACGATATACATAGGAGATATTTTTGATCAAAGCTCTCCAAAATTCGAAAACTCGCTCATTGAAACGAACTCATTCTTTGACATCAGCCGAGTATCAACTTCATTGAGGATAAAGGATCTGGTATAGAAACTCTGCCATTCTGCAATTGGTTTAAAGGAGAGAAAGTACAAGTGAATTTTGAAAAGAATTGCACTTTCTTATTTTTTTCTATTCAGAATAAGGATTTCTTCTTCAGGGTGACATACCGCATTACAAATGAATACCAAACTGCAGCATATCTTGCTTATCAATAACAGGATAAAGGTTTTCAATCAACAAACAAATTCAGATCTCAAAGATCTTCAAAATTTCTTATCACAAAGTTATGATGTGAAATAAAACAGTTAGATAGTAAAAGGATCGTATAGATATCAAGGAAAGAAATCTGCATCTCTGAAGATCTTTACAAAATAGGGAAAATCTTCATCGTCTGGGTATGCTTTGCTATCTCTGGCAAAACACATCTAATATGATTTATAACTATAAGCTTCCACTCTATCCACGATAAGCTGTTTTTGAAAGACAATTGATCAATATCTTGGGTTGTAGCTGTGCTGTGTCAACAACTTGTACAACTTGAGTTCATACACAAAATCTTGAGACACTTGGGTCTCGATGAACTAGATTGAATCTTTTCTCAAATCCCCAAAGGAGAAATCTTGGAAACATAAGAGAATAGAACAACTGAATCGATGTAAAAATCTCAAGAGATGCGAAAGGTTAATTGCATTAATTTAGGGCAATACGAAGCATCTCAACATCGAGTTAAGAATAATCAAATTGTACAAAATCTACATCAGATTCAGGCATAACTAGCTGAGCAATTAATAAGGAAGACTCTATTTTTAGAATAAGGGCTAGTATCATGCTCAGGCATAAAAGATTTAACATCTATGGTTTCAAGATTTTCATCATCATCATCCTCAAATGGAGAGGAAAAATTATCAATTAACCGTCGATGAACAACCGAGATAGATTTAGTAATGGGAGAAATGAATCGATGGGAGGGGTTCGAGTATACGAAATATTGAAATTTGATGGTAACTAGAGTCCGGGAAATCACTTGATTAAAACAACAAAACCAGACTCAATATAGTCAATGACAACAGCAACAACCCAATCTTGTCACTCTTTAGGCAATAAAAATCTCGATACGTCTTGATCAAACGTCTCTTTCCACGACGATAGGTTCGAGCGAGAAATTCGTTCAAGGCAAGCTACTCGTCGATATATATATAAACGCTCTTGATCATTGTTACTGACGATAAACGAGTCGTACTCTTTTGAACTTTCTAGACGATCTTCGTCATTCTAATGAAGAATACTCGAACTCATGCAGAAAATTTATTCATGTTGTTCTGCCATCTCTTCTTTCTCCTGATTTCTTTTCAACTTTAGCTCATAGAGCAATAGCTCATTTCAATCACACATTCTCATATAGCAATTCATTCCTTAGGCGATACATAAACATCATCCGAGATAACCATAATCATCATACTCATAAACATAATCATAAGCATAAGTTCTTACCGTGAGCTAGAGATGACGGAATCGAATGCTGAGCTTCTCTCAAGAAAGATTATCTCATTAACTTATTTTCTCAATTCAGAATCAAACAACTGATTCTATAACTCAGATTCTCAAACATAATCATTTCAAAAGAATTCATTTGCTCAAGGTGCACAAATTGCACAAGACTTTCAAAGATTCATAAGGGTTCACAAGGATTCATAGCTCAGAATTGCAAAACTGTGCATAAATTGCACAAATTTGCAAAGATTTCACAGGTTCAGAAGTCAAAACCGATCTGATACCATTCTGTCACGACCCGCCTACCTAATCAGGTAATTAGGTCGTGACTGGATTAAGAAGAAAATTTAACGACAACGGGTTCAAACATATGTCAAGAGAAAAGATGACAACAACCTCCTTTATGAATGAATCTAACATTTACGGTTCAAGAAGGTAAAATATACAGTAGATTTTCAAGAATGTTTTGTCAACAAGAAGGATTTATCAACAATTTAAAACAAGGAATGACAACGATTCAACCGAATAATATTGAATCCAACGAAACCATTACGAACATTCGAGAATCCTTGTTCACCGAACATCGACATGATCACTTTATCATATCGTAACATATAAGCAAGTAAGGACAAAGCTCGGCAACGAAACGTGGCTAAGAATTATGTATGAAGACATAACTCTCTGGGCAACAAAACATGTCAATAACAATAGAACAACCTTAATATGAATCAACATTTAGAGAAGCTCCTTCACAAAGATTCGATTCCAAAGATTCTCTCATTTCAACCTGCATATTTAGAAATATATGCAGGGCGTGAGTACAAAAATGCACTCAGTGGGTATACGCCAAAAACATAAAAATAAACTTTGCCCTTAGGCTATAACTTGACTTGCCATAATATATGCTTTCATAAATAAATACTTACTTGCTCATACATGCTCATATCATCATATCATATGCATATGCATGTTTCATGTCTGTATGCATCTTTCTTCTCTCCTTCCCATATCCACGGATTCTTTATGCGTATTGAGAAGTAGGCCTTTGACTTGCCATAATATATGCTTTCATAAATAAATACTTACTTGCTCATACATGCTCATATCATCATATCATATGCATATGCATGTTTCATGTCTGTATGCATCTTTCTTCTCTCCTTCCCATATCCACGGATTCTTTATGCATGTTGAGAAGTAGGCCTCATTCTCAAACACTTTAATATCACATACCCGAGTTGGACCCGAAGGTTCTCAACTACGGTCATACCCGACGTCGGTAAATTCTTTCTTTTTCTTTCTTTCTTTCCCATGGATAGGTAGTGCATCATGCTTATTCTCATGCTCAAAACATTGGCAAGTCAATCAACTTTTCAAATCAATGCATATCATAAATCTCATGTCATCTTTCATGCATAATCATATCATATCATTTGAAAATATTTAAAAGCATAAGCATATTTTATAGAAAATACTTATACCCACCTGGATGTTCCTTAGAGCTAAGGAAATAATTTCCAATTTCAATTCCATTTCTTCCTTTATCCATATCTTATCCTCATAGAACGGCATAAAAGCCTATCAGGAGCCAAACAAGAACATTACTCATCTTAGTCGTCGACAAGACCATATCTTCTCGATATCAAATATAAGACACTATGGTTATCAAAACTGGGTCATCAGATCCTCTAACATCTTATTAACAAACAATTTCTATCAAAATTCGACAACAGAACGCTTATAAAACGCATCGCCAAATCAACACCAGATCAACCAAACATAGCCCAAACTCCATCAATTCATCACCATATGGCTCAATATGCATAGGAAACTCAACAACAAGCTTCAATCATCTCATCTTAGCCAATAACCGAAAATCCCCTTAAGACGTCACTTAAGGTCTAACGTCGAAAATTCACGTGAGACGTCATCTAACACCAACGAACCTATATACATGCTCAACTATCTTTAAATATCATCATTTTATCAATAAAACATAAAGATCAAAGCTTTGTCTTTGAAAACTTAATTTCGCCGACAAACTAAAATTTCACCGTTTTTGAATACGTCGGCGGAAAAATCCGAATAAATCATTTTAGACTTTATTCATATCATAGAGTTCAAATATGAAGTCAAAATGATCAAATAAAATCAAAAATCCAACATTATAACACTTAGGGTTTTCGGCCATTTGGGCTTTTTCGTATACTTTCGATTTCAAACGTTTTTCTTGTTCCAAACACGTTTATATCAATCCAATAACATATATATAAAGTAAATTCAATCATAACAACATCATAAATTCGAGATCCAAGCATGCTCTTTTTCGAAAATTACATGAATTTACAATTAATAAACATATGATGTACAAATTCAACGTTAAACAATACGTAGACGTCGAATCCATCATAATATTAACAAATAATCAAACAAAACATAATCCTTCAAATTTTCAGCATATAACCGAAAATATGAAATAACATATGCTCATAAATTTTAAAATTTTCAATCAGTAGATGTGTTCTAGAGACTAGATTATATCTCGTTTCAAGACGGATCGAAAATTCAACTATTTGGATCTTCCTATTTTTCTCTTGGAATTTTCGAAAATTAGTGTGTGTTCATGTGTATGTTGCGTGAGTTTTGGCTGCAAATTGGAGAAGAAAATGGTTTTAAAAGTATAGGTATACTTATGTAATAAATAAATTAATAAAGGTAAAATAGTAATTTCACATTATAAATTAATTTTTTCTTTTATTTTTCCAAAACATAATGGTGCCAACACACCATTTTCTAGAGAATTCCACAAAACAATTTTCCTATTTTATCCTTTAATTTCCGGATTTAATAATATTAATAATAATAATAATATATTTTCATGTAATTTTCCAAAATATGCTAGAAAATTCCATAATTAATTCCCAAAAATTCCAATATTGAATTTTATTTTCTTAACACTTTAAACTCATCATTTTCATCAAAATAAAGTTTCAAAATTATAAAATATATTATAGGAGCTCACTTTATAAAAATAGAGATTTAATTCCATTTTATGCAAATAATGGAATTAAATATTTCATTTATTCTTAAATCCTTCAAAATCACTTTCTAAATTTTTCCATCATCAAATATAATTAAAAATAATAATTAAAAATATTTTTGGCCTTAAAAACCATTTTAAATATTTTGCTCTTAATCCGAGCTTAATCGGCAAACGCCGACGTCATAAAAACGTAAATTTTGAAATTCTCAATTTTCTGAAATCAAAACTTATTGAGCATGTATCTATCATCTTAAGACTCTTGGAATCTAGGTCTTCTTATCCTAAATAAGATCTGAGAATCTTATCTCGATTCGCCTCGATTCTATCGTCTCAACTCAAGCTTAACACAAAAGCTTCTAACTTAAAAAATCCTTTCATAAGGATGCAATGCCCTTCTTATTAAGCTCTTAATCATGAGCTAATCTCATGTAAATACGGGTATTACAAGATCGTTTTGAAGCGTACGAGCGAGAGATTGTATGCCAAGTATAGTAAGTGCGAGTTTCGCTCAAAAGTTGATGTTCCTCGACATATCGTGTCTCAGTAGAAGGATTCAAAGTCGACCCAGTGAAGGTTGAAGCAGTGAGTAACTGGAAGGTTCCGACTAATGCCAATGAGGTTCGAAGCTTTCTAGGCTTGGTAGGGTATTATGGACGTTTCATCAAGGGTTTTCAAGTCGACGAGGCCGACGACGCAATGTACCGTGAAAGGAATCAAGTTCTCATGGTCATAAGCTTGTGAAGCAAGTTTCCAAGAGTTGAAGAAGAAGCTAACAACCGCTCCAGTGTTAGCCATGCCGGAAGGAAACGATGGTTTTGTGGTCTACACCGATGCATCCAAGCTTGGTTTGGGTTGTGTTCTTATATAGAACGGGAAGGTTATATCTTACGCGTCTCGTCAGTTGAAGCCGCACGAGTTGAGCTACCCAACTCATGACCTGGAGTTAGCAACAGTCGTTCATGCGTTGAAGATCTGGAGGCACTATCTCTACGGGGTCAAGTGTGAGATCTTCACGGATCACAAGAGCCTAAAGTAATTTTTGAACAAAAGGAGTTGAACATGAGGCAAAGAAGATGGCTGGAGTTGGTGAAGGATTATGATTGCTCTATTAGCTATCACCCAGGGAAAGCCAATGTCGTGGCAGATGCCCTTAGTCGTAAATCGAGAGCAAAGTTGGGATGTCTTCTTACGCGAGAGAAAGAGCTTATTCGAGATTTCGAGAAGCTCAGCTTGGAAGTGATTCATCGCCCGAAATCAATCCATGGTTTCGTCGCAGCTTTGACAGCTGGATGGACCTGAGAGAAGCGATCGTGAGCGCGCAACGAGGAGACGAATTCTTGGAAAAGATGCGTTTGAAAGCGAGGCTATAGGATAGCAAGGGTTTCACGGAAGTGAAGGACAACGCGCTATTATTCCGAGGAAGGTTATGTGTGCCACTCAATAGGGAATTGAAAGATAAGATCATGAGTGAAGCTCATGAGGCACCATACACAGCTCATCCAGGAAGCACCAAAATGTACAAAGACCTTAAAAGGAACTTTTGGTGGGAAGGGATGAAAAAGGATGTAGCCGTGTTTGTGGAACGTTGTTTAGCTTGTCAGCAAGTAAAAACTGTGCATCAATGTCTGTCAGGTTTGTTGCAACTGCTACCAATTTCGAAGTGGAAATGGGAGCATATCGGTATGGATTTTGTGGTGAGTTTTCCAAGGTCAGCGCGAGAAAACACCACTATATGGGTTATCGTCGATAGACTGACGAAGTCAGCTCATTTTTTATCGATTCGGATGACGTACGGGTTAGATAAGCTTGCTCAGCTTTACGTCAGAGAGATTGTACGGTTACATGGTGTGCTGATATCGATTACATCAGATCGTGACCCGAGGTTGACATCAATGTTTTGGAGAAGTCTGCAAGAAGTCATGGGGACCAAGTTGAATCTCAGTACAGCCTTCCATCGTCAAACAGACGGTCAATCGGAGATGACGATTCAGGTCTTGGAGGATATGTTGCGAGCAGTCGAAGCCGACAAAGGAGGAAATTGGGAAGAGATACTACCTTTGGTGGAGTTTGCCTATAACAACAGTTATCAGGCCACCATAGGAATGGCTCCCTATGAAGCGTTGTACGGAAAGAAGTGTCGATCGCCGCTTTATTGGGACGAAGTGGGCGAGAGAAAGATGTTAGGACCAGAGATGGTTCAGCAGACGGTCGAGGTTATCAATCAGATCAAGCAGAGGATCAAGGAAGCTCAGGATAGGCAGAAGACCTATGCGAACAAGCGTCGTACGGATCTTCAGTTCATGGTCGGAGATCACGTCTTCCTTAAGGTTTCCCCGATGAGAGGAGTCATTCGTTTTGGGAAACGAGGTAAGTTACGATCGAGGTTCGTTGGACCTTTCGAAGTTCTCAAAAAGATAGGCCCCGTTGCCTATCGGTTAGCGTTGCCGCCTAGCATCGGTGATGTGCACGACGTGTTTCACGTTTCTCAATTGAGAAAGTACGTGTTCGACCCAAAACACGTGATCAAGCATGATCAGGTAATCCTTGCTCAGTATTTGAGTTACGAGGAGAGACCAGGGGCTATCTTGGAACGAGAAGTCAAAGAGTTGAGGAACAAGCGGATCCCGCTGGTGAAGGTGTTTGGAATCACCACGGTGAGGAAGAAGCTACGTGGGAGTTGGAAGATAAGTTCAGGGCTCGGTACCCTGAGTTGTTTCCGCCACGTGTTTGAAATTTCGAGGACGAAATTTTTCTAAGGAGGGAGGGATGTAATACCCCGTCCTTTCTAAGCTTCAGGTTTGCATGGCATGCTTTTCGAGAAAGGTCAAAAGGTTGACTTTTTGTTTCAGTGATACGACCGTCATGAAACCTCAGGCGTTGTGAAGAGTGTCTTATGACGAATTCATAGACACTAAGTATGCAGGTTTTCGACCACCCACAAAGGTTTGGCACTCCGGGAAAGTTATCAAAAAACCGAACTTTTCATGGGTCTTTTAAAAGTATATCTTGTTTATAGTCGTTGTGTCCGGTATTTTATTTCGAATCCACGGGTACCAAGTTTGCTAAATTTGGAGTCCGTTTGCAAAAGATGCGTTTTACGCCGAAAAGGGCCACTTACATGCATTGCATGAAGCCCCTCGCTTTCCTATAAATAGAGGGCTAGGGCCTTCATTTTCAACGTTCATTTCCTTCATCTCTTTGTGTTTATGGAAGAGCCGAGTAGCTGTGCAGTGCACGCTGAAGTCACTGGAGGAGTGGGGATCGAGCCGGGAGGCTCGGCGGCGGCGCCATTCATACGCCGCCGCCACCATCACGATTAGCCCTCTCGGGCAGCCCCATTTTTCCATTTTTATCTTTTTCTTGTTTTGATTCCGCCTTTTAGTAAATCGTATAGCATAGAACTCGGGTTTCTAAAGGGACGAGGTGAGGAAACGGCCGGAGGCCGCCTATTTGGTCGAACCGCCGCCGTCGCCCAAGGCTGCCGCCGTCGCCACTCTTGTCCGCCGATTGGTGGTCAACGGGCCACCTTTTGGCTATAGGCCCTTTAGGTTTTGAGTTTCGGGCTACGCATTCTACTAAAGTACCGATTCCGTTTTTTCGTTTTTCGCGTTTCTGCATGTCGGGATGTTTTCCGTTTTTCGAGTTTCTGAAGGAAGTACATGCCTGGGTTATCCATTTTCAACATAGTTTGTCATTCCATGTTCCTCGTTATGTATATTGCTTATGTTTTTATTTTCATGCATCGGTTTTGGATGATTTATCTGGATTTGAGGATAGGCATCGATTTTTGAAGCTTCTTCGCTGCTAAGATTTGTGTCAACTTGCATGCATGCATATTTTGAAGGTACCCTATTATAGGTCTTGATGCCCTGAATATATTTCCCTTCTGCGTCGAGTTGATTTGAAAACCCTGAGGGTGCCAAATGTGGTTCAGAAAGTCGAAACCCCGCTTCGCTCGATCTTCATTCGATCACGTTGTTGCTTTGCTTTGTGGGATGTGAACCCAAAAGTTGTTCCATTTTGTTACTAGGTACCTACCAGTGCGATCGGTGAAGTTGTTGGATCTGTGGATATCTCCCACCGACGTTTCGATCGCTCGAGGTTGGGTTATATATGCTTATTTTGAGTTATTTACTCTGATATTTCAAAATAAAACATGTGCACCATGAAAATGTTTTAACGAGGTTATTACCGTTCTCTGATCCGAGATGTGGTTCTATTGTGATTGTGCACGGATCTCTATTCGGTGGGTTGATCACCCTCTTGAGTATTGATCGTAAGGGAATAGACCCCAACACGTGGTTATGGTTTCAGGGATAGATCCCTAAGTCCACACGGAAATGATAATGAGGTGGTTATGGTTCTGATGGGGATAGACCCCTGAAGTCCACACCGAGTTAGCCATTTGGATACGTTCCGGGCGTGGGCCGACTGGATATGTTTCGGGCCGAGATATTGCGGGTGGTTGGATATGTTCGGGCCGAGAGAGATGTGATGGGCTGGCAGGATACGTTCCGAGCCGTGGTTCTATGATGGAGTAATATGAGAATAACGGGTCGTATCAAAAGGAAAATTTCTTTTGCTTACTTAGAAGTGGGTTTACGCTTTAAAACCTTCTAAGGTAAGTGCTCTAAACACGGTATCATGGATTTTGTTTTATGTTAAAAACCCCAGCTGAGTGAGCTAGTACTCACCCTAAAATCTTTTCAAATGTGTTTCACAGATGGAGGAGGGCTAGATGGGCGACGCTGAGGGGTTGAGCTGCGGGTCCTTTCGTGCTTTCTACTTCCGCGATGTTGTGTTATAACTACGTACTCTGATGTGGATATATTCTTGTATCTTTGTTTTGCTCTATGATTGGGAACAGGATTCACTATTATGTTATTATGCTGTGAGTCTCGACAAGAACATGCTATGTGGTTGACCGGTCTAGTCAACAGGATGTAATGCTATTTTGTTTCCCTGCATTACTCATATTAAATCAAGGTCATGTTCATTGAAGTTATGATGTCGATATAACTCTATTGGTGGATTGTTTGTTCACCCCTCCCCTTCAGGATATGTCCTAGTTATAGAGGAGACGCTGCCCGATTTTATGGTCGTATCTTCTTATTATGTATGCTTTGTGTATCCCCCCCTTCTTTCCCGCTTCTTAACCCCCACCCCTAATCATACCACGGCATCCGTGCCTTCCCTCGGGAATTGGGGCATGAAAGATTTGGTCTTGTTTACATGGGTACAAGAGAAAATCTAAGTACTAAAGTTCACTTTATCAGTACCCCGACTAACTTGTCATTCTTCCTACGGATGCTGGTGTTAGGAAACCTCTGATTGGTTATGGGTGTAGTCGACCTAACCTCTTGCTTATAGGTATAAGATAACCAAACTTTAATCAACTAGCACTTCGTTGCTTATTTGCCCAACTTCTACTTAAACTTTTTAAGGTTTTGGATAGAGGGTGTTTCCAACTAAAATTTAAGTTGTCATCTATGGAAGCTTAAGGCTTCTTGGCTTAGGATTTTACAAGATAAAGACCTAGAAATAACAGAGTGTATGCAGTAATCCTAATGTAAATATATGTGAGCTATGATGATTTATTGATAACACTTTGAATCTCCCTTCTTCGAATCACTGGATGAATATTCTTAAAATATGAACTCTGGGTGCTTTTGTATATTTGATTATGCAACGTTTCGGCAATATTAAAAGGTTAAATTCTACGTGTATTTATAGAGTTGACGATGAATATTATCTTTGGACAGAACATCAATGTGTCTTTGGACATAACATCAATCACATTCATTCTATTTATCGTTTGAAATCTGCCATTTTAAATCCTCGTACATCTTTTTTCATGTCCGCAACTCCGTACTTCTGAGCTCTGCAACTCTGAAAAGTAACTCTGACTTGTTGGGATTCCTTGCAGATTTGCTTTGACATATTAAAAGTCAAATACTCGAGGTTTAAATATTTTCGTGTTTTTTTAGTTGAGTTCATTCTGTGTTTATTCAATACATTGGCTTCGGATTCCACCAGTTAGGTTAGTTCTGTATTTTATCAACAGGCTGGATTCCATCTTTAATTAGTTTAGTGACTTTGAATCTTCACTAGACACTTCAATTTGACGTAGTTTTCAGCAGCTTCGACTTCTCTGTTACTAGTATGACAATCATTTTTTGAGCTTCTTTATCTTCAGCAGTGTTGAGTCTTCAGTATTCAGTCCTCTGACTTCAATCTTCAGTTTTCAATAGCACTAGTGCTGATACTTCTATCAGCGCGGTTGGCTTCAATATTGATCTTGGACTCATTCAGTATTGAAAACCTCATATAAAGAGTTATCAACATACCATATATCTCAAACTTAACTCACATCACTGAACTCCGATTCTTAACTTTAACATTCTATATTTTGATGTACTGTAACCTCTTTGATTCTGTGGATACTTTTTCATTAGAACTGACTAATCATTCGTCTATTCTCTATTAGGTTATAACGAAAAAGCCATAGTCAATCCGAAGTTCCTTCGCATATGCACATCCAAGAGAAGAGACTATGCTCATGTCACCATCATAAAATGACATTCATCTTATCGTCATTGGTCCTTGATCTCTTTCATTTCTAAACTTGTCTCTTCAATCCACATCATTCTCATTTCAGGAGTCTGTTACCTTTAGAAAAATCTAAAGCATTCTATGTTCTAGTTTATTTTTTTTATTATTATTCACTATCGGTGTTCCTCAGAGTAAAAGGGAATCCTGACAGTTCATCATTCTAGATTATTTCGCAAAAGAGATCATGCTTCTTAAACAGTCTATGTTCTTTAAGGATAACATATTTATCTTCATTGATAACTCCATTATAACTTGTAAGTGCAAAAGTAAAGCATTAACCAGGTAAATCATTCGCATATGCTCATCTCATTGAATTTAAGAAATTCAAAACATTTCACTTCTTTCACTGAATCATAAATCAAACTTCTCATGTTCTTCCTTCATTTTCCATTTCTCATTGGAACATGTTTCCAAAGCTATACATCTTAGGTATGTCATTCAACATCTTTCATCCTCATTCTTTTATTTTTAAAACTAGGGTTTCCTTGTATTTTATTTTATTTTTTACAGAAGAAAACATTTACCTTTTCCTCGATTGTGCGTGATGCAATGGAGTGTTGAGCATGGTTGACTGATCTCATACAAGTCTAACGACTCAATCTAGACTTGACTTGAAAGAAGTTTTGGATTCAGTGCAAACGAACTGCTCTGATAGCACTCTGTCGCAGCCCGCTATCCCTAGCTGGAGCTATGACTCGGGATGGGAATTAAGAAGCAGGAAAGAAATGGGCGTCGTGATCTGGTGATATACATTGAAAGAAAAATAACATTTATATAGACATAACATCATAACTCAACATCAGTTGTAGAAAAACGTGTGAGATACACATATGACGATATACATTCAAGGTTCTACAACATATCAACTACACAAGAACCCATTGCTCAACACTACTCATTTCATCACCTGCTCAACCTGCACATCAAAAATGAATATGCAGGATTGAGTATAAAAATACTCAGTGGACTCATGCCAAAACTTTTCATTTGAATTATACTGCCCCATGAGTAACACATGAGGTTTTATTTGAAATGCTCATGCTTACTAAACGTTTTCTTTCATTTTCATAATTTTGTTCGGCATGACCATTTTACATATTTATGATTCATATCTGATTCATCTTGCACTATAGAAGGAGGCCTCCTTCCACGAACGTTGTGATCGATCGAGAGGAACTCTCAGTCTACAATCACCCTTAGTGTACACGTTAACCTTTACTAGGAATTCTCCATTTAACATAAGATCATAGGATCCGAATTTGATTATACTTAAGTTGACTGACCAACACAGATAGGATATATACATAAAACATAAACACTTTGGGCAGGAATTAACAGTAACATCTCATCATCATTTTCTCAAAAGAAAGCATCATAAATAAAGACTTTTCATTTTCTTTTTATCATTGAGAAAAAAGCCCGCGTGGTATTATCTTCTCCTAACTCGATGTCTTTTCTTTGTCCTTCGTCGACTACTTCCGTATTTTTCCTTTATGTAAGAAACTAATTTAGTACATTGTTCAAGTCTAGCAACGTAGGGGTTACAGAACGGACTCGATAACTTTCTTGAACCTTATCAGGGTTTAGTACTTAGTTTTGACTTTTCAGGGTTTTTGCACATTTAACTAAATAAGGTTATTGTTTCCTTCAAAAATTCTAGTTCATCCATTTCGTATTTCCTTATCAAATATTCTCATTACTTAATGAGACGAAATATTGCTTCAAGCCTCATAACATTTACAGAAAACTTTGACATACTTGGTAGTTATCAATAGAGCTGGCAAAATGGGCCCTACCGATGGGTCGCCCGGTACCAAGTGGTACCTGGGGTTGGCTGGGTTGGGCTCGAAATTATAGGCCGAAAAAGTCGGGCCTAAAAACTCCTTGGATGGCCTGTCAGACCAACCGGCTTTGGGGCTAAAAAGCCCGGGGTTTCCGAGCTAAAAAGCCCACCCGCATTATTACACTTAATAGGACACTTTTAGGTGTCCCCATTTTAAAAATCATTATTATTTACTTAATTAGTACACTTAATAGGACACTTAAAAGTGTCCCCATTTTAAAATCCACTGTTATTCCTTTAATATGACACTTTTAAGTGTCCTAAATAGTAAATATCTTAAGTATTATATTAAAGCTACTAAAAGGACAAAAAAGTATCATATTTTTACCGGACGGGTTTAGCCCGAAAGTCAGTGGCGAGTGACATGGTGGGTTGGGCTCGATTTTTCCGGCCAGTAGCACTATGCGGGATGGGCGGCCCGACCGTATAGTACCGAAGTTCGATGGGCGGGCGGGCCACCGACCGCCCATTTTTCCACCTCTAGTTATCAATAAAAAGTTTTCAGTTATGAAATCATTTTTCTTAATGAGACGAAACATTGCTTCAAGCCTCATACCAATTGATGGAAAATCTTAATTTACCTATCCTCCCGATGATCTATCTTGCATATTTAATTCACCATAGATTGATTATATTCCAAGCATGCTCCTATATAATTAATTGCAATACAAATGAGTTTTCTTGTGTTTACCTACGAATTTTTGGGACAGTAGATCAATGGAAGACTCCAGCTTTGATCTTTCGGACTATTTCCCGGATGCCTATTCTCCAATACTAAGTGAAAGCAATCTATGCAGAACACTGCAATTTTCGCCCCTATGTAATCCTTGTGATTTTCAAAAATCATTGTATTGTTTAGGATAATTTGATTTTCTCCTACCTTATATTTGTAGTGCTATCCTTAGAATCCTAAAGAGATGGGATCTTGGCACATTTAATAAATACAATAATTATCTTCTTCACTGAAGATAATTCTTATCTCGAATAATGATCTCTTGAAATCTAATAATATCAGATAATATCTATCTAGATATAGGAGTTGTATTAGATAAATAATACCCCATCCATCCATCAAATTCGTTCCTTAATTTTGATGGCACGTGTTTTAATAAATTATAATGAGTATAAAGTAAGTGTGTATAAAAAGGTGGATTATGGGAATAATAAATGGATATATTAATGGATAGTGAGTGTAAAAAGGTGTGCCATGAGTGTTTTTTGTAAATAAGTGGATAGGTTTATAGTAAAATTGTGAAGTTGATGTTTCCTAAAAAGAAAATTGAACATTTTTGTGAACGGACCAAAATGAAATTAAATGAACGTATTTGGTGGACGGAGCGAGTACATAAATCAGAACAGAATCCCAGTGGGATTTACTAGAGTTGGACAAAAATATAGGCAGCAACAGGCCTTGATGGGCCAGCCCAGAGATCAAATACAAGGAATAAAGATGTGCCTAAAATGAATTAATTATCTTATGTTCAGCCTAAAATATAAATTAATTCATAAACATTTATTCATTCCACTAGATAATAAATGTTGACTTACCCCTTTATTTTCGAAGTTGAGTCGAGCTTGTACTTAGACTTACGAATCTCGTATTTAAGATATTGCACATCCATTAATTATTATAGCACTCTGACTGCTTAAAATAATTATTCTATTTAATTTCATAAGTAGTACCACTCAACCTTATTAATGTGCTTGAGTTAACTCAACCTACATGGTTTAGTACAATAAACCTTTTGAGCTCCTTAAGAGGAAATCATCATCCGAAACGGTTACGGTGACTCGATACAGGTAACTAGAATGATATACAAGCACTGTCACCACCCAAAGATTCGGAGAATCTTGGGTTATCTCATGTAATCCTCACCCATAACAAGTCAAAGTAATGGTCAGTAACTCATACTCACGTAAAATCTTATCAAGGTTTAGATCAACGTAAAGTCACCGAGATCTAGGTTATTCACGACAGTTAGACAGAAGAAGTCATCTCACTGTGATCCATCAATACGTCAAAACATACCAGCATAGACAAGCAACAAAGTCAAGTTACTTCTTATCTATACTACAGCCTATATCGACAACTTGTCCTCAAGTTGTCTTAGTTGTGATCTTTTTTATATCTCAACTAGCTTAACCAATCATACAGACTTTTGTGATCTTCTACACACTATATAATCTAACTTTTGTGTGAGATAATGGGACAACATATGCAATCAAGTAAACAATTCAGATCGGAGATTCGAATAGTGGTAACATGAAACATTATATACAAGCTCAACCATTTTTCTTTCAGTATACAAATCCAACAATTAGTGCTAATCGTTAAACCTTAAATTATGTTGAGATGTACTCTTTATTTATTATTATCAATAAATAAATCATTAATTTTTATTTATTATGATTATTGTTTTAAAATTTATCACTAATTATATATAATAAAATAAATAATATAGTTCAGCACGGTATATACTAGTATAACGACACCGTGGTATATATTAAAATATTCGGTATATATAGGAATATCGACAAATATAGTACATACTGTGGTATTGGTATATACCAATGTACCAGTATTTATCGATATACCGGTATATATCAAAATTTTGGTATATACTGCAATATGTTATATATCCGTATACATCGACATCCAAAAAATGATATCGTTATCGTACCAAAATTTTATAGACTGAAAATTACAGTATACCAAAAATTTGATATTTTTTTATATTTTTTCGATATTGTAAATCCGATATACCGATTTTTCGGTATATTTTCCCGTCCCTAGTCATAGGAGATAACTCAATATTTCTAGGCTTGGAATATTACAATAGAGAACCTAGATGTGAGCGAGTGTATGTTGAAACTCGAGCTAATAAGTATATTTTAGCTTTGAAGATTTTCCAATAACACTTTGGAACTTCTTCTTCGAAATCACTAGGTAAATGTTCTTGAGATATAAGCTCTGGGTGCGTTAGAATATATGAATGTACAATGTTTCGATAATCTTCAAATGTTGGATTCTCCTCGTATTTATAGAGCATACGATTAATAGTGTCATTGGAGGGAACACTATTTACATCCATTCCATTTATCGTTTGAATCTCACACATCGTTTTCGAGGTTTGCATCATTGTACACTATAGCGCTGCAACTTTGAACAGTGGTTCTGGCATCTCAAGATCTTCTACAGATACGCTATGGCACATGGTAAGTCAAATACTCAAGATTTAAATAACTCTGTGTTTCTTTAGTTGGGTTGACTCTATGTCTTTTTAGTACGTTGACTTTAGTCGAGTCTGCTCCGAGTTTTATCGATAGATCGGACTTCGTCTTTTATCAGTTTGATGACCCTGAGTCAGTATGATAATTCAGCTTTGATATAGATATCATTAGCTTCGACTTCTCAGCTGCTTGTATGATATTCAGTACATTTTCGACTTTTTGTTTTCAGCATCACTAAGCCTTCAGTCTTCCAACATCAGTCTTCGACTTCACTCTTCAGTTGTGTTGGTGCTGAAACTTCTTTTAGTAATACTGTCACAGCCCACTATCCCTAGTCGGAGCTATGACTAGGGATGGAAATTAAGAAGCAGGAAAGAAATGGGCTTCGTGATTTGGTGATATACATTCAAAGAAAAATAACATTTATGTAGACATAACATCATAACTCAACATTGACAGTAGAAAAATGTGTGAGATACACATATGACGATATACACTCAAGGTTTTACAACATATCAACGACACCTGAACCCATTGCTCAACACTTCTTCTTTTCATCACTTGTTCAACCTGCACATCAAAAACGAATATACAAGGCTGAGTATAAAAATATTCAGTGGACTCATGACAAAACTTTTCATTTAATTGCATTGCCCTATCAGTAGTACGCGAGGTTTTATTTGAAATGTCCGTGCTTACTAAATATTTTCTTCCATTTTCATAATTTTGTCCGGTCAGACCATTTTCCATCTGTATGATCCATATCTGACTCATCTTGCATTGTAGAAGGAGGCATCCTTCCACAGACGCTGTGATCGATCGAGAGAAACTCTCAACTCACAATCACCCTCAGTGTACACGTTAACCCTTACTAGGAATTCTCTATCTAGCATAGGATCCGAATTCGATTAAACTCAAGTTGGCTGACCAACACAGATAGGATACATAAATAAAACATAAACACTTTGGCGGACAATTAACAGTAAGATCTCATCATCATTTTCTCAAAAGAATACATCATAAATAAAGACTTTTCATTTTCTTTTTATCATTGAGGAGAAAGCCCACATAGTATTATCTTCTCCTAACTCGATGCCTTTCATTTGTCCTTTGTCGATTACTTCCGTATTTCACCTTTATGTAAGAAACTAATTTAGTATGTTGTTCAAGCCTCTAGCAATGTAAGGATTACATAATGGACTCGATAACTTTCTTGAACCTTATCACGGTTTACTACTTAGTTTTGACTTTTAAGGGTTTTTGCGCATTTAACTAGATAAGGTAATTGTTTCCTTCGAAAATTCTAGTTCATCCATTTCGTATTTCCTTATCAAATATTCTTATTACTTAATAAGACGAAACATTGCTTCAAGCCTCATAACATTTCCAGAAAACTTTGACATACTTGGTAGTTATCAATAAAACGATTTCAGTTATGAAATCAATTCCGTCTTAAGAGATATAATTAACTATCTAATTCATTTTTCTTAGTCATAGCGAAGGTACATGTGATCTCTTCTCAGTGTATTTCACTTCACATTTTAATTCTTATCAAGACCAAGCTTGAGAGAAGCTTATAGTTTCCGTTAATAACGTGTAAACTTTAATTGGAAAAACAAAAATTCTAACTTGAACTTAATATTTTAAGTTTCAATCCCGTTTCACATATCGTAGTTCATCTATTCAGAGAAACTCATATTTATGCTAGGTGTAAAATATAACTATACACACGCATTAACATACTTAAAACTACAACGTGCTCATTTCAATTAAGCATACACAACATACTCAAACATCACCCAAATCACTCCCAACTTTAAACTTAGCAATTATTCGTATTAACAAACTCATTTATACACTCAAATTCATTCAACAAACATTGAAACCCATAAAACGAGTAACTGGCATAATAAGCCCTTTTAATTACCCGAGCATGCTTCGAAAAATACCATGAATTCACATTAACATTTAAATATACCCAAACATATATATATATAGGGGATGGATCAAATGAGAACCATAATTATTTTGAGAAATGAAAACTAATCCTAAGCGTAGATCTAGATGTATCTGACAGTTTAGATTTAATGTTATTTTAGGATATTTTTTACAGATTTTATTAATAAGGTTATTATTGTATTTTTACTTTTTAATGTAACCGATTTATTCCTTACATTGGGGGATTCTTATAATTATTTATGGTAAGTGATTAGTTGTAAATATTTATTATCTTCATCTAATTCAAATTTTATGGTGTTTATGAAAGTATATTACATATTTTTGTCTGTTTAAATATTCAATTTGAATAGTAGATTTTTTATGAGAATTTCATTATCGTTTTTCATTTAGTCCAGTTTATGCATTTGTTATATAATCTTATGTGCAATTTAAATGTTTGTTGTGCATGAAGTCAACCTACATGTTTTAAAAATATGTTTACGTAATTAACATCATGATTAACGCACACAACAGTCACTACCGTATCTATATTGTATTGTAACTCCTACTACAGTAAACGTTATTTTATGCATTATCCGATGATAGTTGTGCAATGTTCACGAATATGCTAACATGATACTATTTATCCACATAATAGATGATATGCGAGGTTGTCTTGTGTTCAATGCACAACTACTATCTTGTTATGCATATTAGTTGAATCACGAAAATAATCATAATTGTATATCATTATTTTTTTCACACCCACTAATTGTGGGATATTTGGTGCGAAATTCTTATTTGTGATCTTTATTTTAAGATAAAAGTTTGTTTTTACGTTAAATTATATTCAAATAAGGATTCTCAATTATATAAGTTTGATTTTTTTACTTAGTATTTTATTTCGCATAAAAACTTACAATCCTATGCACAACCATTATGCATAATTATTAATTTTAGAAAGAGAATGTGATTTACGAATGGACGAAAAAATAGGGATTGTGCGAAAAATTAGAAATGGATGAATCTTTATATTTACCTTTATACCCCTAATACGTTTTAAACCATAAAAATAGTATAAAAAATAGTCAAACTTGTTTTAAAACATGAATTAAATATGATCCATTAGATTAGATGAAATCAAGGGTGATGATAAGTTCTTATTTCTTATCTTAGAGTGAGTTCTCTCTATAACCAACCCATATATATATATATATAGGGGAAGGTTAACGTCAGAACCATTTTTATCGTGAGAACCAAAATATGATGAATTCACAGTGAAAGTTGATGAATCAGCTGGAAAAGTTACTGAATCCAAAAAAATATAATTTTCGCCCTAATGGGATTCGAACCCAGGTGAAAACTTCTGAATTTTTGAATTCATTAACTTTTTCAACTGATTCATCAACTTTCATAACAAATTCATTTGGTTCTTAGTTTTTAGGATAAGAATGGTTCTTATTTGAACCAAACTATATATATATATATATATATATATATATATATAGTTGAAAGCAAATCATGCATAGCATTTACGATTCTTAAGTTTTATGCATTATTCAAAACGCCTCAAAATATTCATTTTTCAAACTTTGTGTGAAAAATCTAATAAATTCTTGTTATGCATTATAATTACTCACGAGTCTAGATATGTGATTACATTCATCAAAATAAAATCAAAAAGTATTTCCCTACAACTTAAAGTTTTTGAATATTTTTAGAAAAATTATAAGACAACTTCAAAAATTCTTGTAAATTAATACTACAATCCATGTTAATAATATTAGACATAGAAAAATTGGGCATCAAGCTCCCAAAACTTAAGGCTTCACTTTTTTTTTTCTCTAAAATTTAACAAATGGTTTTAAAATTAAAATTAAAATAAATTCATCCATGCTAAAACAATATCCAAGATCACATATTCATGCCCAAATCATTCAATAAAATTTAAAATCATACTCATACATTTCTCAAACAATTCAGTCCTTAATAAGAAAAATTTAAACATCCTATACTTTGTACCAAACGTAAAATCTAAGCTTAGTACCATAATAGCTACAACATTAATACATAAACTTAAATCATTAGAACCAATAATTAAAAAAATCATAATTTTGAAAAATATATCTACCTCCAAACCATGGTGAAATTTCGAATTTATTGCATATCTAAGGAGGTTAGATGGTTTCCAACCTTTTAATATGAATCGATTGTCAAAAAGCATAGAATCGAACTTATTCCTTCAAAAATTGAAGATGAACACTTCCTTCCATTTTCTTTTTCTTTTTCCTTCAGTTACAGAGTGAGAGATGAGGAAAGAGATGTATTTTGTGATATTTATTCCATTAAAATATTTTAATAATATATAGCACTATGATTTCCAAAATATACATGTGGTCCAATTGGTTGAGACTTTTGTTCATCATATCACTTTTCCTTCAACAATTTCGGTCACTACATGACATCACATCATAGGAAGACTTTTTTGATCCACTTTACATTTAAAATGTCATAGTATAAACTCTCAATGATAAATATATGGTAAAAAAAAATAGATTGAAAAGTCATATGCTTTCAAAATATTATTACAGCCTTAAACTTGAAATATTTATAAATAAATACCACTAAGGTCAAGTTCCATTAATATTTTATTCGGAAGTCGCATCATTTCATTTTCATATTTTCACTAAGTTGGAATAAAATTCCAAGTTTCTTTGTGTAAAAAAAATCGACTTAGGAGTAATTATCGAAAATTAATCACCCTCGAAAAATCTCACTGAAAAGAATAAACTATTCCTCGTTACTATTCACTTACCGTCATAAAAATAAAACTTCTCATATCGCGTTCATCTCGTAAAAATAAGATATTTTCAAAATGGACACGCATTAATATTTTTATACATGAATAGTATTTTGAGTTCTTCGAGACACAATTTATTGAAAATTCCAAAGTAATTTTTCTTACTTGATTTTGAATTTAGGTTTAAGTCTCATCATCTATTAATTAGAATGAATCTTTGATATCTTAATATTTTAATACTGATGTAAAAAATTTAATTATCGATCTAATTAATCTCAACCTGATTTTAGACGGTTGGGGTATTACAACGGCTGACTTCATTACTGCTTGAACTCCTTCAATTTTGAGCTTGTCCAAACTGGTAGTTTTTCTGTTGAAACATATGCACAAAAAGGTTAACTCTCTAACATGTGATCAACACTATGTACATCAGCAGGACAATCATTAATGAGTTTCTTGATCTAATCAAAACACACAGTTAAGACAAAAGTTTCACAACAAATAATAATAATACTCCTTCCGTTCCCAAAATTTATTCATATTTTCTTTTTGGTACGTCTCCCAAATTTTTCTCTTTCTATTTATGAAAATTACCCTATAAAATACGCATCACTTTTTTACCCTCGGGCCTCAACAACACCATTTATTTACATATTTTACCACTTACGGTCCATCATTATCTCTACTTCTTAACCCCAACAACACCATTTATTTACATATTTTACCATTCATGGTCCACCACTATCTACAACTAATTAATTTAATACTACACTAATGTGAGATTTGTACTTCACTCACAAAACACTCTATAATTTTTATTAAAACTCACACCAAAGATTCCCAGAAATAATTTTTTAGGAGGAAAGATAATAATAATAATAATAATAATAATAATAATAATAATAATAATAATAATAATAATAATAATAATAATAATAATAATAATAAAAGCCTAGTAGATATATTATAATAATTTTTAGGACTGAGGAAGTAATAATAATAATAATAATAATAATAATAATAATAATAATAATAATAATAATAATAATAATAATAATAATAATAATAATAATAATAATAATAATAATAATAATAAAAGTTATTATTATCCATTTGTTTTTGTTTTGGGGGGATACTATTTTCAATTAATACAAAAAAGGCTAGCTAGATCAGATCTGAATACTTATCAAATGGAGCATCGAAATTATTGACTTTGACTTTAGCAAAAATATCAAATAATATACATACAAGAAAATTGAATTTAATACAGGCTTTAATGTATAGTTATAAATTAAATATTAACATTCTTGCAGATTTCATGCTAAGTCAAACTGTTCAATATCATGTCGACATTCTTACTCTACTTGGAGTCTTAAGCTTCACTTATTGACATGTTCGTCCAATCTAAAATCAACTTATTCAAATTATGTTGTCATCATGTCTATAGCCTACTGATAAATACAGATCATATCGAAAAAATCTATTGCAAAATTACAAACTTCCCTCTGTATATTTCGTCCTAATTTCCTTTCAAAATTCACATATAAACATACATATACAACAAAAAGAAAAAGAAACAATTGATAATGGCGAAATCAATATTTTCTTCAATGAAATACGTTTTCCTCGCCGGTGTCGTGTGGCTGCCTGCGGCAGCGCTGGCTGAGTGCACGTGCGAGGCGGAGGAGGAGGAGCGAGACAAGAGTCTGGCGCTGAAATACAAGATGGCGGCGCTGGCGTCGATCCTCGCGGCGAGCGCGGTGGGCGTGTGCCTCCCCGTGGCGGCGAAGACGATCCCCGCGCTGAGCCCCGACAGCGGCCTCTTCTTCATTGTGAAGGCGTTCGCGGCCGGCGTGATTCTCTCGACGGGGTTCATACACGTGCTGCCCGACGCCTTCGATAGCCTGACGTCGCCGTGTCTCCCGGCGCACCCGTGGGGGGACTTCCCCTTCACGGGGTTCATCGCGATGGTGGCGGCCATTGGGACGCTCATGGTGGACACCTATGCCACGTCCTATTACAGCCGGCGCTTGATGGTGAAGTCCGCCGGGGACGACGGCGTTGGCAATGCGGAGAGGGCAGTGCCGGTGCACACGCACGGCGCGCACGGCCATGCACATGGCGCGGCAACGCTGGAGGCGGTTTCCGGCGACCCTGAGCTCCTCCGCCACCGTGTCATCTCACAGGTACGAGTTAATTATATTGTCTAAATATGATGCTACTAAATAAGGGGGGCTTGTATTTTCTAATCATTTTAATACGGTGCGCATAAATTTGAGTTCGGTTAGTTTGACAATAGAATCATTTTGATCTCTTCTAGCCATCTCGGTCACTCACTACGTCCAGTTATATGATTAAAGTGTCACGAAATTCAACTATTTGGAATGTAAGAGAAGTTGTAGTTAATATTCTAAATTATTGGTTACTTAAATGAAATATCCTGACTATTCCATATATTGGTTACTTAATGAATTATTAATAATTATAAAAAATATGTAAATTATTTGATAACTAATAAAAATATCTTAAACTCTTAATAATCAAAGTAAATTAATACATGAACTATCTGAAAATTAACAAAACATCCCGTTGCTCAGTTTTGGCCGGCGAATTTTTGACGTGTCTTCCCATTGCCGATTTTTGGCAACTAATTTCTGGCATATCTCATTGCCTCAACATGGATTTTTAATTTTATTTTTTAGAGAAAGGACATAGGAATATTTATTAAAATGAATAAGGGTGTTCGAGTCTTTGAGCACTTAGAAGTTACTCATTCAAAGTAGAATAATGGAATATTTCTATTAGTTTTTCAAATAATGTGTATTTTATTATAATTATTAATAGTTCATGACATTTTTATTACTAGATCAATCGTTTAGGATATAAACTATAATTTTGTCCAAAATAAAATGTGCATTATAAGTCTATGATTAAAATAAAAAGAAATCAAAATATTGAACAAGGCATAATTGTGTTCGAGATCATTCATTTACACTACACTTCTGTTATAAGTTCTTTTTTTTTCTTTGATTAAGATTTTCTAAATTTATTTTTTTATCCCTTTTAAGGTGCTGGAGTTGGGAATCATAGTACATTCCGTCATTATTGGAATTGCATTAGGCGCTTCCGAAAGTCCAAAAACAATAAAGCCCTTGATTGCTGCATTGACTTTTCATCAATTTTTCGAAGGCATTGGGCTTGGAGGATGCATAGTTCAGGTATTCATATATAATATATAAGTATGGGAGAATTTAATGTGAAAATCATTTTAATTGTGAGAACGTAAGTATCAAAAAAAAGATTAATTTATTGTGAAAATGAATCTGTTGTGAAAGTTATTGAATCCAAAAAAATTAGAATTTTTGTTACTCATGAGATTCGAACCTTGGTGAAAATTCAGAATTTTTGGATTCAATAATTTTCATAGCGAATTAATTTTCCTTATAATGAATTTCCATAGTTTTTAGTTTTCACATTAAATATAGTTTATATTTGAACATCTCTCTCTCTCTCTCTCTCTCTCTATATATATATATATATATATATATATATATATATATATATATAGGAGTGATCAATGAATCATCTTTTTGAGAACTTGAGAACTGATGATAAGACGTTGAAGATGATGCACAAAGCGGATAAAGTTGTGAATAACGAAAACTTTCTAAAATTATTTTGTTGTGTAACAATTTTAGAAAGTTTTCGTTATGCACAACTTTATGTTGTTTTGTGCATTATCTTCAACGTCATATGCATGGTCCTCAAGTTCTCAAAAAAGATGAGTTCTCACTGGATCCAACCCCTATATATATCTATATATATATAGAAAGAGAGAGAGAGACGATGGATCATATAAGAATGATTTTTTATAAGAAATAAGAATAAATATAAACCATTGATTTTAGTAAATCAATGGACAAGATTTATTTTCGTTGTGCTATAAATTATAACTATATGTGCTATAATTTTTTTCTGTGTTTATGCCAAAGGTTATATAAGTAATTTTATCTTTTAAGATTCAATTTTTTTCTTTAATTTAAGGGAAAACACGAATTTATACTTATTTTTAGGGATTTCTTGTAACTTATCCTTTAAATCATTGTCTGCGATAAGATTAAACCTTATGTGAAACGAATAAGTAAAAAAAGTGCTACAAAAATATTTCATTAGTGCAATAAGTACTGAAAAGCACATATGAATGAATACATAAATCTTTTTACATGCGTATGTACAAAATGAATACGCTAAAAATGCAACAAAAATATTTCAATAGCGTAACGACATATACGGAGAAAAAACATACATAGAATAAAAACAAAATAAGCACAATATATGTATATGTATTTCAAAAATTATAGTTAGTTTATTTTATATGTTGTTCGTGCATATATTGTGCTTATTTTGTTTTTTCTTCTGTATGTATGTCGTTACGCTATTGAAATATTTTTGTTGCATTTTTAGCGTATTCATTTTGTACATACGCATGTAAAAAAATTTATGTATTCATTCAAATGTGCTTTTCAGTACTTATTGTTAGTTTATTTTATATGTTTTTCTGTACATATATTGTGCTTATTTTGTTTTTTCTTCTGTATGTATGTCGTTACGCTATTGAAATATTTTTGTTGCATTTTTAGCGTATTCATTTTGTACATACGCATGTAAAAAAATTTATGTATTCATTCATATTTGCTTTTCAGTACTTATTGTTAGTTTATTTTATATGTTGTTCTGTACATATATTGTGCTTATTTTGTTTTTTCTTCTGTATGTATGTCGTTACGCTATTGAAATATTTTTGTTGTATTTTTAGCGTATTCATTTTGTACATACGCATGTAAAAAAAATTATGTATTCATTCATATGTGCTTTTCAGTACTTATTGCACTAATGTAATATTCATATGTGCTTTTCAGTACTTATTGCACTAATGGAATATTTTTGTAGCACTTTTTACTTATTCGTTGCACATAAGGTTTAATCTTACAGGACAATAATTTTTGAAATTTAGTGGTATGTGCAACAAATAAGTAAAAAATTGCTATGGAATTATTATACCAGTGCTATATAGAATTATACGTATGAATCAATATATATGTATATGTACATATATATATATACATATATTATTTTACCTAAGTTTTTCATGAATTTGCAAACTTGAATCACAAATAATTTTGTATATATTAAGTATTGAAACTGAAATTATGTTGCATATAATGATTTAAAGGACAAGTTACAATAAATCCATAAAAATAAGTATAAAACCGTGTTTTTCCTTAAATTAAGGAAAAAAACTAATTTTTAAAAGATAAAATTATTTATTTAACCTTTGACGTAAACAAAGAAAATATTTTGTAGCACATATAGTTATAATTTGTAACGCAGCGAAAATAAATCATGTCCATTGATTTACTAAAATCAATAAATTAGATTTATTCTTATTTCTTATACTTATTTTCATTCTCATAGGAACAAAATATATATTAAAATTTATGTGTAACATGTACGATCTAGAAAATGTGCTTACTCGACCTTCTTTTGTTTGCAGGCAAAATTTAATGCACGTGCCGTAGCAATAATGGCAGTTTTCTTCTCCCTCACAACGCCCATGGGTATCGTTGTAGGTATCGGAATAACCAATATCTACAGCGAGACGAGCTCGACGGCCCTCATCGTAGAGGGCGTCTTCAATTCGGCATCGGCGGGCATATTAATATACATGGCATTGGTCGATCTTGTCGCGGCCGATTTCATGAGCCCTAAACTCCAAAGTAATGGAAAGCTTCAACTAGGGGCAAATGTGTCACTTCTCATCGGGGCTGGGTGTATGTCCCTTTTGGCCAAATGGGCTTAAATTGAAATCATTTGTCATCTATTAATCTATTAATATATAATTCCATTACATATTGAAGACACCACATTCATCTACAATCCTATGTGGCATTTTTATGATTTTTCATTTTTATTTTTCTAAATGTCACAAATTTCCTTATTTAACCACTTATCATTTAATATGTTGATTGATTGTTATGTTAATATTAAATGTGGTATTATAAATGCTTATCTATCTTTATTACTTTTATTTAATTCAATTTATAATCTTACAAAAAATCATTATCAATATTCTTTAATTTTAATTTGACTTAAAATCATTGTATTGTAAATATGATGAGTGTATCCTATTAAATCATTCCTTTATTTTTCCTTCTAGAAATAAAATATATTTATTGTAATATTTATTTTTGTAAATAAATTTTGTGAGATTAATATTTAAACTATGTAAGTTCATTAAGAAACATTCCATCACATTTTGATGGTTCGAGTTATATTTAGCGAATATTGATTTAGCATGCAAATAATCAAATAATTAATCAATCACAATATCGACATGTTGTAATAATGTTGATACTATGATTGTTATATTGTATTAATTTCTATATACTAATAATAGATGTATATATGTATATATATATATATATATATATATATATATATATATATATATTATTTTTATGTCATAATTATTCTTTTCTAACAATATGTTAAAAGTATAAGAAATATTAATCCATAACATATGTGCATTTATAAATCATATGAAAATAGTTATAAAATATGTATTCATAAACTTTAAAATATATGTAATAGTTTAAATATAATAAACCAGCTAAAACAATGTTATACAAAATGCACCAATACCAATTAATTTAATAGTTACGAAATTCATAAATTATAAGCTATATCCATTAATATATAATACATTTTAATAAATGAAAAACTCAATTTTCGTCATATTACATGAATGATACACTAGAAGAGTTTGAAATCCATACCTATTATGACTGAATTGCTACAATAAAAGATGATATTTTTGAAGTATAAATAGTGGACATGTCAATACTGATATATCAAAGACATCTGCAATGTAAAAATAATCTATTATATTTTAAGAAACTCATTTTATGTTATTATTTAAAGTTTAAATTATCATATTGTTTGTTATTAATTAATTGACTTAAAAATATAAATTCATATATATATAATATAAATTATTTTAATAGTTTATATTTATAAATTCAAATATATATGAGTAATTACGGATATCACCAAACGAATTTGAGATGAGAAGGGTATAAGAAATATGTTAAAAGTATAAGAAATATTTAATCCATAACATATGTGCATTTATAAATCATATGAAAATGGTTTTAGAATAGGAACTCGTAAACTTTAAAATATACGTAATGGTTTAAATATAATAAACCAACTAAAAAAATGTTATACAAAATGCACCAATATCAATTAATTTTAATAGTTACAAAATTTATAAAGTATAAGCTATGTCCATTAATATATAATATATTTTAATAAATGAGAAAACTCAATTTTCGTCATATTACATGAATGATACACTAGAAGAGTTTGAAATACATATCTATTATGATTGAATTGCTAAAATAATATATGATCTTTTTGAAGTATAAATAGTGGACATACCAACACTGATATACCAAAGACATCCGCAATGTAAAAATAATCTATTCTATTTTAAGAAACTCATTTTATGTTATTATTTAAAGGTTAAATTATCATATTGTTTGTTATTAATTAATTGACTTAAAAATATAAATTCTTTATATATATAATATCAATTATTTTAATAGTTTGTATTTATAAATTCAAATATATATGAGTAATTACGGATATCACCATACGAAATTGAGATGAGAAGGGTATAAGAAATATGTTAAAAGTATAAGAAATATATAATCCATAACATATGTGCATTTATAAATTATATGAAAATAGTTTTAGAATATGTACTCATAAACTTTAAAATATACGTAATGGTTTAAATATAATAAACCAACTAAAACAATGTTATAAAAATGCACCAAAATCAATTAATTTTAATAGTTACAAAATTCATAAAGTAGAAGCTATGTCCATTAATATATAATATATTTTAATAAATGAGAAAACTCAATTTTCGTCATATTACATGAATGATACACTAGAAGGGTTTGAAATACATAGCTATTATGATTGAATTGCTATAATAAAAGATGATCTTTTTGAAGTATAAATAGTGGACATGCCAACATCGATATACCAAAGACATTAACAATGTAAAAATAATCTATTATATTTTAAGAAACTCATTTTATGTTATTATTTAAAGGTCAAATTATCATATTGTTTGTTATTAATTAATTGACTTAAAAATATAAATTCTTTATATATATACTATCAATTATTTTAATATTTTGTATTTATAAATTTAAATATATATGAGTAATTATGTATATCACCATACGAGTTCGAGACGAGAATGATAGTAATTTTTAATTAGATTTTGGATAGATACGAGTATAAACATTCTAGACGATCCAGGTAGTTGAATCTTACCAACATCATTTTGGTCAATCGTCTCGCTCCATTACGATCAACGACTTCGAGATTTTGAACTATAGCCTCAACGACAATCAATTATTATAACAAATTAATATTTGATTAGTAGATATTTTATAAATAAAAGTGTTTGGAAGTATAAAAATTATAAATGGGTTCAATCATTTATCAACGTGTCAATGAGAATTTTATTTTCAGTTTTAGATCTTTTTTATTTATACTTTTATTTTATAATTGAGATGTATAATCATATTTGTAACAATTTATATTTATAAAATTTAACAGCTTAGTGTAATTAGCGAATAATTAAAATTATACGGGTGTCAGACGAGAACGAGTAATAAATTCACTTTTAAATGAGTCTGAATGCTAATTGACATGCCTACATTGAATTTTCTCTATTTTTAGTAATTTTTTGTTTATACTATTTACTATTGATTTTAATTTATCATATTGGATTTTTGTTGAAATGGATAACAATTACTGTAATAATTGTATTTACAAATTTAAATGATTTTGGTAATTAAGAATATCACTATGGGTTTTAGATGAGAATGAATTGTAGAATCATTTTTGAATCGAGTTTGAGATTGACATGAGTATATATATTCTATACAGGTCTATCTGGCTAAACCTAGCCTCAACTATTCGAACCATCTCGCTTTGCTCCACTGCAATCAACGACCTAGGTAGATTAACTCTAGACTATCATATCGCTTTACTATTACTGTCAACAATTCAAGGTGACTAAACCCTAGCCAAATAACAAGTTATTTTTTTAAATTTCTAGTTATAAAGTACAACGTAATGCAATTCTCTATCGAAACTTAACAGAATACAATTTATGTATCAAATCTAGACACGTCGCTCTAATATAAAAGCTATTTGTTTTTCTATATATGAACATAAAAAAGATACATGTGCAATCTCTTTCCAACATAAGATTTTACCTATCATAACATATATTTAGTGATGGTTAATCCTACATTGTAAATTTACGAGTCACTAGCAAAAGTGATTTAAAAAGTTTAATTTTCACTTGGTAATGAAATTTTAGATAGATGGTGAGATGCACAATACAATAACTAATACGGTAATGAAATTTTAGATAAATTGTGAGATAATTACAAAGTTATTTTTTCATGTTTTAAAAAAAAATTATTTTAAATTAGTCTTTATTTTCTATATTTAGAATAATATATTATTTTATTATATTTTAAAATATTTGTTGAATATAATTTCTATTGAATTTTTATATGAATAGTAAGTAAAAAAAATCAAATCCTCATAGACATAATTTTTTAATTATTATTTTAAATTTCTATTTATAAATTACAACGTAAAATGACTTCCCGTCGAAATTCGACGGGTTATACACTAGTTAATTATATATTGCGTTACGGATTCCTTAATCCACAATCATTCTCTATCCTACATGGCACCTCCATATTTTTCTATTATATTTTATCTAAATTCTACATTTTATCTCTCATATATCTTGTAATCCTTTTTAAAATCTAATCTTTGTGTTGACTAGATTTTATAATCGACTACATTAATTCAATTGATTATGAGGATTTTGGGCCAAAAAACTGAAAACTATCAATGCAAATATTAAATCAATTTGAGGAATTATCGGAATTGTTCCTTATTATTTGCAAACCCTAAGCTTAAAACCACTCCTCCTAACAAAAATCCATATAGCAGAAACACTTCCTACGCAGCAATGTGAAGCGCATCCTGGATCTGATCAAATACACCATAGTAGTCTCCGATTACTCCATTGCTCTACCTCAATTTGCATTCAATATTCGTGAGATATTATGAGATTCATTGGAGAATTTTTCGTCATCTCTTGCTATAGAAATTTGCAGACAAACGACTATCCACGCAGGTCATTTCCACGATTTCTTGCGTCATCCCTCTCTAACATCTGCCAAATTAATTTATATGTACAAAGCTATAGATTTGAGAGAGCTGAAATGTCGATCCTGATTCATGCAAAGAAAGTAACCGACAACGATCTCAGAAAAAATAAAATTAATGATTTAATTACAGGAAGCCAAAGGATCAGATGTAGTAATTATTTTTTGCGACGAGCAATTATTATGTTGTCAACAACAATGAGAGCCCATAATGTCCTCTAGGCAAGCTAATAGCAGGTATTAGTAATTAGTAATTAAGTAACAACGCATTATACATGTTTTTCTGCTTTTGTTGGATGAGTTGTTCTCTGGTAATTATTTTCATTCTCTATGAAGATAAATATATAATTCTCATTTGGGTATGAAAACAACTAATGTTTTGCATTTGGTTGTTTCAGTTAATCGGAATGCTTTTAAGAAATTGACAGGCAATATGATGATCTTTTTGTTCTTGGCGTTTGGAGTTTGATAATTGCGGGAAAAATACTATAAAACTAAGACTACAGAGTACTTCCCTTCTTAAGCTTTTTATCAATATGTTATATTACTTACATTAGTGAGGTTTATATAATTACCAACATTAACTACACATATATAAAAGTTTATATTTGCTTTAAATGATACATCAATATTATTTACTATATTTATGTATGTAGCAGCTAAAAGTGTATGCTATAATACAAAAAATGTGGCGCCTTAGCTTTCAAATAATACACAAAATCTGGATGATAAATATAAGTTATATAACTATCTATTTTGCTCATTATTTACGTATATAAAAATCGTAAATTTATATTAACTTTAAATCGTACATCATATAATACATTAAATATAACATATTAATATATATTATCTGGTAACTAATAAAAATAAATTAATTAATCTTTCTATAATTAAAAGAATAATTATATAATGAAAAATCAAAAATCTATATCTCTTGCCATGTGGTATTGCGTAATCATTATCATATCATTTGATAGATCTTTATGCAATTAAAATATTAATTAAGTGAAGAATTATTAATTTATTGATTATGAACAATATGTTTTTTTTTTAATTCATATGGAACCCGTAATCACTATTTGTGCATACTAGATAAAAAATTATGTTCTTATGCAATAGCATGTAAATTATATTTTTGTACTTATTGTACTGAGAATTGCATATAAAATGATAGATTGAATATTATTATTTTCGCCCATCTACTTATATATAACAATTATTATAAAATTCATAAATAATTTCCATTAAATATATATTTCTAAAATTATTTACACTAATCATATACTAATTAGTTAATTAGTGACAAATATGTGTGATTACAAAAATCAACATATTCCTATAAATATACTTCCATTCTAATATTAATATAAAAAAATTTAGTACTTAAAGATTTTTGATAAAAAGTAAAGAGAGCATATTCATTTGTATTACTTTACGAAAACATATCTCTTTATTTATTTATATTATGTTTTGAGGAACCAAGTGCATCTAGAATCTAACTTGACATTCTCATAATTTTCATTTTTTAATATTCTAAATTCTCAGTTTTATATCATCTTAATTGATTTTATAATTATTAATTCATTAAACAGATATTCAAAAGCAAACATTAATTATATAGATATGAAGACATTCAATCCGCAATCTTTTTGTTGATTAAATTTTTGTATCAACTATGTTAATCGGAATTTCGGGCTAAAATATGAAAATCTCTCTATTTATATATCAAAAACCAATTTGAGGAGATCTGCCAATGAAAATGAATTCGGAATTAATTAGCGGTTATATAAGTTTAAATAGAATTGAGTAATTAGTGAGATTATTATATAGGTTTGGGACAAGAGCTGGTAGTAAAATCAGTTTTAAAAGTTGTTTCAGACATGCATAAGTATATAAATTCTTAACGGGTCCGACCATTAGTTATGCATATGTGGAATTTTCACGATATAATATTTTATTAATTACAATATTAATTCTTAATATTTATATTGTAATGTTGGGTTTTTTTATTGAGATGAATACTAATTATTGTAATAATTTATATTTATCAACTTAAATGAGTTTGTGTAATTAATCAATTTGGAAAATAATATTTGAGTATATACATTTTAGTCAGGTCTAGGTAGCTAAACTCTAGCCTTATTAATTCAATTCATCTCCGTGCTCCACCGCGATTAACATCTCTGTGTACTGAATCATAGACTTATCATTTCGCTTCATCATCGTACTCCATCGCGATAATAATCGAGGATGAGTGAACTCTAGCCAAGTATCAAGTTGTTCTCTTAAATTTTACTTATAAAATATAACATAAATAATGTTTTGTTTGGACACGGGGTTAGATTTTTAAGAATGGATGGATCTTTTGTTATTTATACTATTTATAATTAATGTTCACTTTGCAATATTCGAAATTGATTGAGATAGATAGTCAATTATTGTAACAACTTATATTTGATTATTTAATATTTATAAATTTAAACAGATCGAGTAATTAGTGGTATTACTGCACGGAGGGACAGGGGCGAGTAGTAATATTTTTAATCATATTTTAGATAGGTATGAGTATATAAATCCAGAAAGGGTACGAAGGAATTTTTTAATCTTTCATATTTTGTTATTTACACTATTTATTATTAATATTTACTTTCTAATATTCACGTTCTTATTTAATTATTTACATACACTACTGTAACTTGTATTTATAAAATTAGGGGAGCTCGGTTAATTAACGGGCATTATATCCGAGTTTGTGACGAGATTAATGAGTAAATTATTTTTTAATTAATTGGATTTGAGATAGATACGAGTATATACATTATAGACAAGTTCAGGGGATGAACTCTAACCCCATCATTCGGGATCACTTTCGTGCTCCGTTGTGATCAACGACTTCGGGTGGCTGAATGCTAGCCTTATCGTTCCACTTAATACTCAGGTGGCTAGCCAACTATTAAGTTGTTTCTTAAATTTTTACTTATAAATTACATGTAAAGTGATTTTCATCGAAACTCGATGAAATAAAATTTATATATCAAACGCAAACACATTGTCTTGATATTAAAGTTGTTTTCATTATTATGACCATAAACAAGAGACATGAACAGTCTCTTTCTAACGTGGAACCATACCTATCCAAACCTATGTATAACCATGGTATACTATGCATTGCATTCTCACTGAGTTAATAGTAAAAGAGGACTTCAAAATATTAATTTGTGATGAGGATGTCCAGAAGGATGATATAACAATCAACGTAGAGTATAGTGAAATTTTCAACTAACTGTGAGTTTGCAAAATTTATTTTTTTATATTTTAGAAAAATATATTATTTAAAAATTAGTCTCCATTTTCTATATTTAGAGAGATATTTTATTATTATATTTTTTAATATATATTTAATTAATTTTATTGCTGGTTTCTCAAAGATAAAGAAATTTATTTATTTTTTTGGCAAAAACACATTCCTTGACCTATTGTCTATTATAGTTTTATCTATATTCTAATATTTTTTTAACGAATTATCGAAATACTATCATTTTAAATATAATAATAACTTTTTTTAAATAATACATATAAATTTAATGTAGAGTGATTCCCCGTTGCAATTCGACGGGTTATACACTAGTACTCGTATATTCATTTTTGGCATTTTATGCAATTTTACTAGTCTGTCGCCACGTCAGTATGTTTTTGCTTCAAACTCAAAAAGAGACGTTATGACACTTCAATGTTAGGGCCAAAATTTGAGCTTGAAATTGTGCGGATTGAGAGGTGTGATTCTATTTTGATCGTATATTCGTTATGTAAAGAGATGAATTATTCGTTTTTATTTACTGTAGTATACAAATTTGATTGTTAAATGTATTATGTATACACATAGTCATTGTCGGGGGCAGGATCAAGAAGAAAATCTTTGTTCTTGAGCTATGTAACAATTGGACATGGTATGTATCATCTTAAGATCCTCGAAAAAAGACATTTATATATATAGAGAGAGAGAGAAAGTTTGGTTCAAATTAGAACCTGAAAGTGTTGTTTCGCTTAAACACACAACTGTTATGTAAACTGTTATCCACACACAGAGTAAAACAGCGGAATTAAAATCTTGAAGAACATCGAAGAAACTTTTCACTGATTATAATTATAATCAGATGCCAATATGGCGAAATGATTCACTATAAAATTTACAGCGAACGTTACAAAAACTCACTACTTTACCACAAGATAAAGTCGGAAAGTTGAGTACTAAAACTATCTATCGAGATCTATGAAAAAGCTAAGAAGCTATCTCTCAAGATATATGGAAACACTAAAGATTTCCTCACAACACTCGTGTACTAAAAAGGACAACCTTCTAACACCATTAGAAGTTAAAACACTTCGTGTGATATTGGAAATGTTACGAAAACAGACTCAACAACATAAACAGATCTCCAGATTTTTCTTCAATGAATGCGATCTTTCTTTGTTGCTTTGCCTCGCTTTTATAGATGTTAAGAGGCCTCGATCGCATGTAGTGGTCCACGATTTGGCCCACTAGGTAGTGACTAAGTCATGGCGTTAGTTGAATGACTTGCTCTCGAAAAGTAGGAACCGAATGCACTTAGTCCTCCCGACACGTAGGATGCTTTACGTGTTCCCCGATGTGTTACCATCGCATCCCGCGAAACATGTCGTAACTCGCACACTAGAGAGAAGAAAAGGCAAACAATATACAATAACTAACTCCTTGAAATCAGGAGAGTTAGTCCAAGTTAACCAACTCTAACAAACTCCCCCTTTTTGCCTTTCTTCACAAAACCTGTATATACATACAATTTACAGAATATACAAACTCCCCCTGACTCCCAAACATATATTTAGAACAGAATAAACTCCGAAAACAGAATATACTCCCCCTGTAAACAATCTTCCCCTGTTTACTTCAAAACCATCAGAACAGTTCCTTTCACACATTCATCAACAATCATTCAAACAATGACACCATCACAGCATTCAACCATTAAAGTAGCAGGCATCATATAAAAACATGCATTCCATAAACAGAAACCCATCATATAAAAACATGCATTCCATAAACAGAAACCATCAGATGTTCAAAAAATAAGATGTCCGCGCATCATCAACCAACAACCAAAAACATGTTCACGAGTTCATAAAAACCAAATCCAAATTCAGTCAGTCTTTAACCATATCATCATTCACGGATGTTGTCGCCCCCTGCCTCTACTCCCTTTTGGGAAGAAAGAAGGTCCGAGAATTCGATCTTCAAATCATTCATGTCAATACGCCAGACCAAGGCTTTCTAAGAGGGTTTGCTCCAGCTTTGTAATGCGCTCAAGCATGGAGTGAACCAGACTTGAGGCGCCACCATTTCTTTGGAAGCCGCGTCAAACCACGCTCATCAATTCCTTTAGAAGGATTAGTCCATGGAAGATTTGGGAGCTTGTTACCTATAAATAAGGTATTGCTTATGGTGAAGTTTCAAAATCTTCAAGAGTGCATCTCGTGCTCCATCGAAAGGCCTTGTTGCTTCAACGGTTGGTATATCGATGAGGAAACGGCAAGAATCCAGATTCGCCTTGCAAAGAATCGATCCAATTTGTTCCACAATCAATTTCCGAGGTTAAATCAATCCTTTTCCAAGCTTATATAATGAACACCGTAGGGCATTGTAACGATCGTGTTATTGGAGGACACAATCCAGTCAAGTCATGATTTTATAGAGAACGGAATGAAGATATGTCGTTACCACTGACATTGGATTCTTCCACTTTTCGACTCTTCCACCGTTATCTCGTCGGCCACCATATCAAAATCCTCAACACCACATTGTTAGTCACCATCAATCCCATAAAAGGCGTTGATATCACGAAAGAATGTGAAAACCCGACGCCTAAAGTATACCTTACAATATTTTTTGAAGTACACTCAATCAAGGATTTATCCATGTTTGCATACACATGCCTTATCACATTCTTAGGATAGGGATAAATAGTCGAGACATTCGAAATAGACAACGTTTTTCAAGAATTCAATAAGATTATCTTTGGCAAAGGTTACCTCGTCAATCCTTCGCTCATTCAAACACTTTAGATGTTTTAATTGTTCCCATCTCTTTTCAGCCTCCCTCGAGTAGAATTTGAAGGAGATTGCTCTCTCAACTTCGACATCAGAATCCGCAAAGATTGAGGGATTCTCCGAGCTGCAGTCCCAATCTTCCTCATCGGAATACGGGATATGAGGAGTTGGAGGCACTGTTACGTCAACTGTCTCAGGGACAGCCCGTGCGGCATCTGGCTTGGTCTTAGGTTCTGGCACACTTTCCTTTTGCTTTCCTTTCTTTATCATCGTCCGCTTCAGCCTTTTTAAAAAATCACCAAGTGAAATGTCATCATCACTAGAGTGTGAATCTGATTGGTCATGCTCTTTTGATTTCGAACCATCATCTTCTTCCAGAGTGTCTGAAGAGTCACTGCGGGATATCAATGTTTCGATTTCGATTCGGAGGATGTCTCGTGGTCATTTGGCCGTCGCGCGGTCACCGGACTCGGAGAAGGTTCTGCAGGCGTGGGAGTCCTTTTCTTTAGATTTTGAAATCACGGTGTGTCACCGTAATATCAATATGAATTGGTGGACTGGACCTCCTACCCGTGGTTGGCGAGGTATCCATTCCGATCTCCTCGTTGGAACACTCGACCTTTTCTCTTCTTCCCGGTCTCTTTAGGATTAGAAGGCTCGCCTTCGGGATACACGACTTGAAGAGGTGTTGGCTTCAACGGTTCCAATGGAAACGCTAGAGTCCACTCGGTGCTATTTACGCGTCAGATTCGGCTTGGCTCGTGGATGGCTTTGGTGTCGACGTTAACGCCTGTTGGAATTCTGGGGAATTTTCCAAAAACTTGGCAAGGCCGGCGAGGAGAGCAGAGGTCGCTGGATCCATTTCTTTTTCTGGAGAGAAAACGTTTCCACAGTATTTGCAATGAATAAAGCCTCAGTGATTTGATCGTGTGTCAGTGCGGCAGATTTATAGGCAGGGGCGCATGCAAGTGGACAGACATGCAGGTTGATGTGATTTAAATAAAAAAATATCTCTTGTAACAAACCCTAATTTAAAGGAACTAACGCCACATAATACGGTACCAGTTAAATAGGAGATAAATATGGGGATTTGTTGAGACAAAAATTAGATCAAATAAATGTGATACCACTTAACCAATTTTACCGATATCTCCAAAAATAGGATTTAAGGAATGTAAATTCCAAAAATTCTGGGATTACTCACGGATTTTTAGGGGGGTATTTCAAAAATGTTATCATAACATCTCCATAAACATAGGCTCATTTTAATCAGAATAAAACATATAAATACAGCCCCATGTAAAATTCGATCAGACTATTGTCGCTTTCGAAAGCAATCATGGCTGCACTGTTTGTAAGGTAGCATCGTCGTTGCGAACGCCGTGCCCCCCAAACTACTTTGGTGTTTTTCTGTATTACTAGATATTTTTCATCATATTGAGCTGTCTATTCGGAGAACATGTTAGATAACAAACAACAACACATTAAGTGTTATCAAAACAGTTGTATCACCTTCGGATATTACATTTTGTGATACAAACAAATATATTCAAGCTTTATTGGCGAGAGCAGAGACCAAGAGATCTACGAAGACTCATAAATCTCTCGTGATCTAGGGGCTTAGTGAAAATATCAACGATTTGTTTTTCGGTTTCACATAATCTAACTCGATTACCTCATCCTCCATCAAATCTCTTATAAAATGGTGTCGATATCTATGTGTTTTGTCCTAGAATGTTGAATAGGGTTTTAGAGATATTGATTGCACTTATGTTATCACAATATACCAACACTCAAGGCTCACAATACCATAGTCATACATTTTTTTCAACCAAAGGAGTTGTGTACAACAACTTCCGGTACTACGTATTCGCCTCGGCGAGAGATAAGGACACACAATTTTGCTTACGACTATGCCAAGACACCAAATTATTTCAAGGTAAAAACAGCCCCACTGCACTCTTCCTATCATCCGTATCCCACCCAATCCGAATCACTAAATCCAACCAAATTGTTCGTGTCTTTTGAAAAGAAAATGCTAAGGTCCGGTGTTCCGAAACATATCGATAACACGTTTGTGACCTTTAAGTGTGACATTTTAGCTTAGCTTGGTACTGGCGCGCACACACACACGCCGAACATTAAACTGGTCGTGTGGTCGTGAGATATGGAGACTTCTATCATTGATCCGTAGAGTGTTGGGTCAACATCTTCTCCAAAGATCATCTCGGTCGGGTTGTCACTTGACCCCATTGGCATTTTCATATGCTTTGCTCCTTCCACCGAATTTTTTCACCATATCCGTGCATACTTGCTTTGGGACACGAAAATTCCATCATCCATTTGCTTGACTTGGAGACCTAAGAAATATGTTAGTTCTCCTACCATGCTCATCTCAAATTTAGACGACATAGCACCCGCAAACTCATCCAAGATTTTTGTGAGGTAGATCCAACAATCATATCATCCACATAAATTTGTGTAATAAGAATGTTATGTCGACTTCGCTTTATAAACAATGTTCTATTAGATTCCCTCGAACAACCGAAATCAATTAAGAACTTTGTTAAATGACCATACCATGCTCTCGGTGCTTGTTTAAGACCGATAATGCTTTCTTTAACTCGAAAACATGGTTAGCTTATGTGGATCTTCAAATCCCTGGGCTGCTCAACATATACCTCTTCTTTGAGTTCACCATTTAGGGAACGCCTTCGACATCCATTTGATATAGCTTGATGTTCAAATAACATGCAATGGCTAGGAGCAACCTTATGGACTCAATGCGTGCAACCGGTGCAAATGTATCGTCAAAGTCTATGCCTTCCACTGAGTGTATCCTTGTGCGACAAGTCGGCTTTGTTATGATTATGACACCAAATTCGTTCGATTTGTTCTTGAAATCCACTTTGTTCGATAACATTCACTCACAATGTGTCTCAAACAAGATACCACACATCATTTCGAACAAATTGGTTAAGTTCATCATGCATAGCAACTACCCAGAACTCATCACCCAAAGCTTCTTTTATATTCTTAGGCTCAATTTTAGAGACGAAGCACATATGGATGAAAAACATACCATCTCTCGGTAGTTCAATGGTGCTGTACCTCGTGTTCGAATACCATCTTGGACGTCACCTATGACTTGAGAGATTGGATGGTTCTTACGTATTCTTCCTAGAGGATCTCGTCTTTCTTGTTGTTGGACGTCAGTTTCAGCTTCATCCTCCGTGTCACTCGAACCTTCAGATGTTTGAGTCAATGTTCCGATGGGCGTGGCCTCAGTAGATTGGGACATCACCGAGCATCCTGTTGGACGTGATCTTCTATTAATTCACCACATTTTCATCCCGCCTTTTCCCGCGAGATTAGCAAGATCATCAAAAACAACATTTACGGACTCTTGAATGGTCCGTAATCTCGATTATATATACGGTATGTGACTATTTAGAGTACCCTACGAAAATTCCTTTATCGCTTCTTCTCATCAAACTTGGTGTAGATACTCTATCATTCAAGATGTAGCAAACACACCCAAACACGTGAAAATATTTGAGATTAGGTTTCTTCATTTCGAATTTCATATGGTGTTTGAAGGAACCCGGTCGAATGTTCACGCGATTGTTGATATGACGGTGTTATGACCCGCCCAAAAACGTTTGGATGCACCTTTCGAGCTTAACATAACTCGTGCCATTTCTATTAGAGTTCGATTCTTGCGCTCTACTACACCATTTTGTTGAGGTGTTTTGGTGCGGAGAATTCTTGGAAAATTCCCTTTTCTCACAAAAATTTGTGAAAGAGATATTCTCGAACTCTTCCATGATCCGATCGAATCCTTGACACTTGAACACCAAACATGTTAAAAATTCTAGCAAAGAGGATTTTAAACGTTTCAAACGTGTCCGATTTTCTCCTAAAAGAATGTCCATGTGTACCTTGAAAAATCATCCACAATGACATATGTATACCCTCACACCCAAGCTTTCGATCTCGACAGGCCCTACTAAATCCATGTGAAGCGGTTCAAAACATCGTGTTGTACCATAATGTTGTTCGCGATGTTGTACAGCGTGGGAACATGGGTCTGCATTTTCCTTTGACAATCACCACAGCACCACATTTCCGCCACACGCCACTTGGGTAGTCCACGATCGCTTCCATCTTGTTTAACTCGTCAAGATTTCTAAAGTTAGTATGTCCTAACTTTGATGCCATAACACACTCTCATCTATTTGTGCCTTATTGCACTTTGGTCTGTCGGCCATATAACAATTATCGGATGACCTCTGTCCTTTCATGAGACATGTGTTCTTACCATCATAGACCTCACAAGAATCTTTGTCAAATTTAACTTGCAACTCTTCATCACATAATCGACTTATGCTTATAAGATTTGCCATTAAACCTTATACGTGCAAGACATTCTTGAGGCTAGGTAAACCTTGAACATTTAGGAGTCCTTTGCCTATGATTTTCCTTTAGAACCACCTCCAAATGATACACTACCTCCATCATACGACTCATAGTTGGCAATGCGACACTGTTACAAATATGTGACGAATGTACCGCCATCAAAATACCATGAACCACGAAATGTTAGTTTTCAATGCAAGATAAACAACATGGCATTTTATATCATCTTTCCCGACCCAAACTCTCTTGAGTCGGTTCCTTGTTGGTCGTGTTTGTCGCGGTGTGTGACGAGCGATTACGGGTCTCAGCGTACGAAGTGTTCATATAACATGACCTAGGCATCATCCTATGTCCATTAAAATCAGCCTTGATTTATAATGAAAGGCCTAATGTGACCAGTGTAGAGCAAGAATGACATAACGATTTTCTATGTTTTCTTCGTGTCATTTTTACCCTTTTACCGGTTCACCTTCTTTAACGAATGGTTTCCCATTTGTGGCGACAATTGTGGGAACAACGATGTTAGGAACATCGTAAAACCTAAACCGGAAGATGTCGATTTACCCATTAACAACGCATCATCTAATTTAGACGCACTGTTCCACTTTTCGAACGCACCTTGTGCCACTTCAAGTTAACATGTCACCTTCTTTAGTTCGACTTCCTTCAGGTTACCAAGACTTCAAGCTTAGCCAAAGATGCTTTCACCGTGTTTTCTCTTGATGTGAGCTCAAGATCTCGACTTTGTCCTTTCCATTTTCAAGTAGCTCGTCAGATAGCTTTTTCAACTCTTGTACTATGGCGATAGAGTCTTCCTCGTAATCGCCTCACAATCTATATCATTCACAAGAGCATTTAAGCAAAACAAACTTGAATAATAGTCGAGACCATACCGTTTGATCATCGATCAAACCGATCGCATCTTCCTCATCGCTCGATAATGTTCGAAGCCGCGACGTGAGTGTTTGGGCAACAGGGTGGCGAGGCGTCATTGTCATTATTTACCTCTTCGAAGAATTTAGCTTCGTCATCACTCCATGATACCCAGTATGACTTTCCTCTCTTCCTTAGCGTGTTCGCACATTGGTTTGCATAATGTCCATACCCTTTGCATTCACGGCATTGGATACTATCGATGTTGGAGAAATCATACCTAAACGTGTCTGAGGAAAAGGACTTCCTCACTGGTCTTGGTGGAGTGAAGTTTTGAGGTTTTGAAGATGAATACTCCACCATTCGATGATTTTGATCCACAGGCCTAGCTTGAACTTTCTCCTTGTTCATCTTCCTTACCATAGTGTTGAATTTCTTGGTGATTAGAGCAACATCATCGCCCGACTTTGATCTCCGCAGCTCTTCTTCATCATCCAACTCGATTATCTCCGTGATGTTCCATCGATGTTGCGCCGTGATGAAGGCAACGATTGGCTTCTTATTGATTGCACCTTTCTCCTCCAGATTCATCTCGTATGTCTTGAGTGAATTCATGAGATCCATAAACTCAATGGCTGCAACCGTTTGAGATGTTTCAATAGCCGTGACCTTCATCTCAAATCTTGCGGGTAAGGTTCGAAGAGCCTTGTACACCAGCAACTCGTTGCTTATCGCATCACCAAGATCTTGACACTCATGGGCAATATCCAATATCCTCTTGGTGTAGTCGTTGATGTTCACTTCTTCTCCCATCTTCATATTCTCGAATTTGGAAGTGAGAATGCTGAAGTCGAGACTCCTTTATGCTTGTATCACCCTCACAATGCCGTTGAAGAACATCACATGCATCTTCGCACGCACCGTTCTTCGATCAATTTGAACATTGCCATGTCCACGGATGCGTAAATGGCATTGATGGCCTCTCGTTGAAGTTTCGCGTCAACCTCGATCTCGTGTCCACCGTGCGCACGGTGTTGGGGTAACATCGCCTCGAACATCGCTGGTCTTTGGGATCGACCATCCGTTCTCCACGGACTACCATGCTTTGACATCAATGGACTTGATGTATGAGCGAATTCGGTCTTCCAAGATGAATAATTCGATCCATCCAAAATTGGTGGTCGATAATACCCGTAATTGTTTGAATCCATGGCGAAATTAGCGAAGATACCGACAGATCTCACTCGAGGTATCGAGTGTGCGCCTCGATACCAATTGAAAGTGTTGCTTCGCTTAAACACACAATGTTATGTAGATCGTTATCCACACACGTAGTAAAACAACTAATTAAAATCTTGAAGAACATCGAAGAAACTTTTCTCTGATTATAATTATAATCAGATGCCAATATGGCGAAATGATTCACTATAAAATTTACAATAACGTTACAAAAACTCACTACTTTACCACAAGATAAAGTCGAAAGTTGAGTACTAAAACTATCTATCGAGATCTATGAAAAGTCGAGAAGCTATCTCTCAAGATATATGAAAACACTAAAGATTTCCTCACAACACTCGTGTACTAAAAAGGACAACCTTCTAACACCATTAGAAGTTAAAACACTTCGTGTGATATTGGAAATGTTACGAAAACAGACTCAACAACATAAACAGATCTCCAGATTTTTCTTCAATGAATGCGTATCTTTGCTGTCGCTTTGCCTCTGCTTTTATAGATGTTAAGAGGCATTCGACTGCATGTAGTGGTCCACGATTTGGCCCACTAGGTAGTGACTAAGTCATGGCAGTTAGTTGAATGACTTGCTCCTGAAAAGTAGGAACCAAACAGACTTAGTCCTCCTGATACGTAGGGATCTGTTTCTGTGTTCCCAGTGTGTTACCATCGCATCCCGCGAAACATGTCGTAACCTGCACACTAGAGAGAAGAAACGGCAAAACAATATGCAATAACTAACTCCTTGAAATCAGGAGAGTTAGTCCAAGTTAACCAACTCTAACAGAACCATTCTTATCCTAAAAACTAAAAACCAAATAAATTCGTTATGAAAGTTGATGACTCCGTTGAGAAAGTTAACGAATTCAAAAATTCAGAATTTTCACCCGGGTTCGAATCCCATGAGGGGCGAAAATTCTATTTTTTTTATTCAGTAACTTTCACAGCGGATTCATGAACTTTCACTTTGAATTCATCATTTTTTGGTTCTCACGATAAAAACGGTTCTCACGTTAACCCTCCCATATATATATATATAGTTGGATTCTCATAGTACTAGATCATCAGATAGTATATAGTACTCAATTTAAACCACACATTTCTAACATATGGTTGCACCACAAGCTGACATATAACTGCTCCTTTTCCTTTCTAATTTCCGCAAGGGGAAAAAAGGAAATCAATCTTCTTTCTCTTGGCGGCGGTGTGGTGGTGGCACAATGACAACAGCAACAACATATACGAACAACAACAAACAACAGATCTTGAAAGAAGAAAAAGACAAAAAAATTGAGAACAAAATTAATGGATTTTGAGAAAAATAAAAGACAAATTTGATAGAGGATTGAAGAATGGAGAGAGATGGTGACTATAGCAGAGCTTCATGATGAAATTTGCCGATAATCGGGGAAAGAGACGACAGAATTGAAGGAGAATGATAGATGAGAGATTTATTGTCGAAAACCATAAATTTGCATGTGGGCAAGAAACACAAACATTCATTTAACAAAACACTTTCATGCATTCAATAAAACATGTTCATGCATTTAACAAAACGTAAAAATACGCACACACACACACACACACACACATATATATATATATATATATATATATATATATGAGGGATCAAATAGTACCGAGCTTAAGGTAGTATATAGTACTCAATCTCATCCACTTATCTCATATATCATATGGTGGATATTTTTTCGAATTTTCTAAGTTTAATTTCGCTGATTTTCTACAGTAAGGGTAGATTGGTAATTTGATTTGTTATGTGATTGAGAAAAATAAACCATGCATTTAGTTGAACTATCTTATGCATATAAATGAACACAAAAATGGATGTACATTGGAAGCGCGCTCGCGTGCCCTTTAACGTTTATTGGCCAACATGCATTTTTATGTTTTGTTATATGCATGAACAAGTTTCATTATATGCATGAATGTGTTTTGTCTGCATATTTATGTTTCGTGGCCAACATGTAGGTCTATGTTTTGTTATATGTAAGAACGTGTTTTTTATATATGCATGAATGTGTTTTTTCATATGCATATTTGTGTTTTGTGTCAACATGTCATTTTGTGTTTTGTTATATAATGAATATGTTCTATTATATGCAAGAGTATGTTTTTGGATAACAAATCTCTCATTCATCCTTCTCCGTCAATTCCGCCGTCCCTTTCCCCAATTACCAAAGAATTTCACCGTAAACTACTGTCATGGCCACCATCTCTCTCGATTCATCAATCTTCTATCAAATTCATCTTCTATTTTTTTCCTCAAAATCCATCAATTTTGTTTTTAATTTTTTTTTCTTTTTTCAAAATCTGTTATTTGTTGTTGTGCGTGTGTGCCACCGTTAGTCCGTCGGTCTCGCTGTCGCCGCCTTCCGCTATCATTGTTGTTAAAAAAGAAATCGAAGAAGAAGGAGGAAGTTGATTTGTTTTTTTCCCCATTTTACCCATTGTGAAAATTAAAAATTAAAAAAATGGAAAATAGGCTACTACCACATATCAGCTTGTGGTGATGCCACATGTTCAAAATACGTGGTCTAGATTGAGTATTACATACAACATGAAGACCGGGGAGAGTTAACGTGAGAACTATTTTTATTGTGAGAACGTGAGAACCAAAAAATGATGAATTCGGTGTGAAATTGATTAATCACTGGGAAAGTTACTAAATAAAAAAAATAGAATTTTCATCCCTCATAGAATTCGAACACTTGGTAAAAATTTCAAATGTTTGTGTTCAGTAACTTTCCCAATAGATGCACTAACTTTCATAGTGAATTCATTTTGTTCATAAAGAATTTTCTTGGTTCTTAGTTACCACGTTAAAAATGGTTCTTATTTGAACCTCACTCTCTCTCTCTCTCTCTATATATATATATATATATATATATAATGTATCACATATAAATGAATATATTAGTGAGAATGATAACTATCAACCCTTGATCATGTTATATCGATGAATCAAATTAACTATATATGTGATGTCATTTGTAACTAGTTGTGTTATGTTTTGTTGCTGTAGGAGAAATTGTTGAGGATATTTTTTTAATTTTATTGTTATATGAATATACTAATTTCTATTTTTATGGGATTTGATATCCTCTAATATGTAACTATTTTGGAATTAAATTTTATGTGATTTATGCCTCTTCATTGTTTTTTCTCAATGCTATAGTTAGAACAAAAAATAATCAATAAGTTAGTCAAATGATATATTAAAAATGTGCTACATATTAATAAGTATGTGCAACAAATTAATATGTGATGATTAATTATTGAAATGCAGCAATGATGAAATAAAAATTTCAAATATTTGTATAACCAATATATTTAATATGTGTTACATGAAATTAAGACATAACCGATACACATAAAAATTAAATGACTAATATGCCTTCTTTATTTCTCATGTGTTTTTAAGTCATTGCATAAGTAGTTATTAATCACAACACATATAGATTTAATATGATTTATCGATGTAGCAATATCAAGGGTCACGATTTATTCATATTTCTCACTAATATATTCATTCCTACGTGGTCAAATGAGAATAATTTTTAATGTGAGAATTTAAGAACCAAGAAAATTCACTATGAACAAAATAAATTTTCTATGAAAGTTAATACATCTGCTAAGAAAATTACTAAATTAAAAAATTTAAAAATTTTCACCTAAGTTAGAATCCTATAAGGGGCGAATTTTTTTTATTTTTTTTTCATTTAGTAACTTTCTCATTAGATTGATCAACTTTCAGAGTGAATTTATCATTTCTTGGTTCCCACGATTAAAATGATTCTCATGTTAACCCATATATATAGAAATTGGATCAAATACAAATCAAACTTAAAGTATAAAATATAAATTATTTTTAGTTCTTTATTTGTGAAGATCTACGATGGATTCATACCCTACTTGATAAATTTAATTACATGAGTTCGAATCACATGAGAGACGATATTTTATTTTTTAATTTAGATACAGCGAATTTAACGATATTGTGGCAAATTACAAACTTTAACCTTTGTGGAAACATAGAACAAAGTGGGGTTTCTGTATTTTATTATCAAATATGTTTAAGTTTCTAGATTCCGATAATTCTAATTACATACGACATATAATATGAGTATCGCTCTTGCACCTTAGAACTTGTTTAAATGGAGTAATGATGGGATATGGCCCAACCGCCCAGGCCCATTAGCAGGCCCAAACGACCTGGGCCTAGCATTATGGACGGCCCATGCGATTAAGCCTGAGACCCCATCCTCTAAACCCTAATCAAAGGCCGCCCACCAACCCCAAAACCCACACGTGGCGCATGTAAGAGGAATAGTCCCCGATGCAAGAGGAAGAGTCCCTACACGCTGGGAAGAGTCCCGACCAATGGAGGAATGGGCACGCCTTTAGGAGCCCTCGAGACATGTATAAATAGGAGTTAGATTGAAGGTAGAGGGTTAGCAACTTGAATACTAAGAGCTTTTAGATATACTCACCGTAACCGTAAACATAGTGAAAGTATTGAGGAATCACTCCTCCGTGGACGAGATCTCATTAACGATCGAACCACGTAAAAGCCTCGGTGTTCTTTATCGCTTACATAAATCTCGACATCTACATATTCTAGATTTATCATTGGCGCGATGCTGTGGGAAACGACGAACAAAAAGCTTCGCTTTCTACAAAACTTAATGGCAAGAACACGCACAACCGCCGCCGATGTCGGCAACAACCACACTGAGGACAACCGGTGGTCACTCGGCGCCACGGAAGGAGATCGCAGACGCCTGGCGCCACACACCGAGGGCAACATGGAAAACGTTTCCATACACCCTCAGGACCGCCTCCCCAACGTAGGGGGAGATGCCGACCTCAACGAGGACGAACAAACAGTTCGTTTGTCCCACGAGGCCCTTAGCCGAGCTGTGACCGAATTCCTCAACGCCAACCGTGGCCAATTTCAAAGCTTCCTCGACCAGAGGACAAATGGAGCGGGCCCCTCGAGAGTCCCCGGACTGGGTACCACGGGCACCCGAGGTCGCCCCTCCGAGACAATCAACGTTCACCTCGGCAAGATAGCCGAGGTCACCCCGACGACCGAAGCCTATCGCCACGGACAAACCACCGCGACCACTCGCCCCCGCGCGATCCGTGGAGCCGCTCACCACCTCGGCACAACACTCACGCGGCGGGGCGGGAAAGGAGGGAGGAGAGACGAAGCCGAACTCCTCAGAGGGACGATAGGCGACGCTACCGATCTCCCACTCCCCCCGAGAGAGATGGCAACGACCTCCCGGGGTTCGACCGATACGGGAGAATCATCTCTCCTTTCTCCAGAGAGATTCTGGACACGTCGTTGCCCCAACGGTACAGGGCACCCAATATTGTTGCCTACGATGGCCTCGGGGACCCTCTCGACTTCCTTTTGCCTACACCACCAACATGGCGATCAAGGAATGGAAGATTTTCACATGTGCAAAATCTTCCCGAGGTCTTGGTCTCCAACGCCCGGCCGGTTCACCTCGCTCACGGGAACAAGATACTGCTCGCTTCCAAGACCTCATGGACCAGTTCAAATGGCGCTTTTATCAGAAGATGCCACCTCAACAGCCCTCATCCGACCTACTCACAATCCGCCGGGGCGGGACGAGACGATGTCGAACTTCGTCTCGAGGTTCATCAAAGAATCGCTCAAAATTGATGACGATGAACGATCTCTACATTATCAACACGTTCAAGAACGGGATCCGACCCGGCGCGCTGAACAAAGAAATCACCAGGGAGAAACCAAAGACGGCGAGTAAACTTTGGAACCTGGTAGACAACTTCGTCAAAGGAGACGAGTCGGATCGGAAGAAGAGGGAGATCTGGGACGAGCAGAAGGCTGAGAGAAAGGTTCGAATGACCAAGTCGAGGCGCTGATCGCCGAAGTGCCTTCGATGTAATCAAGAGGGCCATGGAATCTAGGCTCGGACCTCGCCCACCCCTCGCAGCGGGGCACCTCCCCGCCGGATCAAGGCGGAGATATTCGAGCTCCAAGCCGAACTCTTCCCGAAGCCCCCTCCTATGAAAGGAGGATCCAAGAAGAGGTCCACGGAGGAGTATTGCGACTATCACCGGGGGTACGGTCACGACACTGAGGATTGCAGGAACCTGGGCTCACAGATTGACGAGCTCGTCAAGGGAGGAGCCCTCAAAAAATACCTCAATCGAGTGGGCCGAGTTGGAAGGCGCAGGGGAGAAATAACGGTGGCAACAATCGCGGGCCGACCGACGGCGATCCGGCCCAAGATGACGAGGATGAAGGTCCCAACGCAATGGAGCAGTCTATACCATTACGGGCTCCTCGTAGGGGCGACGAGGTCGTCGTTGAAGAGCGAAGCTTCGAGGTCGGCCCCGAGGGAGTCAAGAACAAGCGACTCGAGTGGTGAAGACATCGTGTTCTCCAAAGACGACCCGGTGCCGTAATCACGCCCACCAAGACGCCATGACGATACAAGCCGTGGTGGGCAACAAGAACGCTCATCGGGTCTACATCGACATCGGTGCCTCCGTCAAGATATCTTCCGTAGTCGTCGGATAAACTTGAGGTCGGAGGAATTGAGTACATCCCGCCTCCTCCCGATTATGGAGCTTCACTCGTGAGGCGGTTCCGGTTACCGTAGGACGAGCTCCTGTGTCGGTCACCAAGGCCATTCAATTTTTCCTCGTCCGAGCTCCGCCCCCGCACAACATCATCCGGGGGAGGCGGCTCTATGCCACCAAGGCCGCCCGCTTGGTATACCACCACCATCAAGATACCCACCCGGTGGGGTGCTAACATCCAGGGTGACCAAACCAGCGGCTAAAGAGTGCCTACGAGTCTCAACCCAAGATGTAGCCTTGCCCTGTGCATAGCAATTACAGAATCCTCGAGGCTGCCACCTCGGGACGAATCGATCAAGACCTCCAGTTATCTGACGACGACCCTCCAAAGTTTTCAAGGTCGGCGTCCGGCCCAACCGACATTCGCAGAGTGTCATGCAGCTCAAGGAATACAGGACGTGTTCGCGTGGTCCCCACTGACATGATCGAGTGTCACCCGAGCTCATAACTCATCGCCTCAACATCGACCCGGCTACAAAACCGTTCGGCAAAAGAAGAGGTGTTCGCGGCGAGCGCAACTGTGTCATAAGAGACGAGGTGACTCAACTCGTAAGGCCCGGATCTTGTTCGAAGTCAAATACCCGACCGGATGGCTAATCCAATCGTGGTTCGAAGCCGAGTGGATGGCGATGTGTGTCGATTACACCGACCTCAACAAACATCGCTCAAGGACCGCTACCCTCCCGACATTGACAAGAAGGTGGAAGCGGTGGGCCATGAGACCTTCGAACTACGGATCTATACAAAGGGTACCACCAAGTCCTAATGAGCCCGGAGGACGCCCCAAAGACAGCATTCATCACCGACTTCGGTGTCTTTGCATACCGGAAGATGCCATTCGGCCTGAAAAACGTTGGGGCTACCTATCAAAGAATGGTGGACGCCATATTCAAGGATCACATCGGGCAGATCGTCGAGGTCTACGTCGACGACATCGTGGTCAAGAGTCAAAAGACGGAGAGCTGCGCCGACGACCTCAGAACTATTCTACAGCTCCTCAGGTCGGCCAACCTCAAACTCAATCCCCTGAAGTGTACATTCATGGTAAAGACGGGAAAATTCCTGGGATGCTGGGTCTCTCAAGAGGGTCTGAAGGCAAATCTCACTAAGGTGAAAACGGTGCTTGACATGCAAGTGCCAAAGACCATCCGGGAGATCCACAAACTCACTGGGTGTCTAGCCGCCTCACAGATTCTATCTCGGCCGCCGAGAAGCAGCCTTCCTTCTTCAAGATCTTGAGGAGAGCTCGGGACTTACTTGGCGGGAGGAACACCAGTCGCTTCATGCGGCTAAAGAGTATCTCGCCGACCGCCCACCCCGACCGCCCGAAGAGGGCGAGCTCCTCTCTTTGTACTTGGCGCCTCTGACGAGGCAAACAAAGACAGATTGGTCCGGGATGAGGTCGGACGACAACTCCCATCTACTTCATCACCGAGCTCTCAAAGGGTCGAGACAAGGTATACCACCTCGAAAAGGTAGATGGCCCTAGTGAATGCTAAGCGACGCCTCGACCCTACTTCCAAGCCCATTCCGTCTGTCATCGACCGACTTACCTTGAGACAAATCTTGTCAAAACCGAGTCATCCGGACGTATAGCCAGTGGGCTGGAGCTCGTGAGCACGACATTTCGACTCACCCGTGCCGGCCATAAAAGGCAAGCCTCGTTGACTTTCTCGGTGGAGGCCAAATTCACCGAGCTCGGCTCAACCAAAGTGAGGTCGCCCAACGCCCGCCCCACAATGGAGAAATCGTCCTCGCACCACCGATGAATGCTTGGCGGACGTCGTGGGCTGAGCTTCATGCAAGACGGGCAATGAGCATGCATCCTCCTTCTCGGCCCGCACAAGCAGGAGGTGACCTCACGCCTCGGTTTACCTTCCCGACCACAAACAACGAGGTGGAGTACGGTTACCGATCTCGGGACTACCGCAAAGGAATTAAAGGTGGACAAGATCCAAATCTTCAAGATTCCCAAGTCGTGGTGAACTGTGTGTTAGGCAAACACGAGGCCAAGGAGGACCGAATGAAGCAATACCGAGAAGGCCAAGGAGACATCGACCTCATTCGTGTACTTCAAGATTCATCATATCCCACGAGGGAAAACCGCCGAGTGATATCCTCGATAAGTTAGTTGCGTCGTCAACAAGTCCACCGATGAAGGAGGTTCATGCCAGAGCATCGCCGAGGCCCACGCCGGCATCATCATCGAGATAGAACCGAACCGGATGTCTCCCATAAAGGCTACACGGACGATGGCGATCGCCCCAAGATCGGCTCGAAGTTAAAAAGATGATGGCGAAGTCCCAAAGGTACCTCGTATACGAGGGCGCTTCACAGAAATCCTACCTTCAACCCCTCCTGAGATGCCTCGGGCCAAAAGAAGCCGACTACGTGCTCAATGAGATTCACCGGGGGTCTTGTGGAAGTCACATCGGTCGTGAGCTCTCTCAAAGAAGCGCGCGAGGTCGGGATATTATCGCCCACCGCCCAAGATTCACCGAGTCAAAAATGTTGAAGTGCCACCTGCACTCACACAAAAAGCTACCCTGCACCGATCGAAAGCACCGCAAAGCCCGTGGCCTTTCATAGAGTGGGGATCGACATCGTGGGTCTGCTCGACCGAGCACCGTGTCGGCTTCGATACTTAGTCGTCACTGAGATTACTTCACAAAATGGGTGGAGGTCGAGCCACTTTCGAGCCTCACGAGCCGGAGGATTCAGACATTTGTGTGGAAGAACATAGTCTGCCGCTTCGGCATACCGCACATTCTGATCTCGGACAACGGTACCCAGCTCAGTGGACGTAAATTTCAAGGAATGGTGTGAAGAGCTCCGGATCGAACAGCGTTTCACCTCGGTCGCACACCCGCAGCGAATGGCCGCACCGAGGTGACGAACCGCACGATTGTACAAGGATTGAAGAAGAGGCTAGATCGAGCCAATGGGCGATTGGGCTGAAAATCTCCCCAAGTCCTCCGGGTGGTGCTGAGCCACACCCGGACTTCGCACGAGAAACCCCTTCGGTTTGGTCTACGGGACCGAGGCCGTCATACCGGCCGAGATCGACGCACCAAGCCCTCGCACTCTCCACTTCGACTGTGCCAGAACGAGGAAGACTGCGCATCAACCTTGATGCTCTCGGAGAGACGCGAGCTCGCCTTCATAAACGAAGCCAAGCTGAGGGCCAGTCGCGGCACTACAACAAAGGGTCAAAGCCTCCGCCCAAGTAGGTGACCTCGTCCTACGAAATAATGAAGCCAGTAGAGCTGAGCGTCTTAACAAGCTGGATCCGACATGGGAAGGCCCATACCGCGTTCACAAGGACCTCGGCAAAGGGGCTTACAAGCTAGCTCACCTATCCGGTGCACTTATCCCCCGAACCTGGCATATCACTCATTTAAGGAGGTACTTTACATAGCTTCGATTTCAGATCGGCATTATGTTAGTCCCTTTATTGTTTTGCCAAAATACGATGTTGATTACATATTCAATAAAACATTTGTTTTCCTAATGAATATTTCACTTCGTCTCATATCTATGTGAACATCTATTTGGATATACCACATTTAAGCCTTCACAAGGGGATGCCCTTACGAAGATGAAAAACCCACTAAGTAGGGTACTCACTAAGCGCGCTACCGCTCTCAGAGATTACTCATTAAATTGAACATCTCGGTGCAAGGCATACGGACTACTCATTGAATTGAACGCTCTACGCACGCATCTGATTACCCATTAAGTTGAATATCTACATGCAAGACATCCAGATCGGATCTCGCCAAATTATGACCCTTTATTTGAGAAAATATACACTTCTGTATACAGTCTAAATACATTTACGACCAAAACGAAGTCCTAAGCTATGTTTGTACCTCTCAAGGGGGAAAATGTACACTTCGAAACGAGTCTAAATACATTTACGACTACATACAAAGTCCTACGCTATATACAAACTCATTCGGGCTTCCGAGCTCGCCTCGCCGGACTCACAAGCCGCACCGATTCGAACAAAATCTCGGGTCCACGATGAATACCCGAATGAACTCGGTGCCTCCACCCAATCAATGAGGTCGGCACCACCCCGGCCCGCCTCCGGTGCGCTCGAGCGGCAAGACAGACGGGTTCCGACCCGAGAGGCGTTCTAAACCCGAGGCCACACCTCGGCCCTCGAGCTCGACGCGGGCCAGACCGCGCCTCGCCCCGACCACCGCCTCCTCCACGCCGACCGCCGCCCTTCCACGCCCGCCCGACCGCCGAGGGCCGCCTCAAATGCTCCCTCTCGGTGGACCCATTAGACGAGCACTTGCGTGATCAACAGCCGCCTCCTCTTCGTGTTCTTCAATTATTGGACCACGCGCCACCTGAGACTCGCCATGCGGGGTGGGGCATGCGTCGTTCTAACGACCTCGTACATCCGCATGTACTTCATGATGGAGTCGAGGCGGTCTTTAAACTTCTTGCTATTAGGCCCCTCCTCATCCTCAACACCATGCCTCCATGCAGAAGCTCGAAATCGATCGTCGACTTCAGATATGGTAGTTCCGCCATCGGCGGATTACCTCTCGTACTCGCATGCTCTTCCGAGATCCGAGCTAGCTTCTCCGTTGTCACCGAGCCGCCTCGCATTGCATTAGCCGTCCTGGACCACATCAGAGCAATCGGCCCCCGGACTTCGAGTTGTGTGATCTTTAGCTTTAACGCCTCGTTCTCAGCCAGGAGGCGGGCCACTTCTCGGTCGGCCTCTTGCATCTTCTTATTTAGGTCGGCGGCTGATGCCGAGCTAACATCCATTCTCGCCAAAACTTGAGTCAGTTCGGACGATCGACTCCTCCAAAATAGGACCTCCTCGTCCTTCTCAGCCAAGGTACCTCGGACCTCTTTCAGCTTGGCCAGCAATTCATGATCAAGTCCAAGGTATTGAGATGCGGAATGCTATAAATAAAGAAACAACACACATTTCAGAAAGTCATAAATTTTATTACTCAAAAGTTGGAATGTTTACAAGGCTAAGGGTTCTATCGACCCCGGAAAATTAGCCTATTACATTCGGGTCGCTGACCTCGGCCGCCTTGTCGGAGTCGACGACCGCCTCCCCGCCGCCCTCGCTGCCCTCGAGTTTGGCCCCTTCGGAAGGAGCTCGGTGTCCCGAGCCTCATCCTCCTCCTCTGCTTCACCAGACTCGGCAAGAAGCTCACGGAGTTCGTGATCTTCGCCCTCCTCAGACCGGGCGACGGCCTCCACCGCCGAAGGGAGGTTCGACGCCAAAGCCTCCAACACGGAAAGGACCCGACCCGGAGACCACCCCGGCGCGCTTTGTTCATCTCGCGAGTGGCGACCTCGACCCAACCGTGCTTGACCTTGTCAAAGTTAGCATGGCGGCCGCCAACCCTCCGTGTGCCTTGACACAATCACCGGCTTCAATCAAATGCGGTCGGCAATGAAGGCCGAGAAGCTCTCCGACTCGACGAGCTTGTCGGCAAAGGCCCTCAAGATTGGCCTGGTCGGCCAGCCTAGCCCCTCTCGTCCTCGAGCTCGCTGCCCGCCCGGCCGCCTCGCCGCGAGCCTCTTCGAGCTCTCGGGCGGCCTCCGGTGCCTGTGCCCTCTTCGTGGCGGCCTCGGCGGCCCTGTGGCCTCAGCAGCCTCGCGACCTCGGCCACGCAGCTGCCACGGCGGCGGCATCGGCATCCGCCCGGCCGCAGAAGCTCCCGCCCGGCGCTCATACCGGGCCGAGCTCTCTCACGATCAGCCCGAGACAACTTGCAGGTCCCCAACCACATGCTGCAGGACCTCCATCATCGAGCTCGCATCCTAAAAAAAAAAGGGGGGGGTAAGCAACACAAGTTAATACAGATCGCAGAGCGGATATGGCCACATGAGGAACAGCTTTGTACCTTGGGGAGGGGTGCGACAGAGCTTGAGGGCGGTACCCCGTACTCGAGGCGGCCTTGAGTCTGCGCCTCCGATGCCGGGCCCGACCCCGGTAGGGGCCCCGTCATCAGCTGACTTATGTCGTCAACCTTCTTCGGGGGCTTGGCAGGTCCGGGCTTCGCAGGTCCACCTCGCCTCGCCTTTTTCTTCGGAGGCGGCTTCACCGGTGATCGTGAGCCCCCCTCCTGCTCCTCCAGCCTCACTGCAACAAAGAAAATACTTGCTCAAGACAACGAGGTCGGATATGCCAAAGCAACATACCAAAAAAATATATATATATATATATATATATACGGGATGCCTCACCCGATCGGACCCGCCTCCCTATGCCTCGACCTATAAACGCCGGCCGGTAATATTCGTGTCGCCTCGGTGAAATCAATCGACAAAACCTCACCGAGGTCGCTCAAACATCTCCTCCATATGGCGGGGCTTGATTTTCACGTCCTTCAACAGCACTGAGGCCCCACTCATACCTCGGGTGCCCTCACCGCTAAAAATACCTATTATTCCAATGGGACACCTTCGAGGGAGCCGCTATCTTAAATTTCAGCCGAGAAGAGGTAATACACCCCACCTATGGTCTTGACGCTAAAAAAGCGCATCAAGACCTCGAAGGACACCTTCTCACCAACACCGTGGCAGGACAACCCCAGCCCCACCACCGACCTAATGGAATTCGAGGTCAGTTGACATACGGGGATATGAAAATATTCTTCAAGGCTAAGGAAAATTGGGGCCAAAGGAAACCTAAGGCCAGCTATTAGACTATCTACATACACGGTGATAAATCCCTCCGGAGGGGCCATCGCCCTATCATCCGGCCGCGGCAGGCACCACCACGCCTCCTCCGGAATACGGTATTCTCTCGTTATTTCAAAAAGCTCCTCCAATGTCAACCTCGACCTCGCCACGCCAACCCTAAGTCCGTCCCATACCGATGATACCGGCGGGACCCTAGCACACAATCCTACGGACCTACCCAGCCGGTTATAGCACATATACTCCTTTACATCGGAGGGCAAACGGCCAGAAACCGAAGCGGAGCCAGAGTTTTCAGAACGAGAAGGAGAAGATGAAGAATACATACTTACTTTTTTTAGGCGAGATATCGGACTTCCTCAACAAGTTTGAAAGAAAACTAGGAAATTTTTGCGAATGAATTCTCTGAAAACAAGGCGTCGAAAGGGAAAGTGAACAGTTGCCTCATTTGGGCCTATTTATAGGACAAATGGCGCCCAAAAAAAAACTGTCGTTTCAACTTTCACACGTGCCTACCGCTATGGATGTGGAATCAACGCACACACCTGCCTCGAGTGCCCAACCACCGCGCTGCGATGACGACGCTGTGGTAAGACAGACCGCCGCCCCGACCTTGCAATCATCACACGGACCTCGGCGTCCTCGAAGGTGGCGCCTCGTGTCGCACTCCGCCTTCCCCAAATGGCGGGGCATCCAGATCGGACCTCGGCGTCCTACCAGCGGACTTCGTCCCTCACGAGAATATCTCCATCCAGATCGGACCTCGGCGCCCGGCCCGATTCGGTGCCGCCGAGCCACACCTCGGCATCCCTAGAAGGCGGTCACCGGGACGAACCTCGACACCATCCAAAGATGACTTCTCCATCCAGATCCGCCTCGTGCCGGACATCGGCATCCTCCACCAAAACGGTGCCGCCCAGATCGGACCTCGGCGTAACCTACGCAGGGTTCGTTATCCGTGTCGGACTTGACTTCCTTTGTAGCACATCTTTTCCAACGACGACAACTCACTTAGGTCTTCGACAAGCGGTGCATGCCCGTAGCCATGCACCACCCAACCCGATTCGAACCGGATCGCCAATAAACCCTCACGTCGAAAAAGACAACACCTTCGACAACTCAGCCGAGCAACACCTCACCTCGGCAAAGCGCATTCTTCGCTTCACCTCGCACGCTTGTTTCTCGATCGCTCGTCGGGGGCTATGATGGGATACGCCCAACCGCCTGTGCCCATTAGCAGCCCAAACGACTGGGCCTAGCATTATGGACGGCCCATGCGGTTAAGCCAAGACCCCATCCTCTAAACCCTAATCGGCCGCCCACCAACCCCAAAACCCCACACGTGGCGCACGAGAGAGGCGCCCCCTGCATGCAAGAGGAAGAGTCCCACACGCGCAGGAAGAGTCCCGCCAATGGAGGAATGGGCACGCCTTTAGGAGCCCTCGGACATGTATAAATAGGAGTTAGATTGAAGGTAGAGGGGTTAGCAACTTCTTGAATACTAAGAGCTTTTAGATATACTCACTGTAACCAGAAACATAGTGAAAGTATTGAGGAATCACTCCTCCGTGGACGTAGATCTCATTAACGATCGAACCACGTAAAAGCCTTGGTGTTCTTTACTGCTTTACATAAATCTCGTACATCTACATATTCTAGATTTATCAAGTAACATTCAACAAATGTCGAAGAAATTTTTGAATTCGAAGACCTGAAAGTTAAACTAGTATCCTCCTTTTGCTCTTCTCCTCAAGCTCTTTAACCCTAACTCGAATTTCATTTGAGGTTTCATTAGTTGCTTGATTGTCTTTTATAATATCTTCGTGTACAATCTCACTATTGTGTACTCTTCTATATTTCCATCATAATTTCAATAGCCAGTCCAATTGTCCTTTGGTTTCTGTAACACCTGTGTAATGCCTCACTTTTTTGTTTGCTTTAATTTGCTTTAAATTTAAATAATTTACATTGGATTTGTGAATATTTGATATGCTCGATTTTTACGTTGGACTTGAAGGAGTATGTAGTTGTGCCCCTAGCTATAAAACAAACTTCAGAAAGTACTTTACAAAGATATATATATATATATATATATATATAGGATAAGTAATAAAATAAGTTTTGGGCTTATATAATTTATCAAATTATATTATTTATCCTTAAATTGGGCTTATAGAATATTATTTTGTTGAGCTCAAGTTCTATTTTATATTAATGTAGAATTAAGATTTGATTCGGATTCTTATTAGGGTTAACTTATTTACTTTATATATATGGCAAAAACTTGTGTACGCGGCCAGTGTGTGTGCTTGCGCTACGATTGACTTCTTTTTTAATTTTATTATTTAATGTTATATTTTTGTTTTATGATAAAAACTTATATTAAATATAGCAATTAAGGATAATTAGATTTTTTAATTATAATTTATTAATTCATTATGATTTATTTATTCATAATTAGGGTTTATTAATTAACAATTAGTGTTTATTAATTCAAAGTTAGTGTTTATTAATTCAAAGTTAGGGTTTATTATTCAAAATTAGGGTTTATTATTTTCAATTAGGGTTTATTAATTCAAAATTAGGATTTATTATTCAAAATTAGGGTTTATTAATTTCAAATAGGGTTTATTAATTCAAAGTTAGGGTTTATTAATTCAAAGTTAGGGTTTATTATTCAAAATTAGGGTTTATTATTTTCAATTAGGGTTTATTAATTCAAAATTAGGATTTATTATTCAAAATTAGGGTTTATTAATTCCAAATACGGTTTATTAATTCAAAATTAGGGTTTATTAATTCATAATTAGAGTTTATTATTCAAAATTAGATTTTATTAATTCAAAATTAAGATATATTAATTTAAAATTATATTAATTAATTTACAATTAAAGTTTATTAAATTAATTAAGATTAATTAACTACTTAATTAAGATTGATTAACTAATTAATTAATTAGGTGGTCTCCTTTGTGTGGCATGGAGACCACCCTATATATATATATATATATATATATATATATATATATATATATTACCTTCGTTCCGCCTTTTCTCAAAGATACGCATTCATAAAAGTTTCAAAATCCCTATTGAAGTAGGAGGTGAACCTTCTAGACATTTTTCATTACATAAACGTAAGTGGCTTAAAATTGATCAATATTTAAGTTTTGTCTCATGAGTTTAAAGATGGAAAATGCATCTATAGACTATACTATTTTTATAGGTAAACGTGTATCAAGTTTTGTCTCATGAGTTTAAAGTTGGAAAATGCATCATAGACTATGCTATTTTTTTATAGGTAAACGTGTATTGCAATCATTTACTTATGTTTATATTTTACAGTGTTAATGAATTATATTTTTGATTCAATTGCATTAAGATAAGTAATGATTTATTTGTATAGTATAGATAATTTACTGATTTATTATTTTAGTAAGATTGATTGGTTTTATATAATTTTTTTTTTGTTACTTGAATTTTCCTAATCAACGTCAACCATATTTTTGTATATTAGTTTCAAATCATTTTTTTTAGTTTCGAATATGATTTTTTTCTTTTAGGTATTTACCCATTTCATCTTTTTATAAAAAGAAAAGAAAAGAAAAATATTAGCATTAATTCTTAAATTTTCTTTTTAGTCCTAAGAATAATAGTTGATGTCTCTTAGGTGTTTAAGTATTTGGGATTAATTTTAAAGTGTGAACAATTCTTTAACTAAATTTATTTTCTTGAAACCACTTCATCGGTTTACTCTTTTTATAAAATTATTAATTATGTTTAGTTATTTTATTTAAGTATTAGATTTAGATTTGGTAATTATTTTGGTTATTGTATTTGATAATTAATTTTTGAGAATGTTCTTTTTTTTCGAATATAGTTTCAGATTGGATTTATTAGTTAATTTATTAATCTTGTAATAACTGGTTTGTCTTACAAAAAATGTACCATGAAATAAATGTGTACTACTTATTTTTAAATGGCCCTAGACTTCGTACAATAGTTAGCTTTGTAAGGAGTTTATCATAGTTTTTGTTAAGAACCTTATACAAATTATTTGTATTTATTGAACTATGTATGGTGCAACTAGGACACTCGTCCCAAAATTGATTGATTTTGATTTGTTGTGATTGACAAAACAAGGTGGGTGAAATCTTCTTTAACTTGCAAATATGTGATTTGGAATAAACATATTTATTGTGAAAATAAAATTGTCTTGAGAAATATTCTTTAATGTCCAATGTGTATATCGTAGTTTGTATTGTGATACATATTTATTGCATGTGGTGAGTATGCAAGTAGAAAGCTTTTGACGGTGAGTCACTGGCCATGTGTACATCCTATGCCGATGAGGTTGAGCCTTGACGGTGAGTCATTGACTACGTGTATATCCTATACCGGTGAGGTGAGATTTCTAGTTCGGTGAGGCTGGATATGATATTGAGTGCATGCGGTGAGTATGCAAGTGGACATGTCAGTGAGGCAGAATTTTAAGCCGGTGAGGCTAAATATGATTGACTATTACTTTCCTGTGATGTATACACGTTTGGAAAAAAATAATGATATTCCTTGTTTCCTACCACTAAGTACGTTTTTTTGTTCATCCCCTTTTTCATAAGATATTTTTCAGATCAATGATCGTGGAACAGCGTGGCGAAATGGGTGTGCCTAGTGGTGTTATGTCGCTTTTAGTCCTTCCAAGACTTGTGCTATTTTGTTTAATTTTTTTTCTTTATTACCGTTGTTGGAATTGAGTTACTAGAACTCCAACTTATCTCATACTATTATGTCTTGCGTAGTTTGCTTTGGGTCGTTGGTTAGCGTCAGTTCTGTTGTGCAAAGTTTAGACTTAAGTTTGCCGGACTCATTATTTGGCAAGTTTTATTTGAGTTATTTTATATGTTAATTGAATAATTTATTCAAAAGATATATATATATATATATATATATATATATATATATATATAATCCACTTTGACTGATTTCCGCTTTAGGTATTTAAGAAATGTAGCATTTTAGCGGGTCTACGTTTCTGTAGACTTTAATTTATTTTGAAAAACAATAATAATAATTTGTTATATGATGTTATGACAAATGGCAGCACCCATTCTCGACATGTGCTCCTGATCGAGGTAATTTACTTTGCTTTTGTATGATAAAGTATATTGGAGAGCACTTAGTAGTGAAGATTCTTACTTAGATGTTATGAAATGTGGATGAGATTTGTATGTGGCATTATGAGAGAGTTGTGCATCCTTTCGTAAAAAAAATTTATTGTTGAACTTGAGCATGAGTTAATTAAATTTTTTGACTTATTTGTGTCATCAAAATTAGAATGAGACTTAGTTGTTTGATTATTAGACCTCACCTGTGTAGGTTAGATGGATAATAATAATAATATGCCTCCAATTTATGAGCATGCACTTGTCGTAGTCTGATTCTGGCAACGCACTTGGAATCCCACTTTTGGCGTCGTAGAGAACTTTATAGCTTAGAGAGAGTTGTGGCGGCAGATTGTTATGCACGGACAACCATACCCGAATATGAAGCTGCCTCTAGTGTCATTTACCTAACATCCAATGAAGTTAAGGCTATCGCTGGAAAGGCCTTTACAGATCAAGAGACAATCTTGGAGAATGGTCAGCATCAAATCAACTTTGAGGATTACATGACCACCTTAATTCGTAGATGTAACGATTTTTTTTTGTGGCATTACAATTATAGAAGATGACGAAGGTCCCGTGTCACCACCCCACAATAGAATATGGAAGTACCTCAAGAGAATGAGGGAATAAAAGAAGAAGATGAGGATCCCGGAGAGGAAAATGACCCTGAGGAACATCCTAGTCCGAAGGTTATTGAGATTAATATTGACAAGGAATAGGATAGTTGAGCTTTGATGCATTTGTTTCTTCTTCTTAAGTGGAATGTTTTGATGGTCACTTCTTTTTCTTCTGGTTTAATAGTAGATTTTGGATAAACGAATATGAGAAAGTTGGACTATATGAAAGATATTATTTGGAACTCGAGTATTGTGAATGTTTTAGCCTACTGTTGCTTAAATTGAGAATATTAACATCATAAAGTGAAATTTAATTTTTATAGGAAATGGCCCGTGGACCTCAACGCAGCGCTAACAATGACCAACAGGCTAGGAATTTGGTAGAAACACTGGTTGCCGCACTGTAAGAACTCACACAGCGCCAACATCATGCAGCGCCTGCTCTATAAAATAATACACCACCACCCCCGAATACTAGCCAAGTGATTGGACAATTTCATTGATACACACCGCCGAGTTTCAATGGTAAGAGTGGGCCTTTGATTTTAGAGGAATAGATAATGGAGCTCGAAAGATTTTTGAACATATAGAATGTACTGATTCCCACAAGGTGTCGTGTGCGATCTTTCAATTCATTGAAGATGCAGACCACTGGTGGAAGTCTTATAAACGTGGTTTGATCGAAGTGGAGCATCAAAACCTAACATGGGAAAGGTTCAAAAAAGTAGTTATGGAGAAATACTTTCCACGTTCCTACCGCAATAAAAAACAAGCGGAGTTCATTGACTTGAAGCAGGGCGGTATGACCATGACTGAATACGAGTGAAAGTTCAATAAACTTGCTCGTTATGCTTCACGATTGGTTGATACTGATGACCAAAAGGATGATCGTTTTCTTCATGGGCTTAAGTTTGAGATAGAGGGCATCCTTGCAGTCCACGAGATTATAAGTTATGGGGTTGCTGTCAGAAGAGTGCATGAAGTGAAGGTTGGACTTGAAGTGGATAAGAATACTAGAAATGGGACAATCGAAATCGAGGAAACAACAATTTTCCATATAAGAAAGGGATAATGATTAACACTCAGTCTGTTCCTAATGTGTTAGTAGTGCAAGCGGCCACACTTTGGGAAATGTTTTGGACAAGTCGGAGTATGCTATATATCTGCCACGAGCCAGAACACTACGCCAACAACTATCCAAAAACCAGAAGGGGTGAGCATAAGCAAGGAAGTAATGCTTGACTATATGCATTGACTTGGCAGGAGGTCGGTGAAGGGAGTGGTACTATGTCAGGTATGATTATCATTTCTGGATTACATATTTTAACCTTGTTCGATTTTAGAGCGTCGTATTTTTTTATATATGTTGGGATATGTGAGAAGACAAAATGACTGTAGCAGTAGAGAACATAGCCCTTGATGTTAGGATTCCCTCAAGAGAAACTCTAAGAACTAATACGGTGGCACGAAGTGTGAAAATCGTGTTGGGAGAAAAAACATTAGTGGCAGATCTTTGTGCTTTAGAGATGCGCGACTTTGACTTGATCTTGGTGTTGGATTTGTATATTGAAGCAGTTTTAGTTGAGCTTGTATACAATGTTTCCTGTTACCACTATTACAATCTCCTATCTGAATTGTTTACTTGATTGCATATGTATGTCCCTTTATCTCATATATAAGTTAGATCATAGAGTGTGTTGTAGATCACAGAAGTCTGTATGATTGGTCAAGCTTAATGAGATATAAAAAGTAACACAGCTGGGACAACTTGAGGATGAGTTGTTGGTATAGGCTGCGATATAGATAAGAAGTGACTTGACTTAGTTGCTTGTCTATGCTGGTACATCTCTGACGTATTGATGGATCACAGTGAGATGAGTTCTTCTATCTGACCGTCATGAAGAACCTAGCTCTTGGTGACTTTCGTTGATCTAAACCTCGATAAGGTATTAGGTGAGTATGAGTTCTTGACCATCACTTTGACTTGTTATGGGTGAGGTTACATGAGATAACCAAGATTCTCTGCATCTTGGATGGTGGCGGTCTTGTATGTTATGCTAGTTACGTGTCGAGTCACCGTATCCGTTAAGGATGATGGCGCCCCTTAAGGAGCTCAAAGGTTTATTGTACTAAACCCCGCAGTTGAGTTATCTCAAGTACAATAATAAGGTTGAGTGGTACTACTTAAGGAATTAAAGTAATTAATTATTTTAAGCGATCGAGCAGCGTAAATAATTAATGGACGTGCGATATCTTAAATACGGGATTCGTTAAGTCTAAATCGAGCCCGACTCAACTTGGAAATAAAGGGTAAGTCAACATTTATTCTCTAGTGGCATGAATAAATATTTATGAATTAATTTATGTTCTAGGCTGAACATAAGATAATTAATTTATTTGAGGCCCATCTTTATACCTTGCATTTGATCCCTGGCTGGACCATCCAGGCCTGGAGCTAAGTGAAAATCGTCCACCTCCTTATAGAGTCCCTATGGGACTCTGTTTTGATCCTCTCTATCTATTATTATATTTATTAGATATGCATAAATTCTATCATGATAGGATTTAGGGTTAAGGTGAGAGAGAAAATCAAAGGCTAATCCTAAGTGAAATTTTCGAAATCCATACTTCTCAAGCTTGGAATTTTCGAAAACTTTCAAGAAGGAATGAGACGAATTTCATAGCACTCTCCATAGATTGTCCTCACTCGACATTGGAGTTTAGACAATCGGGACACAGTCCAGAAGATCAAAGCACGAGTCTTGATCCAATCCTTGCCTGGCAAATTCGCAGGTAAATACGAGAAAACACCAACGTGTTGCAATTAATAATATAGGTGCATGCTAGGAATATAATCAATGTATGGTAAATTAAACATCTAATTTAGATCATCGGGAGAGGGTTAAAATCAGATTTCCCTACACTTGGGGATGGACTGGTTAAATAGCAATTACGCCACTATAAAGTACCATGAGAGAGAAGTGATTTTTCAAATATCGAAAGAGAATGAGTTTACGTTGTATGGAGCAAAGATCGAAAAACCACTGAAAATAATATCTACAATGGAAACGGTAAAGATGTTAAGAAAATGAAAGTATGAAGGGTTCTTGGTAAATGTATTGGGGTCAACACCACAGAGATAACAATAGACGATGTGGAAGTGGTTTTTATCGATGCGTTTCCTAAAGAAATACCAGGTTTACACCAAGCCGATAAGTGGAGTTTACCATTGACCTTGTGCCTGTAGCAGCACCAGTTTCTAAGGCTCCATATAGAATGACACCAAAAGAGTTAGAAGAGTTGAAGGCACAGTTATAAGAATTGTTGGATAAAGGGTATATTCGACCGAGTGTTTCACCATGGGAGCACCGGTACTGTTCGTGAAGAAGAAAGATGGTAGCATGATGATGTGTATTGATTATCGAGACATGAATCAACTTACAATAAATAACAAGTACCCTCTACCGAGAATTGAAGACCTCTTCGATCAAATACAAGGTGTAGGAATTTTCTCAAAGATAGATCTATGATATGAATATCATCAATTTAATGTAAAGGAATATGATATTCCAAAGACTGCTTTTAGGACAAGATATGGTCACTATGAGTTTGTGGTAATGCATTTTGGATTGTCCAATGCCCCTACAATTTTTATGGATTTGATGAATAGGGTGTTTCAACAATACTTAGATAAGTTCGTGATTGTTTTTATCGATGACATCCTAATATACTCTAAAAATCGAGAAGAGCACGAGTCACATCTGCACAGTCTTGGAGATACTAAGGAAAGAAAAGTTGTATGCCAAGTTTAGAAAGTGTGAGTTTTGGCTGAATCGGATTGGATTTCTTGGACACGTGGTGATATCAGGAGGAATTGAAGTGGATCCGGCAAAGGTTGGGCTGTAAGAAATTGGCAAGTGCTAACAAACATCGTTGATATACGAAGTTTTCTTGGAATGGCAGGATATTATAGAAAATTTATCGAAGGTTTTTCAAGGATTGCAGGACCACTCACTTAGTTGACATGGAAAAAAATATCTTCTGAGTGGATGGAGAAGTACGAATGAAGCTTTCAAATATTAAAAGAGAAGTTGGTAACCACTCCAGTCTTGATTATCCCTGATAGTTCTAAGGGATACATAATCTATAGTGATGCGTCGAAATAGGGTTTACAAATGCAAGAAGGAAAAGTGGTGGCTTATGCATCTAGACAGTTGAAGCCACATGAACTAAATTATCCCACACATCATTTGGAATTGGCAGCAGTAGTTCATGCTTTGAAGATTTTGAGAAATTGCCTTTATGGGGGTAAGTGTGAGAATTACACTGACCACAAGAGTTTGAAATACTTTTTTATGCAAAAAGATCTAAACAAGAGACAATGAAGGTGGTTGAAGTTGGTCAAGGACTATGATTGTAAGATTTTGTACCACCCTGGAAAAGCAAATATTGTGGATAGTAGAAGGATGGATACAAATCATGTAAGAAGGTTAACTCAACAAGAGGAGTCGGTGAGAGATTTTGAAAGATTAAGTCTTGAAGTGGTGACCACACCTGAAGAGGCGGATGCTATTATCTCAGCTTTGGTAATATGTCTGACGTTGCGAAATAGAATTCGAGAGGCTAAAAAAGATGATGAGTTCCTACAAAAGATGAAAGCTAAAGAAGTGTCTATGACCCAAGAGGATTTACAGTTCTACATGACTAGACACTTGCCTATAATAAGAGAATTTGTGTGTCAGTGGATGAGGAGTTGAGAAAAGAGATAATGGATGAGGCACATCGAACTATGTACACAGCACACCCTGATAGCACTAAGATGTACCAAGATTTAAAGAAGATTTTTTGGTGGTATAGTATGAAAAGGTCAATTGCAAAATATGTGGAGCGATGTTTGGCTTGCCAACAAGTGAAGGCCGAACATTAAAGACCATTAGGATTGTTAAAGCCCTTAGAGGTACCAGAGTGAAAGTGGGAACACATCACTATGGATTTCGTAGTTCAACTTCCTAGAACTTTGAGAGGTAATGATGCAGTTTGGGTGATTGTTGACCGTTTAACTAAGTCAGCGTATTTTATGCCAGTGCACGTGACGTTTTCAATGGACATGTTTGCAAAGTTATATGTTCGGGAGATAGTTCGACTTCATGGCTTCTAAATCGCTCGTAAATTATACGAGGTCCTTATAGAGCGATAAGGTCGACCCAAGTCAAATCTCTCGAGGAATGCTTAATAGGGCTACGGTTCTATGTCACACAAAAAAACAGAAAAGAAATACTAACGTCCTAAAATAAATGGGGCTGTCACGGAACGGACGAAAGCAGGAAAGAAAATAAAGCAGGAAAAGGGGTGCACTTCGAAAACAAGCGGGATTGACAGATACACGGAATTGGAGACGGTGTTCAAGGGTTCAAAATCTATCCTCGCTATCAATGAGCCAAGGACTGGTACACAGAGCATAAAACCATCCACGCCTCTCACCTAACGTTCAACATAAACTAGTCTCTCGACTCCGTTAATGTTAGACTCAAAATTAATGAAAACTAGCCTATCAACCTTGCCGTCATCAACTACGAAGGATAATTCAACACAAATGCACACGATAGCAAACACCAATCCACATATATTAATTACTCTCTAACAAACTAGTCTCTCGACTCCGCTCGTTATCAAACTTATATTTAAGATAAATCTGCTCTTGTATTACTTCATATCAAACATAAGCACATAATCAACCTACACTATTCTTTTGAGTCCGTGTATGAAGATCATAAAATAATCAATTTATTCAGATGAGAAAATTGCAAATCTTCAAAACAACAATCACGATTCAAGACAAGATCAAATCCAACACTTATTTCATTATAAATCAATAATTCATCTCATGGTAGAAATTATTCCCATAGCAATTACATAGACATAATGGAACGAGTAAAAACTTACAAACCATTCATTGATAAATTTATCTTCCAAAAATCCGAAATCGTTCAATCCCAATGTTAATCCAAGTGCAAGAATTAAATGGAAGGGAACAAGAAAAGAAAAGAGAGAAAAAAAAGGAATAAAATCGAGTGTGAAGTCGAGAGCCCTTCGAATGTGCGGTTGTTTCCCAATTTATTCAACGCTCGAAAAGCCCATTAAAAACACTGAAATGGGCCTAAAATGCACGCCCAGCGCCGGACGGGACGAAACCGATGCTAGGTGTGGCTCTCTAGAAAGGTCAGAGAGGGGTGCCCAACGCTGGACGGGGACGAAACACCGGATGCGTGGGGCAAGGCGGGCGGTGAGGATGCAGCGCCGAATGGAGTTGGCACTGGGCGAGGTGGGGCGTTGAGGTTGAGTGTCGGACAGCTTGTGTGCGTACGCTGGCTATGCAATGGGTGCAGGATGGGTGCAACATCGGGCGAGGGTACTGGAGACATGGCGCGCGGATGGAGTGCCAGCATCGGACGCTGGGCAATGGAGGCACGGAACGATGATGGGCTGGGCGCTGAGTGGAACGATATGTAGGGCGAGATGTGCGCTGGATGGAGCGCATGGGTGAGGCATGCAATGGAGCGCCGGACGTTGAGAATATGATGTGCCAGCATTGGAGGATGCCCAGCGCCGGACGATGCTGAGGCGCTGGCCGATGCAGAGCGTGAAGGCGCTAGGTCGTGCATGCGTTGGGCGATGCAGGGTGGAGCACCGGATGGGAGCATGCAGGCGAAACGGGACGTGCACTGGATGGGTAGAATGTCGGGGTGAGGTGTGCGGGCGAAGGTTGGTCACACGCTGGGAATGGGCGATGTCGGTCGAGTGCCGAGGTGCACGCGCACGCTCGTACGTGGCTTTGATGAGTCACTCTGTTCCCCCCTCGTCTGAAATTCGAATTGCGATCTGTTTGCATCTACGAACTTCTATCGAGATGCTCTTCAATATGCTTTCACCCTTGGTAGACACATTTCGCCACATTTAACGCAGTTTTCTACAAAACATCGATACAAACCAAATAAGTCTTGATTGATAAATACTAATCAAAACAACGACAGAAATAGAACAAACCACGGGAAACAGCATGCATAAAAATATGAAGAATAAGCAAAAAATTATACTAAATAGGTACCGACATCCATTATATCTGATCGAGACCCCCGTTTCACGTTAAAATTTTGGGGCAGTCTACACTTTGCTTTGGGTACAAAGTTAAAGTTTTTGACATCGTATCAGTCTCAGATAGACGGCCAGTCGAAAGAACGATTCAAACTTTGGAAGATATGTTAAGAACTTGTGTCTTGGATATTGGAGAAAGTTGGGAGACACACTTACCGTTGATAGAGTTTGCTTATAACAATAGTTACCACTCCAGTATTGGTATGTCTCCTTATGAGGTAATCTATGGGAGAAAATGTAGATCCTCTGTCTTTTGGGATTAAGTTGGTGAAAGAAAAATCTTTGGACCTGAGATGGTGGAAAGAACTATCGATGTTGTCAAGAAAATTCGAGATAGAATCAAAGTTGCCCAAGATCGACAAAAGTCGTATGCTGATAAAAAAAGAAAAGATTTGCATTTTGAAGTCGGTGATAAGGTGTTTTTGAAGGTAGCACCAATGAAAGGAGTTATGAGATGGGTAAGAAATGAAAGTTAAGACTTCGTTTCATTGGACCGTTTGAGATTTTGAAAAAGATTGGAGATGTTGCGTATCGTTTGGCATAATCGCATGAGCTGTCATCCATGCATAATGTTTTTCATGTTTCAATGTTGAGGAAGTATATGCATGATCTGAGCCATGTGGTGTCTTATGGTGGTATATCACTTAATAAGAATTTAACCAACTAGGAAGAAACCATCGCGATTCTAGATAAAAAAAATCAACGAATTAAGGAACCGACGCATGACTTTAATTAAAATACAATGGAGTACCCATGGCCCCGAGAAAGTGACTCGGGAGTGTGAAGATGTAATTCTAGCTAAGTACCCATCCCTAATAGCACCTGTTAAGACAAATTTTGAGGAAGAATTTTTTATTAAGTGGGTAGGGTTGTAATGCCCCACTTTTTGCTTGCTTTAATTTGCTTTAAATTTAAATAATTTACATTGGATTTTTGAATATTTGACATACTCAATTTTTACGTTGGACTTGAGGGGGTCTATAGTTACGTCCCTAGCTAGAAAACAAACTTCAAAATTTATTTTCGGACATTCAGAAAGTACTTTACAAATATGTATATATATATATATATATATATATATATATATATAGGAGGGATCAAATAGGACTCGAGCCTCAGATAGTATGTAGTACTCAATCTCATCCATCCATCCTATTAATCGTGAGGCTGAGATTCGCACAACGTTAATTTGTGGTTGTAAGGGTAGATTAGTAATTTGATTTGTTATGTGATTTCGAAAATAAACCATGCATATAGTTGAACTGAACTATGCATTCAAATGAACACAAAAATGCATTCACTTGAACACAAACATGCATATGAATTTCAATTTTAATGCATGCTGGAAACGCACGCTAGCGTTGGGCCCAACGCTCGCTCGCGTGCATACAATACCACCCAGCACCCACTCACACGTACTCAGCGCCGGTTGGGTGCGATGCAATGTTATGTTGCGTTATATACAGTGTTTTGTTGTTTTAAATGCAGTGTTATGTTGTTTCATATGCATTATTTATGTTTTGTTGTGGCTCTTCCCAAACCCAACGTCGACGCGCACCCAACACCCCTACCCAGCTTCGGCGCACACCTAGCACCCCTAACCAGCGTCGGCGCACACCCAACACCCCTACCTAGTGCCGGCACGCATCCAGCGCCAGTTGGGTGCGATGCAGTGTCATGTTATTTTGAATACAGTGTCATGTTATTTTGAATGTAGTGCCATGTTATTAAGAATGCAGCGCCCCAAACCCAGCGCTCGCGGATACCCAACTTCGCGGACTCTCTACCAAAGTAAGCGGAACCCAAAGCACCACGGCACCTTCTTATTTGCCCCTGAGCGAAAAATGGGCTTCCACGTGTCAAATTTTGATGCGTCCACGTGTTCAAAATGTGTGGTCTAGATTGGGTACTACATACTATCTGGGGATCGGGTATTACCAGAACCCAACTCTATATATATATATATATATAGGCTAAGAAATAAAATAGGTTTTGGGCTTATATAATTATGAAATTATATTATTTATCCTTAAATTGGGATTTGTAGAATATTATTTTGTTGAACCCAAGTTCTATTTTATATTTATGTAGAATTAAGATTTAATTAACAAGAGTTCCAATAGAAGTAGGATTTTTATTAGGGTTAAAATATATATATATATATATATATATATATATATATAGGAGATGGATCAGGTAGAGGAAATGATAATTTGGTAGGAAATGAGAATGAGTCTGGGTCTTTGATTCGCTGGATTAATGGTTGAGATTTAATTTCGGTTGTGCTACAGTTTGTGTATTGTGTGCTATGCGGATTACTGTGCAGCACTAGAATCCTTCTTGTGCTACGCTTCAATAAAAGATGTGCTAAACTAATATATTTAACATATATGCTACGGAGAGATGAAATATGTGCTAAACTAACATGTGCAACATAGTAATTCTAATTGTGCTATACAAATATAAAAGATATGCTAGACTTCCATATCTATTTCTATTTCCTACATTTATTTTCATTCTCACATGAACCATCCCCTATATATATATATTACCTTCGTGCCGCTTTTCTCAAAGACACGCATTCATAAAAGTTTCAAAATCCCTATTGAAGTAGGAGGTGAACCTTCTACAGATTTTTCATTACATAAACGTAAGTGGCTTAAACACTGATAATATTTAAGTTTTGTCTCATGAGTTTAAAGTTGAAAAATGCATCAATAGACTATGCTATTTTTATAGGTAAACGTGTATTGCAATCATTTACTTATGCTTATATTTTACAGTGTTAATGAATTATATTCACGATTCAATTGCATTAATCTTCTTTAACTTGTAAATATATGATTTGGAATAAACATATTTACTGTGAAAATGAAATTGGTTTGAGAAATATTCTTTAATGTCCAACGTGTATATCGTGGTTTAGATTGTGATACGATATTTATTGCATGCGGTGAGTATGCAAGTGGAAAACCTTGACGGTGAGTCATTAACCATGTGTATATCCTATGCCGGTGAGGTGAGGCTGAGTCTTGACGGTGAGTCATTGGCTATATGTATATCTTATGCAAGTGAGGCGGTATTTCTAGGCCGATGAGACTGGATATGATATTGAGTGCATGCGGTGAGTGTGCAAGTGGAAATACCGGTGAGGCAGAATTTTAAGCCTATGAAACTGAATATGATTGGTTATTACTTTCTTGTGATGTATACCCGTTTAGACAAAATAATAATATTCCTTTGTTTCCCACCACTGAGTATGTTTTTGTGCTCACCCCCTTTTTCATAAAATATTTTAAGGTTAGTGATCGTGGAGTGGCGTGGCAGTATGGGTGTGCCTAGTGGTGTTATGTCACTTTTAGTCCTTCCAAGACTTGTACTGTTTTGTTTAATTTCTTTTCTTTATTATCGTTCGTTATTGGAATTGAGTTACTAGAACTCTAACTTATCTCATGCTATTAGGTCTTGCGTAGTTTGCTTTGGATTGTTGGTTAGCGTCAGTTCTGTCGTGCAAAGTTTAGACTTGAGTTTGTCGGACTCATTATTTGACATTTTTTATTTTATTTATTTTATATATGTTATTTGAATAGTTTATTCAAAAGATATATAAAAAAAATCCACTTTGATCGGTTTTCGCTTTAACTATATAAGAAATATATCATTTTTAAATTATGAATTTAGGGTGTTACACCCTGGATCTTTAAATACTATCATAGCCGATTAAATAGTCTTATTTAAGGATTTTGCGTTCCTAAAAAAATTAATCAAGACAATAATTTCGTATTTCTAATTTTACGGGATACATCGTTATTTATATTTTATGTAATAATCAATTGTTAATTGAGTATGAAAAGACCGAACTCTACAAAATTATACAGAATTGGATTAAATAGAAATCAACCAAAGTTTAAGAATTAATACATGAATGTAACCGAGTTGGAAGAATTTAGATCATGATAATTTATCATATCAAGTCTTTTCCCTACATCCCTCAACTTTTCCTCAAATGACTCTACTTGCCCCAACACTTACAAATGAAGCCACACCCCTAGGCCATATGTATTGAGTTCCTATAATCTAACAAGCATACAACATTTAATACCACATAAGCTAATGAATTGCTGCACAATTTGAAAAGAAACAAACATAAATAGAAAATGAAAGGAAGCTCTCAGCAACAAACATAGGAAAAGGGAGGAATCATCCTCAAGTAACTTCGAAGCATCCATTTCTCTTCTCAACAATCACAACAATGAAACAACAACGAGAACTTCATAAGGTTATAAACTCAACTTGTCTATCCATGTTTTTCCATATTTTAATTCTTATGAAGCAAATGAAGATACAATAAAACATATAGAAGAAATTTCTCTAGACAATAACCACAAAACTTCACAGCAATAGGATAAAGTATAGAGCCATGTCACAGTTTGAGCTAAATACATATGAGAAATCAAAACAAAAGTATAGCTCAAAGAACATAGGAGATTTTGGAACCTAGGTTATTATTGCTTGGACCGAGCTATTTAGGGCTCGGTCGATGACTGAAAATCAGCAATGGATCTATGGTGGAATTTTTCTGCTGCTGTCCGTCGACGAATAAAGGAATGGACGACGACGACGGTAGTGGCCTGGAGGCTGTTGATGATTGTCACCGGAGAGAGTGCGGTTGACACTGCCCTGGTTTCGCTGAGTGAAGAGAAGACAGAGACGAGAGATCCCGATATGACCTATGGCGAGGATGGGTGGCGGCAATGGCTATTTTGCTACTAGACGCTTCACCGAGAAGAAAGAGAGAATAATAGGGTCGTAGGCAGTGGCGCTGCGACAATGATGACCGTGTTGGCGGCAGGGTGACGCCGTTCAAGACGGTGCTCGGTGTTGGGACTACAGCGTCACGCTGCTGCTGTCTGTTTACATCGAGAGACATAGGATAGAGAGGAATGGCGACACTGCTGCTGTCAACCCGGTAGAGGCGCTAGCAAGAGGGGTGTAATACCCCGAACCTTTTATGACTATTATAACCGATTATTTCGACTAACTAAAGATGACAAAGTACGTATTCTAACTGATATCATTATACGCACTCGTTAATTTCTTAAGTCAGAATTTACTTATGACTTTTAAAATCGAACCGCAATTTTTTGATCTTATTTAGTGATGAAATTTCCAACTCCAAGAATTAAGAATATACGAGAACAAGATCGAGAATAAATGAAAATCGAGCTGAAATATCACCAATACTTTATGTCCAATCAATACTTTACAATCACTTTTGCTTTTGCATAAATCACTCACCTTTTCCCCAATTCACTCTTTTTCCCCAACAATTACAATCAAGCCACACCCCTATGAGCTATGTAATGAGTACCCTATAGTCTAACAAGCATACAACCTTAACATCACATAAGTTGAAGAATTGCTGCACAATTTGAAAAGAAAAAAAAATGAAAAGTGAAGGGAAGCTCTCGACAGCAAACATAGAAAAAAGAGGAATTATTCTCAAGTAACTATGAAGCATTCATTCCTCATCTCAACAATCACCACAATGAAACAACAACGAGAACTTCATAAGGTTATAAACTCAACTTTTTTTTTTCATGTTTTAGTTCTTATGAAGTAAATGAAGATACAACATATAAAGCACATAAGAAGAAATTTCTCTAGACGACAACCACCAAACTTCACGACTTTAGGCATCAAACAAATAGGATAAAAGTATAGAACTATGCACTGTTACAGTTTGAGCTAAAAACATGTGAGAAATTGAAACAAAAGTATAGCTTAAAGGACATATGAGATGCCATTGGAACCTAGGTTGTTAATGTGTGGACCGAACCATTTATGGCACGGTCGATGACTGAAAACCAGCAATGGATCTACGGCGGCATTTTTGCTGGTGTCCGTCGAGGAATAAAGACAGGGACGTTGGCGGTGATAGTGGCTTGTAGCTGTAGGCTGTCAATGATTATCGTCGGAGAGAGTGAGGTTGAAGCGCCTGGTTTCACCGAGAAGAAGGCGCGCGAGCGAGAGATCCCGGGGCGACCCATGTGAGGATGGGTGGTGGAAATGACTATTTTTGTCACGCCCCAATTCCCGGAGGAAGACACGGATGCCGGGGTGTGATTAGGGGTGGGGGTTAAGAAGCGGGGAAGAAGGGGGGATACATAAAGCATACATAATAAGAAGATATGACCACAAAATTTGGGCATCATCTCCTCTATAACTAGGACACATCCTAAAGGGAAGGGTTGAGCAAACAATCCACCAACAGAATTATATCGACACCATAACTTCAATGAACGTGACCTTGATTGAATACAAGTAATGCAATGAAGCAAAATAGCATTACATGCTGTTGACTAGATCGGTCAACCACATAGCATGCTCATATCGAGACTCACAACATAATAACATAACGAACCTTGTTCCCAATCAGAAAGGAAAATAAGGGACAAGAATACATCAACATCAGAGTACATATATATAATCATAACATCGCGGAAACATAGCATGAAGAACCATGACTCAACCCTCGTCGTCGCCCGTCCGCCTCCTCCATCCGTGAAAACATTTGAAAAAGAGTTTGGGGTAAGTACTAAGCACTCGGTGGGGTTTTATCATAAATCAAAATTCATGATGCCGTGTTAAGAGCACTTACCTTAGAAGGTTTTAAAACGTAAATTCACTTCTAAGTAAGCAAAATAGATTTTTTCGTTTTTCAATACCTGATCCGTTATTACTGTTACTCCCATCATTGAACCACAGAACCACGGCTCGGAATGTATCCCGCCAGCCCATCACATCTCGCTCGGCCCGAACATATCCGGCCGACCCACAATATCTCGGCCGGAACATATCCGGTCGCCCACGTCGGAGCGTATCCGGTGGCTAACTCGGTGTGGACTTGAGGTCTATCCCGTCGAACCATAACCACCTCATTATCATTTCGTGTGGACTTAGGGGTCTATCCCCTTCGAACCATAACCACGTGTTGGGGTCTATCACTTCGATCAATACTCGAGATGGTGATCAACCCATCGAATAGAGATCCGTGCACAATCACAATAGAATCACATCTCGGATAAGAGAACAGTAATAACTTTGTTAAAACATTTTACGGTGCACATGTTTTATTTTTGAAATATCAGAGTAAATAACTCAAAATAAGCATATATAACCCAACCTGAACAGACGAAAATATCAACTGGGAGATATCCACAGATCCAAGGACTTCACCGATCACACTGGTAGGTACCTAGTAACAAGACAGAACAACTTTTCTGGTCACATCCCACAAAGCAAAACAACAACGTGATCCAAACGAAGATCGAAGCAAAACGGGGGTTTTCGACTTTCTGAACCCACATTTGGCACCCTCCGGGTTTTCAAATCAACTCGATGCAGAAGGAAAATATATTCAGGGCATCAAGACCTATAATAGGGTACCTTCAAAATATGCATGCATGCAAGTTGACACAAATCTTAGCAGCGAAGAAGCTTCAAAAATTGATGCCTATCCTCAAATCCAGGATAAACCATCCAAAATCGATGCATGAAAATGAAAACATAAGCAATATGCATAACGAGGAACATGGAATGACAAACTATGTTGAAAATGGATAACCCGGGCATGTACTTCATTTAGAAAACTCGAAGCGACGGAAACATCCCGACATGCGTAAGCGTGAAGAGCGGAAAACGGATCGGTGCTTTAGTAGAATGCATGGCCGGAACTCAAAACCTAAAGGGATCAGTAACCAAAGGTGGCCCGTTGACCTGTCAATGACGAAGCGGGCGGCGACGGCGGCGGCGGTCGGTGACAAATGGGCGGCCTCCGCCGTTTTCGTCCGTCCCTTTAGAAACCCGAAGTTCTATGCTATGATATCTACTAAAGACGAAATCAAAACAAGAAAAGTATAAAAGCGGAAAATGGGGCTACTAGAAGAGGGTCGATTGGCGGTGGTGGCGGCGGCAAGCAAGAATGGCGCCGCCGCCGAGCCTCCCGGCTCGATCCCCACTCCTCCCGCTCAGTAGCGTGCACAGAGCTGCTCGGCTCGTCCGTAAACACAGAGAGACGAAGGAAATGGCGTTGAAAATGAAAGCCCAGCCCTCTATTTATAGAAAGAGTGGGTCATTTCGCTTGTAATGATCATTTTTGAAAACGTAAAAGCGACACAACTTTTGCAAACGGACTCAAATTTAGCAAACTTGGTACCCATGGACTCGAAATAAAATACCGGACACAACGACTATAAACAAGATATGCTTTTAAAAGACCCATGAAAAGTCCAGTTTTCGATAACTTCCCCGGAGTGCCAAACCTTCGTGGGTGGTCGAAAACCTACTTACTTAGTGTCTATGAATTCGTCATAAGACACTCTTCACAACGCCTGAGGTTTCATGACGGTCGCATCATCGAAACAAAAAGTCAACCTTTTGACCTTTCTCGAAAAACGTGCCATGCAAACCTGAAGCTTAGTAAGATCATAGATATGTCAGTCAAAAAGGTCAGATATGAGCAAAAGAATCTGACTCCGGTTACTGCCAAAAGATGTCGCTCTGTCTCGTGCGATAGCGATCGCGATCGCATTCGCATAACACCGACTACCTAGAATATATGTCCTCCATGTCCGTCAACTGTACTCCGTTCACATCATTTGTCCCGTTCTGCCTTTACTCCTCCTCTCTCTCTCTCTCTCTCTCTCTTCCTATCAAGGCTCGGACTCGGGCTGCTACCTCGGTGAAATGATCCTGCATGGTAGCAAGCCTCTCGTGAGTATGGTCCCATCCAAGATATGGTCTGATCGCCTGAATCTCAAGTGAATACTGCTCTTGGGTTCCAGTCTCTGGCGCTTGCCCTTCTTCTACATGCTCGATCCCATCCGAGTCATCCACTATCTGAATTACCAGATCCTCTGAGTCCTCACTGTCCTCTTCATCCTCCTCTGGGTCTTTCTTCTCCTCAGAATCTCCTTCCCGGGATGCCAACCTGATACTGGCCGGTGGCACTGTGATTCTGATCCTGGGCCTCTTCTCTGCCACAGATGGGTGGATCATCTCTCTCACCTGGGAGGGTCCTGCCTCGAAAACGTTTCGTGTCCTCCGGAAGGTGAGGGTCATAGATGGAGGTGTAGTGACTGGCGTATCCTGACGAATTGGCGATCGTCTAAGCGATGGCTGCTCTCCCAAAGGCTCCTCAGGAACATCATCCATGTCATCAATCTGGATCGGCCCTCGAACATGCCTCGCTATCACATCTGCCTCAGAAGGTATGCCTCGATGATCGGTCCACTGTCTCCACACTCAAGCGGCGAACTCGGTGAAATCAAGGTAAGATGCTGGTGGCGGGATCCGACGAACATCATGTACCTTGCCTTCTTGCCCATGGCTGCCAACCTATTGGTAGCCTCTCTGTCATCCTGTAGTAGGCCTCATACTCAGATACTTTTCCACTGTCTCGAATCTTCCTCCATAAACCAACAAATCTTCCCATAAACACTCCCAACGGCTCATGGACATCCTGGTACATTCCCTGAACTTACGGATCTGCACATCCATTCTGTGGGATCTTAACCAACGTTGTCTGGGCCACTGAATATCCATAAACCTACATGTTAGTTCATCATAAAACAACAACAAAAATATTCACTTTTCCTTTTTCCGCCCCAGTCATCTGGGTAACCATGCCTCAGACACATGTTCACTTTCAACACATATCAACATCGATATGGATATTCATAACAAAATCACGTAAGCAATTACAAGATTCACTTACAAGCACTCTTTTATCAAAATAAACAAGATTTTCAACCAACAACGTATTTCTATGTAAACACATAGATTCACATCATCCATTCGTGATCATATTAACCACATCACATCGAACTATATCAAAGATTTTCATATCACAGCCACACAGGCCCTTCCATCCCATCGATAAATCACTTCCACATCCACATCATCATCCAACCACATCTCATCCACATCACGTAAACTCTTACCATGCCAAAATGCATGAAACCAAGATCACATCAAGCTCACATAACCACATAAAGCATCAGCAAATAAACAAATACCTCATCCCCTTTTGAAAGGAGGCGGACTGACGGAGCTGAGGGTAGTTGTACCTGATAAACAGTTTAGAAGAACAAATTCTAAACATTCAATTTCAAGAACGTACAAGATATAAAGCAAATGAACTGCCTTGATATCAAATAACTGCGGAAACTAGGTGCCAAGAATATTGCTCTGATATCACGTTATCACGCCCCAATTCCTGAGGAAGGCATGGATGCCGAGGTATGATTAGGGTGGGGGTTAAGAAGCGGGGAAGAATGGGGGATACATAAAGCATACATAATAAGAAGATATAACCATAAAATTTGGGCAGCATCTCCTCTATAACTAGGACACATCCTGAAGGGGAAGGGTGAGCAAACAATCCACCAACAGAATTATATCGACACCATAACTTCAATGAACGTGACCTTGATTGAATATAAGTAATGCAAGGAAGAAAAATAGCATTACATCCTGTTGACTAGACCGATCAACCACATAGCATGCTCATATCGAGACTCACAGCATAATAACATAAAGAACCCGCAGCTCAACCCCGCAGCTCAACCCCTCACAGCATAATACATCAACATCAGAGTACATATATATAATCATAACATCGAGGAAGCATAGCATGAAGAACCCGCAGCTCAACCCCTCAGCGTCGCCCGTCCAGCCCTCCTCCATCTGTGAAAACATTTGAAAAAGAGTTTGGGGTGAGTACAAGCGCACTCAGCTGGGGTTTTTATCATAAATAAAAATTCATGATGTCGTGTTCAGAGCACTTACCTTAGAAGGTTTTAAAATGTAAATCCACTTCTAAGTAAGCAAAATAGATTTTTCGTTTTTCGATACTTGAACCGTTATTACTGTTTCTCCCATCATTGAACCACAGAACCACGGCTCGGAACGTATCCCGTCAGCCCATCATATCTCACTCGGCCCAGAACATATCCAGCTAGCCCATAATATCTTGGCCCGGAACATATCCAGTCGGCCCACGCCCGAAACCATAACCACCTCATTATCATTTCCGTGTGGACTTAGGGTCTATCCGGCGAACCATAACCATGTGTTGGGGTCTATCCCTCACGATCAATACTCAAGATGGTGATCAACCCACCGAATAGAGATCCGTGCACAATCATAATAGAACCACATCTCAGATCAGAGAACAGTAATAACTTCGTTAAAACATTTTACGGTGCACATGTTTTATTTTTGAAATATCAGAGTAAACTTGGTACCCATGGACTCGAAATAAAATACCGGACACAACGACTATAAACAAGATATGCTTTTAAAAGATCCATGAAAAGTCCAGTTTTTTGATAACTTCCCCGGAGTGCCAAACCTTCGTGGGTGGTCAAAAACCTGCATACTTAGTGTCTATGAATTCTTCATAAGACACTCTTCACAACGCCTGAGATTTCATGACGGTCACATCACCGAAACAAAAAGTCAACCTTTTGACCTTTCTCGAAAAACATGCCATGCAAACCTGAAGCTTAGGAAGGACGGGTTATTACAATTTTGCTGCTGGACGCTTCACCGAGAAGAGACAGAGAATAGCAGGGTCGTCGACAGTGGCGACACGATGGCGATGGCCGCATCGGTGGCTGGGTGATACCGTTTAACATGGTGCTCGATGTCGGGACGACGACATCACGCTTCTGCTGTCTGTTTACATAGAGAAGTAGGGGATAGAGAGGAATGGCGGTGCTGCTCTAGCGAAGATGAGAGTAGCACGGAGATCTGGTTTTTGAAGGAGACACCAGGGGGTGTCGTGTGGGAGTCTTCAGTGTGTCGCCGAGGAAATGCTTGCAGATTGATGGAGGCGGTGGCGGGGAGGTCTGTCGCGGCGGGGTGAGAAATGATAAGGACGAAGGGAAAATGGAGAGGAAGAAGACTGTCTGGTAGATGCGTTCAGAGGGAGCCGAGAGGAAAAGAAAAATAGAGAAGGTCACGGCTGGCGGCGCACCACCGGCGATGTGCTCATCGGATTTTAACGGCAGATACACGTCTTGAGTCACAGAGAGAGACGATAGATTGTCTGGGGATGAGGGGTGGCGAGGGAGATGGAGAGATCAGATGTGAGAGAATGAGGGGTAGGCTAGGGTTTGGGTTTTTTTTTAGTTTTGGTTTGGGCCTGGATTTTGTAATGGGCCGAACTTTAAACATTGGGCCTAGATTAATTCAATTACTTGTGCTATATCTTAATTAATAGTATGGGCTAAGAAAATGTAATATATCCAACTAATAGTAGCTTAATTAATGTAAGTTATGGGCTTGATAGTATGGATCCATTTATTTAATTCTGTTGGGCTGTTATTTTTGTGGCTTTGGGCTCAAATTATTTAAGTTTGTGCTCTTAATTAAAACTAGAAGTGAATATTTAATTAGATTATTAATTGGACTTAAATAACTAAGTCTAAAGTTATTAAATTAGATTTTCAAGTTCTGATATATAAGATTAAGCTTAAGATGAGTTAATTTAAACTCATAAATTAAGCTATTGAGATAGCTTTCAATTATTGATTAATTACTTAATTTTGCCTAATTTCCATAATTCCTAAGCTATCGATTAAATCTTAATCGATCACCCTAAGGAGGCCTTATTAAATCTCTAAGTGATTAGGGAATGGACGAGAAATTCTAGCGATTAAGTAATATTTATAACACTGGTCTAAACAGAGGATACAAAATTTCTAATAAAATCTTTAATAGAAGGAAATCACGAACTCCTTTCAGTAAGAATTATCCTTCGTTTTGATGTCTTATTTATTATTTCTACGATAAAGGTCAAGCGAGGATGTGATGATAAAATAACGATGAGGAGTCCGTGGAATCATGAGTAATTTTGCAATCAGGTGGGTTTTCTTATATATAAACAAAATCAATTTATTTATTCAAGCAGTTATTTTCTTTTCAAAATCTTTGAACTAAAAATTATTCAAGTATTGTCTGCCATAAACGTTTTGAGATTTGTGTATGATACCTATATGTGTTTGGCTATGCCAAAAATCCGAGAATCGAATTCGAGTCCTGTACTAGGGACCCCTAGGCAGGATTTGTGTACATAAGTGACCGAGAGTTATCCTAAAGGGTTGACCGATCCGGTGACCGTGGAATGAGGCCTCCTTCCCAGAACACAACAATACTTACATATATGGTGATTACAAGAGAACTTAGTCTGATCAGACGAACTTTAGCTTCACAAAAGAATTTAGTAAGCTTGGGTCTTTTAAGATAAAACCCCTTGCGTTACTGTTGTGATGGCTTGACAATTCTGATTTACACAAGTATGTATGTATCTTTCGGCATGTGACCATCGAGTGCTTTTTACTCGACCGCATATATTTCTAAATGTGCGGGTTGGTCGTGATGTGAATGGTGAAGTGCGAGCCGAGCTTTTGTCGAGTTTAGTTAAAGGATGCCCGAGATACATGTCTTCATCGTGTATCTCGGCTATGTTTTTCCACGCAAAATACTTGATTATATTTCAATTCTGATTATCGATTCGACTTTTAGTTAAGAAAGTTCGACCCCTTTCTATCCCCTCTTCTAATTCCCCATCCCTGGTCATGATTTCCCGGCTTAGCTATCCTTAGCAAAGTCCGGTCGTGACAGAATGGTATCAGAGCTGTTCGTTTGCTTTGGGCCTAAAGTTCTTTCAAGTAAAGTCTAGTTAGAGCCACTAGACTCTTTAACAATTAGTCGACAAGGCTTAGCACTCCATTACATCACGCTCAACGAGATAGAAAGGTAATCCATTTCAAAAACTGTTTAAGATTTCATCTAAGTCTTCTTGAAGGTTCTGAAAGAGTTATGTAGATATGAAGTTACTACAGTAACAGAAGTTAAAGTTTTGATACATGCCAAAGATTTCAGAAAAGGTTATGCAAATACACAATTCTTCAGTATTGTGCTAAAATTTATATAGTAGCAGTTTAGTTTCGTTCTAGAGTTGAGTTGAGAACTTTTTCGAATATGCAGAATTTTGAAATTTCAAAGTTTACAAGAAAGTTTACTAAGTTATAATTCTTGTATGCTTTGAACGAGTTAAGTTTCACTCAAAGAACATAGAATGTTAAAGATGCATGTCCCTTTTTGTTGTACTAACTTAGAAGTGGACATAAACAGAAATTTAGTTCTCCCTTCACTACAGTTTAAATTGAAGAATGAAGAATCTTAGTTATTCTTTTTTTTGGCAAATTTAATACAGAAATTTAAAGGCCGCGTCACAGTGGACTCGAACCCGAGACCTTTGGCCTCGGGCATTAACCACTCTACCACTAGGCCAACACACGCACACTTCAAGAATGAAGAATCTTAGTTATTCTTTTACTTCAAGTTGATGATGAAGACCATTTCAATGTAGTCAATGAGGGAGAAGTGAATAAAGAAGTCACTAAAGGGGAAAGAAAGAATCAAGAACAAAGATGCAATGCAGCTTAAAGATGAATGTCACTCATAAGCCAGTGACATGGGTATATTCCTTCGTTCGACTCTTTCACAAGTCAGAACATCGATTCGACTATTGCTTTACTCGATAACGACCTACTTGCATCGTGATTCGTGCGGATGATGATAGTTTAAACGATTAACTTAGTTGTATATTGAGTTAAGTTCTATTTTAACTCCCCAGTTATCACTGTGTAAGTGTTTATGGTTTATAGAAATGAAGATCGTAAGAATTAAGAATTTATTTGAAGATTATGTTTAAGCAAGACATGAAGACAAACGACATACCAAGAACTTTTATAGCTTAAGATCTTTTAAGTTATGTTAAGGAACCGTTGCAGCTTATACTAACAGTTTTATCATTTGAGTTTTGAACTCCATGACCCAGTTTTAGTTGAGATACCATTTGAGTTTTAAATCGATGGTTAAGCAGATACAGTAATAATAATTAGTAAGTAGTTCTGAAATGTTATACCTTTATCACATGGCAAATTGAGGCCAATGCATAGTTTCTCGTAGTTAGTTTACAATGCATTATTTATGCTATAAAAGGGCTTAATCTAAATAAGTTATCTAGTAGTGTGAAGGACTCCAGAATGATGACAAGAATAGAGACAGAATGTGTAAAGAATAGAGTAAGACCTCAAGTTTAGTAAATTTTACTCATATCCCCACAAGGACCAAGAAGTTTCATATTCAGAACTACTTATCCATGTGACTGAGAAGTGATTGTGATGGGCTTGATCACCCCATATGATCAAGAAGATCTCAGTAGTCGTCTTTGGGTTTTCATACCCCTATGTCTCTATTTTTGTTTAAAGGCCAGTTGAGTTTTGACATTGAGTTAATTGTTTTGACTCTTTGGTCAACTTATTTTACTCTGGCCAAATCATTTCGACCTTATGGTCAGTCTATTGCAACCTTATTTAGTAAGTCGTTTAGGATTTCAACCTTTGCGACCTACAAGTTATCATAGTAGGTTTTCTATTAACCTTAAAAGTAGAAAATTTTATTAGGTCTACTTAATTAGTTGCCCAAGTTTTCAGTTCAGTGACAAGATAATTACCTACAATTAGAGAGATGTATCAAGTAAGATACAATAAAGTCCTAATTGAGGCAAGTTTCAGTAAGCCAGTTAAACCAATAAAGTTGAGTAAGAGAGATACTATTAGAAATATGTGCTATAGTTATAACAGGAATATGAAAGAACAAAAATTACTATTAGAACAACTCCATTGTTCGTATACATTGGTAGAGTAATATGGAGTTCATTATTCTATTAAGATTGGTATTTCTGGTGACCTATCTTTGAGATGGACAAATCATCCTTAGAATCCTAGAAGCAAGTTTACGTGTACCGAGTATAGAGAAGTATGATGCTCATTTCCAAAATATGGAGGAAATCATGAGATCTCAGGTAATAAATTTCTCTCTTTCAAAGACGACCTTAACCAATGTACCTCAACAGAAAATGATTTCAAAGTTGGGCTTTCAACGTGAGAAATGTTAAGAAATCATACACGCTCAAGATACAAGTACCTTAACAACATTAGAATTGAAAGAGAATGTGGATAAAAATGATGTCAAGAAACCAACGGCTACGACATAAATGAGAATATGTAAGTGCACTATTCCAGACAGACTATATCTTTTCTAAAGACTAACATGTCATATAGTGACAATGACGATTTGGACTCTAATAGTGACTTGGAGAAGAATGTATTGATACAAACCCTAGATTTAGTTAGAAAATAAATATGAGAAGTTAAGGATACCTTAAGGTGTTACAAGCAGTCTAGTTGTGAGACAGCCTCAGGCAGAAGAGAAAAATTATCAGGAGCAACACTTGCATATCCTTGATAAGGTTGAGTGATCTGCTAGAGTGTAAAAGCGAGTTCATTCTTTTGAATAAAACTTGGTTTTATGAATTGCACAGACATTGAGAGCATGTCTTGTGTTGATTTACGTCAAAGTCGACTTTTGGTATAAGTTGATTGACAAAAAGCTTCCAGATTAGCAATGCTAGAGAAGTTCTTCCGCAAAAGAATTTGAAGGAAAAGTAGACAAAGATTGTGCTACCTAGACTTAAAAATAGAGAAAGAATTTGAGTTGGCATCTCCGACATAACAGGTTGATTAGTCAGTCGTTATATACATCCTACAAGAAGGGAAATAGAGATTTGGAGAGAATGATGAATTTTCATCAAGACTAAGGCTAGATATTGACATACCCCTAAGTAAGTCTTTTGACTTGAACTTATGCTGAAACGCTAAGTCAACGTTATGGTAATAACAACCTAAGCAGGTGACAGTAGTGCTGACATTCGTTCAAACCTTAACGTAAGTAAAACAACCAATGTACAATAGTTGGCACTACAACATGTTTAAAAGAGACATCAGTTGATGCTACGAGGATGACTAGACGAGTCATCTTGCCAAATAAAAAATATATATACCGAGGAAACAAAAGAACTTGTGCGATATTGAATTAGGGATATCCTTAGAGAAAAATCCAATCAACATCACAACAGAGGTTACACCAGCATTGAGTGTACGGAAAAGATGTTTAAAGATTTATTTCTAAATCTAGAAGAAACTTTTTACTCTGCAACATGAATAAGAGTATGTTGCAGGATAGAGCAATCCCCTACAGAAACTAGTGGTTCCTTAAAATTTAGCATACATTTAAGAACTTCACACATTTCTAAGTTTTGGGCTTACGGACTTAGAATTAAACCAAGAAGACGAGAAGTTAATACAGTCCCATGAAAAGTTCTAAATATTTTCTTAAGGATGGATTAATTGATGTCCCTTTATGTGATAATCCTTGTCAGTAGGAAATATTTGTCTCCAATCCTAGAAGAAAGAAATCGAAAGTCCATTGCATGGGATGTACAAGGAAGTTACCAACCTTAGAAGACGTCAAAGAGAAAAAGATATCAGAATTTTTTTTATTATTGCGGGTAGTTTTGAAGAATAACCATCCAACGAATTAGTAGAGTTGCACGAGACTAAGAATCCAAAGCAGCTTCAACGACCAAAGCACTTGCCTTTACTCAAGCAGAAGGATGTCACATTGAAGATGTTCATAAACTACATGGAATTAAATGAGAAGGTTGTTAGAATATATATCATTAGCTAAGGATAAACTTTAAGGAGCTCAAAAGGATAAGAATGAGTTGTGTGTTCTTGGAAAGCGATCCATGGTAGTGGTACCATCAATCAGACAAAGGAGATGAGATGCTCCAGAATGCTGTTAACACACCAAAATAACAATGCAAACCATTTTTGGAGCTTACAAAGACTCCAATAGTCTGTAAATAATTGGTGAATCGAATTTTCACCCATATTGAGACAATCTTGGGTTAGTATTTATAGATTATATCCTCATCTATTCCAAGTATGACAATGAATATTAAGAATAGCTGAGAGGCATCTCCAAAGCGTTAAGATCGATCAAGACTAAGCAATTTAATGCCAGGTTCAATCACTGCAAAAATTTGGCTAAGCAATGGATGTTTTTTAGTCATATAGTGTCGTCAGAAGAAGTTGGAAACAGATGCCACGGAATGAAGTAGTTCAAATTTAGAATTGTCAACTACCCTTAGGGAAATGGAAATTTCATGGGTTTAATAGGACATCATCGGAGAAATATTAACGGATTCTCCAAGATAGTGAGACCTATGAGACAACTATACCTAGAGAAAAGTTAATATACACGTACCAATAGTTGAGAAATAAATTACTTAGAACTCAAGATGAGATCAGCAATAGAATGAATTCTAACCATTTTATATGGAAAATAAGGTTTATAGTTTTATCCGCGTCAAGACTAAGATTTGAATGTTTTTCGTTACGAAATCAAAAATGATAGTATATCCATCTTGATAACTTAAACCGGACGAGCTGAACTACCCCACTTATGACTTAAGGTCAACTGCGGCTGCGGTGGTTCATGTCTTAAAATTCCAAGATACCACCTATCAGAAAGTAAAGTATAAGATATTCACATGTGGAGATTAGAAATATGTTCGAGTGTATGATTTTAGACAAGGGAAAGAGATCACATCTCAAACTAATGAAAATTTCATACCACCTTATCAGTTACCATTTAGAAAAGGCTATAATGGTAACCAATGTCTTGAGCGGGAAAAGAATGGCAAATGATTGACATTTCTTATCCAAGAGGATATACTCACTCCAGAGTTGATAAACTGAGAATAATAGTGGTTTATCCACGTGAGGAGATTTAAGGTCACATCGCAATTTGAGTGGTTTGATCGGACCCAAATGACCAGTATTTGGAAAAGATGTATCTTATAAGGTCACCAAATAGATCCGAGAATGATATAGAAGAAGTTAATTGACAATTTAGCCACACTCAACTTAGAAGTGATACTGCCACCAAAGTCAAGATTGAATAGTATGGTTAGATGAATGAATACACCTGACTAGATGAATGAATACACCTGACTTAAGAGAAGAAGTTGGAGGCAACATCACTTGAGAAAATATGCATCTATTTACGGTCCTTTAATGAATGACGCTCAGAACGATGTATCCACTGTCGGTTCTATTGTGGGCGTGGAGTACTCCAGTATAGATACATTAGAGTCTACAAAAGATGACGCGTGGAAACACCACCATGGGCCTTGAAAAGGTAGATTAATAAGTAAACACATCGTCTGCCAATCAGGATGATGGTTGATCGAAGAATTTAAAGTTTTATATTAAAGAGAAAAGTATATATATTCACTATATATCCATGTCGATCATGTCAACCACAATTTATATATATATATATATACACACACACACACACACGACAAAATTAAAGCAGTTAGAAGAAGTTATGAGTACTCAGCCAAACAAAAACACAACATTCATCCCACACCAACGATTAATTGGAATGAACATATTGAATTTATGATATATTTCATAGGAGATCTGTTCTCATTAAAAATAGAAACTAAGGGAGACTTCATCTCTCACAAAACTTGCCTCATTAAATGATATTATAGATGGCTCCATATAAAACCTCATATGGTCAAAGAATGTAGATTCTCACTTCACAGGGTGAGGTCAAAAGGTTAGGACATAAGGATCATATATGATCCAATAAACGATTAAGATAATCGTACAAAACAAGAAAACATTTAATAAGCATAAGGTATGTCAGGAATATTATGCATAACATATTCATAGTTAAGAGGTCAAGATTAGGATGTTTAGAGTTTCACGAGGGTTATACAAATTTCGGGACAAAATTCTTTTAAGGGGGATAGAATGTAATACCCTGAACCTTTTATGACTATTATAACCGATTATTTCGACTAACTAAAGATGACAAAGTACGTATTCTAACTGATGTCATTATACGCAATCGTTAATTTCTTAAGTCAGAATTTACTTATGACTTTTAAAGCGAACCGCAATTTTTTGATCTTATTTAGTGATGAAATTTCCAACTTCAAGAATTAAGAATATACGAGAACAAGATCGAGAATAAATGAAAATCGGGCAGAAATATCACCAATACTTTATGTTCAATCAATACTTTACAATCACTTTTGCTATTGCATAAATCAATCACATTTTCCCTAATTCACTCTATTTTCCCCAACACTTACAATCAAGCCACGCCCCTATGACCTATGTAATGAGTACCCTATAGTCTAACAAGCATACAACCTTAACATCACATAAGCTGAAGAATTGTTGCACAATTTGAAAAGAAACAAAAAAAATGGAAAGTGAAGGGAAGCTCTCGACAGCAAACATAGAAAAAGGAGGAATTATTCTCAAGTAACTGAAGAATTAATTCCTCATCTCAACAACCACCACAATGAAACAGCAACGAGAACTTCATAAGGTTATAAACTCAACTTGTTTTTTTTCATGTTTTAATTCTTATGAGGTAAATGAAGATACAACAATTCATATAAAGCACGTAAGAAGAAATTTCTCTAGACGACAACCACAAAACTTCACGACTTTAGGCATCAAACAAATCGAATAAAAGTATAGAACTATGCACTGTTACAGTTTGAGCTAAATACATGTGAGAAATCGAAACAAAAGTATAGCTTAAAGGACATAGGAGATGAACCTAGGTTGTTAATGTGTGGACCGAACCATTTAGGGCTCGGTCGATGACTGAAAACCAGCAATGGATCTACGGTGACATTTTTGCTACTGTCCGTCGAGGAATAAAGACAGGGACGTTGGCAGTGATAGTGTCTTGTAGCTGTAGGCTGTCGATGATTGTCGTCGGAGAGAGTGAGGTTGACACTGCCCTAGTTTCACTGAGCGAAGAGAAGGCAGAGACGAGAGATCCCGGGGCGACCCATGGTGAGGATGGGTGGCGGCAATGACTATTTTATTGTTGGATGCTTCGCCGAGAAGAGACAGAGAATAGTAGGGTCGTCGGCAGTGGTGCCACGATGGTGATGGTCGCGTTGGTGGCTGGGTGATGCCGTTCAAGACTGTGCTCGGTGTCGGGATGACGGCATCACGCTGCTTCTGTCTGTTTACATCGATAAGTAGTGGATAGAGAGGAATGACGGCGTTTCTCTGAGAGTAGCAGCGAGATCTGGTTTTTGAGGGAGACACCAGGAGGTGTCGTGTGGGAGTCTTCAGTGTGTATGCACTGAGGAGAGTAACTGCGTCGTTGAAGGCGCGGTGGCGGGAGGCTGTCGCAGCGGTGAGGTGAGAAAGGATGAGGACGAAGGAAAAATGGAGAGGAAGAAGGTTGTCTGGTGGATGCGTTCAGAGGGAGCCGAGAGGAAAAGAAAAATAGAGAAGGTCACGGCTGGCGGCACACCACCGGCGATGTGCTCGTCGGATTTTAACGGCGGCTGCACGTCTTGAGTCACAGAGAGAGACGATAGATTGTCTGGGGATGAGGGGTTGCGAGAGAGATTGAGAGATCAGATGTGAGAGAAGGGGGGTAGGCTATGATTTGGTTTTTTTTTTATAGTTTTGGTTTAGGCCTGGATTTTGTAATGGGCCGAACTTTAAACCTTGGGCCTAGATTAATTCAATTACTTGTGCAATATCTTAATTAATAGTATGGGCTAAGAAAGTGTAATATATCCAACTATAATAGCTTAATTAATGTAAGTTATGGGCTTTATAGTATGGACCCATTTATTTAATTCTGTTGGGCTGTTATTTTGTGGCTTTGGGCTCTTAATTAAAACTAGAAGTGAATATTTAATTAGATTATTAATTGAACTTAAATAACTAAGTCTAAAGTTATCAAATTAGATTTACAAGTTCTAATAAATAAGATTAAGCGTAAAATGAGTTAATTTAAACTCATAAATTAAGCTATTGAGATAGCTTTCAATTATTGATTAATTACTTAATTTTACCTAATTTCCATAATTCCTAAGCTATCGATTAAATCTTAATCGATCACCCTAAGGAGGCCTTATTAAATCTCTAAGTGATTAGGGAATGGAAGAGAAATTCTAGCGATTAAGTAATATTTATAACGCTAGTCTAAACAGAGGATACAAAATTTCTAATAAAATCTTTAATAGAAGGAAATCACGAACTCCTTTGAGTAAGAATTATCCTTCGTTTTAAATGTCTTATTTATTATTTCTACGATAAAGGTCAAGCGAGGATGTGATGATAGAATAACGATGAGGAGTCTGTAGAATCATGAGTAAGCTTTGCAATCAGGTGGGCTTTCTTATATATAAACAAAATCAAATGATTTATTCAAGCAGTTATTTTCTTTTCAAAATCTTTGAACTGAAAATTATTCAAGTATTGTCTGCCATAAATGTTTTGAGATTTGTGTATGATACATATCTGTGTTTGGCTATGCTGAAAATCCGAGAATCGAATTAGAGTCTGTCTTAGGGACCCTAGGCGGGATTTGTGTACACAAGAACCGAGAGTCATCCTAAAGGGTTGGCCGGTCAGGTGACCGTGGAATGAGGCCTCCTAGGAACACAACAATAGTTCTGAGATATGGTGATTCTGAGAACTTAATCGATCGAGACGAACTTTAGCTTCACAAAAGAATTTAGTAAGCTTGGGCCTTTTAAGATAAAACTCATTCGTTCTTGTTGTGACCATTTACGAGTGCTTTTATACTCAACACCTTGCATATATTTCTAAATGTGCGGGTTGGTGAAATGATGTGAATGGTGAAGTGCAGGCCAGAGCTTTTGTCGAGTTTAGTTAAAGGATGCCCCGAGATACATGTCTTCATACGTGTATCTCAGCTATGTTTTTCCACTGCAAAATAATTGATTATATTTCAATTACAGTTATCAGTTCAGCTTTTAGTTAAGAAAGTTCGACCCTTTCTATCCCCTCTTCTAATTCCCCATCCCTGGTCATGATTTCCCGGCTTAGCTATCCTTAGCAAAGTCCGGTCATTACAAGGGGATAATTTATTATTCACATTTTGTAATTGGAAAGTATCATTATAATGAAGATTATCACTTGTATTGAAGAAAGTATTATTATCTATACATACGGACGTCCGTACATAAGACCACCTCATTAAAAAATAGTGATAGTATAGAAATACTCCGTCATAAAAAAATGAGGTAAAAATAATCTAACTTAATTTAGAAAATATAATTCTATACTGAAATACATAATGCTATTATTATCTTAAAAAGTCAATGATATTATCTTAAATATTCAGTACGCCAAAAAATTTTAGATGGGTAATTAACCCACTTCAGAGTTTTTGGTTTCCAGCTACTCCTTCCCTAACCACTCCTTCCCTTCTTGTTCCAAGGGAAAGGAGTAGCTGAAACCAAAACATAAATATTCCTTCCCTCATCCTACCTTATCTCTTAACAAACAACCAGAGCTAAGCAAAAGCATTACTGGAAAATGGAGAAATTCGAGCTAGTATTCATCCCATCTCCGGGTCTGAGCCACCTCATCGCCACCGTGGAGGCGGCCAAGCTCCTTCTCGACCGCGACGGCTGCCTCTCCATCACCGTCCTCACTATGCAGCTCCCCAACGACACCGCTGTCGACAGCTACACCACCAAGATTTCCGCCGCCTCCACCTCCTTGCCGCGTCTAACCTTCGTTGCCCTCCCGGCACTCCGCGACTGGGCCCCGCAGTCGAAAACCTTCCTCTTCGAGTTCATCGGCAACCAGATAACAAACGTCAGAGAGATAATCGAGCAGCGCCGCCGCGATCACCGGATCGCCGGAATTGTGCTCGACATGTTCTGTCTCAAATTTATCGACGTCGCTCGAGAATTCAGTTTATCGGCATACATTTTCTTCACCTCAGGTGCGTGCACTCTAGGTTTTTTTCAATATGTAGTCTCGTTGAAATTCGAGGACAATAAGGACCTTTCGGAATACAAAAACTCCAATATTGAGCTACCGGTGCCCTGCTTCTCTTTCCGAGTTCCGGCGAAGGTGATGCCAGCGGCGTTCGTGGACGGAGGCCCAATTGCCGACGTTTTCTTGAGTTATTTCAAGAGAATATCGGAGACAGACGGCGTCTTGGTGAATACATTCTACGAATTTGAAACCTACGCCATTGATTCGATGTCCGGCAAAAGCCCTAAAGTTTATCCGGTCGGCCCGATTTTGGACCTGAGCAGCCAATCGAACGAAGATGATGTGAAGAAATGGCTGGACGATCAGCCCGAAAAATCTGTTATTTTCTTGTGCTTCGGAACGATGGGGAGTTTCGATGAAACCCAGGTGAGAGAAATCGCTCTCGCTCTAGAAAACAGCGGGTGTCGATTTCTGTGGTCGTTGAGGAAGCCAGGGGTGAAGGGGGGCAAGCAGCTCGCGGTCGAATACGAAGACTTTGAGCAAGTGTTGCCGGAGGGGTTCTTGGAGAGGACGAAGGGGATCGGGAAGGTGATCGGGTGGGCCGCGCAGGTGGCGGCGCTGGCCCACCCGGCGGTGGGAGGCTTTGTGTCGCACTGCGGGTGGAACTCGACTCTGGAGAGCGTGTGGTTTGGGGTGCCGATGGCTACTTTTCCGCTGTATGCGGAGCAGCAGCTGAATGCGTTTCAGCTGGTGAAGGAGCTGGAGATGGCGGAGATGGTCAGATTGGATTATAAGATGTCGCAGCCAGAGGTAGTGGGAGCGGAGGAGATCGAGGGGGCGATACGGCGGCTGATGGCGGCGGAGGGGGGAAGTGGGGTGAGGCAGAAGGTGGAGGAGATGCAGAGGAAGGGAAGGGCAGCACTGGAGGAAGGTGGATCTTCTTATAAAGCTCAGACTTTGTTTATTGAAGATGTTATTAGAAACATTACTTAATTAGTTATTTTATTTTATTGTTGTTGTGTGTTTGGGATATCTTATGCTGTATGTATTTGGAAATTATATTTTTCATATATTGTTATTCTAATGCTTTGTACTCCTCCGTCCCACCCAAGATTTCCTTTCTTTTTCGGTTATTTAGGAGAGTGGTATAAAGTGAATAAAGTGATAAAAAGTAAGTAGGTCCCACTTTTGAAGAGATAATTATTCACAAAAGGAAGCGTCTTATCTTGGGTGGGACATTCAAATGCTTTGGGACGGAGGAGTATCATTTACCGTTCAAGCAATAAATTTAACAATTTGAAATATCAAATGGAATCCTCTATTTTCCATTCGTGTTTTATCCTCTATTATATATATGGATCAATGTCATGCCTCAATCTTATAATTTGTTGTTAATGGAGTTAACTAACAGTGTTTAAGGATGTTAAAGGAAAATCCTAATTTATCCAATTATGTAAATGTTAAGATATTTTTTACTAAAAGCAATCCTCTAAATCAAATACTCTTAATTTTACAAGATCATGCGTTGCATTTTTCCTTTTTCTTTTTTTCTTTTTCTTTTGATATCTTGGGAGCCTGCAACCATTACTTTAGTCTTGTGCAAGAGTAACCCCGCGTTCTCGTCTGATAACACTCAAACTACTGGGACAGTAAACCATCTTGGAAACCAGGGTGTGTTTCAAACCCATAGGCGTTTGGTGGGTTCGAGCCTATGACCTCCATGCGATGAGCATGCTTAATTAACCATTTGTCACAGGGACAAATTAGATTATGTAATCGAGAGAGTGGCAAGGGTGCATCTCGCCTTGTCCGGTTTTATATTTAATTAATATAAGATAAATATTTGGATTGATTGATGAAAGAAATAACAAAATCAACAACGACCATGTTGACTTGAAGAAATGAGAAACTGGGATCAAGATTCACAAAAAATGTTGATAGTATGATATGCATAAACGCGAAAGCACAAAATCAGTTCAGAGAGATGATAAATTATAGTCATGCTGGAGATTGTTAATTAATTGAGATGGAAAAACATAAACTAGCCAATTGATATAAATTAAATTTTTCCCAGATAAATGAATGATTTAGCTTTTGCATGTTATGCGTGGAGTGAAAAATTTCACGGCGGCTAGAGGATAGAAGGGAAAGGGGAAAATGTTAGTGGAAATATATATGAATGCCCATTTTTAAAAAAGTTGAAGCCGTGTACATCTATTTAAAAAAGATCGAGTTTATACCCAAATCGTTTTTAAATATATTTTGGAGCATTTGCACGTAATTTAATCAATCATTTCAAATATCACATAATATTATATCACAAAACACGTAATTCTTGACATGTTATCAATTTTACTTTTTATAATTTTGTACAAATTAAAGTTATTAAATTAAAGGGTCAAACTATCGATTTTTAGTTATAAATTAGGGTTGGCCGGCGGGGGTTGGCGGCGGGGAGTGCTCATCGGCTAACCGCTCCGGTGCACTTCGTCGTGCCAACCTATTTTTCTAAAAGCCGCCGTCATTTTATGCGTGTTTGTGGTTTTGATCTTACATTTTGTGAATATACGATTTATTATTAATTAATTATAAATTGCAATCCTATAATATTTGATTTTGTAATTTTTTCGTGAGTTACCTTGTAATTAATTTGTAATTTTTTCGTGAGTTACCTTGTAATTAAAATTCAACAAAATACGAAGACCATTGAAATAAATTATCGTTATGGTGAATTTGAATACTGATGAAAATTAAATAAACCAACAACTTCATATTTAATAGACATGAATTTTTGCAGTGAATTTACTTCACCATTAATGACATGAATTTGTGCGATAAAATTTTGATCGGACTTCTACCTATATAATTCATTCTTTCCTTTCGTTCCTTTCAAGCACTCACTTTCATCTTAGCATATCTATATTTGCAATCGTTTTCTCTATCAAATATAAATCCGCTCTCACTCATTGGATCATAAAGGTAATTTCAATATTTTGTTGTATTTGTTATATATATGATTCCTTAATTATTGTTAGATGAATTTAGGTGAATTTTAATTAATTTCAATCAATAATTATTTAGGGCATCGTATAATTATTGTTAGATGAATAATAAATTAACCATTGTGCATTTGTATGATTTATTGTGTATTATGAATTTTTAGATGAATTAAATCGTCCCAATGCGGTTGAATTAAGTTATAATATTTAATTATTATTTAGTTTAGTTTAGTTTAGTTTTCAGAGTTGAATTAAATTATAGTTTTTGAGTTTAATTTAGTTTAGTTTAGTTTAATTATTATAAATCGTCCCAATGCGGTTGAATTTTTCATTTAGTTTAGTTTAGTTTAATTTATAATATTTAGTTTAGTTTAGGTGAATTATTATTTAATTTAGTTTAGGTGAATTATGGTTTAAATCCGTCCCCGATGAATTATAATATTTAATTATTGTTTAGTTTAAAGATTTGTTTTATACTTAATGTTAGATGATTTATACACGTTCATTATTGTGCATTTGTATTATTTATTTAGTTTATGTGAATTATTATTTGATTTAGTTTAGGTGAATCATGATTTATACACGTTCATTATTGAATTTTTCATTTAGTTTAGTTTAGTTTATAATATTTTTTGTCAATTCCTTCAAAGTTTAGGTGAATTGAGGCGATGAATTATAATTTATTGTTCTTATTATTAAACATTCGTGATCAATATTACTGTTTTTATATTTAATTTGTATTATTTAGTTTAGATGTTTGTTTTATAATTAATGCTAGATGAATTTTAATTAATTATTGTGCATTTGTAGGATTTAATTAGATGACGGTGGAAGAATATTATCATTAGATATGGAGGATGTTGGGATGATTGTTTGAACTCTGCTGACGGTGCATCATCATATACCTATGTTCGGATGATAATGTACTTATTTGGGAGTTAAGAGAAAGCATTAATTCCTTCGGGAGCAAATTCTTTTGACTACCAAATACATTATATATCGAGATATAGAAGTGGTAGACTTATCAAATCACTTTTGACTACCGATGATCAACTAGCTCGATTGTGCGAGGTTTATGCTCAACGGAGGTGTATGTGACATCGGATCGTCGACTCTCAGCGGAACACAAGCATATATGCCACATTCGAGCAACCACGTGATCTGACAGATGACTACACTTCACAATACTAAATCTCGGATGAGTCATTCACACAACAATTTGGAGCGTATGATTGGTTTGAGCAAGATACACCTCAAGAAGTGCCGTAACATGTGTGAAGTGGGCGACGCGATCGTTGACGATAGTGATGATGCGAATCGTCGTCGACGGTGAAGAACAAGCAGTCGATGAAGAAGAGGAGGAGTAGGAGGGCGTGCGGCTGCAAATGTGATCTCAGCACGTTTGTAGAATTTGATGCGTGGATACGTCGAGATGGTGGAATAGAAAAGTTGCTTGGGATGATTATGCAGAGTAACACGCAAGGGGTAACCGAGGGACTCGAGGTAGAACAAATGGAAGAGATGAGCAATTGGCTAGCTCTCGTTATTCGTCGTGAGGCTTGAACAATCTTTTGCTAGTCCTCTTGACTCTATTAGAACCCCGATGAGTGAACGAAGGTTCCGTCTTGACAACAAGGTGGACCTTAAGATATCGGTCGGGTTGTGGCACTTGGAACAAAGAGCGAATTTGTTATTCGCGATCGGACCGGACCGGATTACGTTCAAATGCGAGATATCGTGATCGGTGTCCGTTTCTATTTGAGCATCGCAACGGTGGTTTTGGTTTTGCATAAGTTTGATGTCGTATACACTGTGTAGATGATCTCGTGAATACCGAAACGCGCAAGGTCGATGCCGTGTGATTCGCAATATACATAGCGAAAAATCTGCGAGGACGGTGAAGTCATTAAGTCGAGATCGATTATGGCGAGTTCTGGCGAGAGTATGGCGTCAGGCGTCATATCTTGTCGCGGTGAGAGTTCGTAATAGAGCGATCGAGATGATATATGGTGGGCATGAACAATCTATCGAGATGCCACGGGTTATCTTCACATGTTGCGGACAACTAATCTCGGTTCGTTGATTGACTTGGATATTGGATCGGATGGTCGTTTTGCCATCTTTTGTAGCGCTTCGGTTCGATCGACTCGGTTACACGTTGTGCATGAGGCTGTTATTGTTGTGGATGGCACGCACTGAAGGGCAATAAGGGTATATTGTTTGTTGTTGTTACGAAGGACGGCTCGAGCAAGTTTTTCCATTGGCTTATGGAATTGGTCCGATCGAGAATGATTTATCATGGACTTGGTTTCTACAACGCGTGAAGTCTGCTTACGATCAGATTCGAGGCGTTGATTGTGTCGATCGCGCGTCGATATATCCAATCTTTGTGAAAAGGTCTTCCGGAGAACGCCCATGGCTTATGCTACTACCATCTGTTGAAAAATCACGCCTTTTGGGAAACCGTCGTGGCATTGTGCGAGGCGGCTTATGACTATGTCGGGAGATGGAGTTTGACAAAACAATGAACATGTTAAAGTCCTCGTGCTAAAGATAGATCTACGGTGGTGCGTATGGCGAGTGGACGAGGTCGGAGTTGAGAAGTGGGCGGATCAAAGTGCCTGTGAGGCGCTATACCTTTTGACTTCCAACATTGCCGAGTCCTTCAATGCTCGGTTGTTATGGGCAAGAAGATTGCCCATTTGCTCTATGGTTGAGCGATTCGTCATATCATAGAAAAATGGTTCGATCAACCATTGGGAGGTTGGCCGCTAGGGGTTGGCGGCGGGGGGTTAGCATTTGGAGGGTTGGCATTTGGAGGGTTGGCGCCGGCAAGTAAGGGAGGGAGGGTTGGGCGGCGGTGATAGAGAGAGAGCTTAGCCGTTGAGAGAGAGCGCTTTAGCCGTTTGAGTTGAGAGACTTCATTTATAACAAAATTTGAGCGACAAAACCTACATTTTTTGTTGAATTCAACCACCATCATTATGTTTCTGACAAGATTCTTACGCAAATTCATGATATTTGTCATGCAAATATATTAAAATATTGTATTGGGTATACACGGCACTTATTATTTGAATTGGGTATACATAACATCAATTTTTACAAAATTGGGTATTTAAGCCACGGGCCCAAAATGTTAATCCAAAATTGAAAAAAAAAAAAAAAAACAAACTGATTTAGAAAATATTTTTAGATACAAAACCTTAACATTCTCTACACAAATAAAATTGAGTATATTATGATTCTCCTTATTTGTTCTTAACTCCATTAGTTAACATATTTAAGTTGTTATATTAAGATTATTACTCGTCATTCATCTTTTTTATTCGAATTCATGGAGAACTTACATTCGTTATCTTCGATGCGCATTAAGTAAATCTCATGTTCTGTATATATAAACCACATGATGGGTAAACCACACTTTAAAAATCGGTGTGTGATTCAAACCCATAGAAACGTTAATGAGGTTCGAACTGTGACTTTTTTGCCACAGGAACCCATTTTACTACTAGATCATCTCAAATGAGTCTTTGCCATTCATCTATAATGCAATAGAAGATGAAAACAAGTAGGCAATAGAGGATCTGGTTTACAAGTCTATAGCAGCAAAACCACATCATTAACATATAAATTTTGGAGTAAGTTGGGTAACATTTATATTTGACAAGTAGGACATCCCATACTTTTTTTTCAATATAAATTGTATTATAAAATATAATGTATGATTTTGTAACATTTTATATTGGATTAATTGCTAAGAAATTACAAAATTTGACATGATTTTGTTCCAATAACATCATTTTTTAGTTTGTAACAAAATAACACGTTCAATACATTTCGACGTCAATAATCATATGACAACTTTCTTGAGTGATATATGCGATAAGTACATACTACCAACATGAAGGGGGATACGCCACGTCATCTTTTCATTCTTCAGAAATTTTGGGTGTTTTCATCTTTCCATAAATAAAAATATTATTATTATTATTTTAATAATTTATAAAATATATCGAAATCAAAATTAAATAGAAATTCATGATTATTTAACAATTAATCTTTTTATATTCTATAGACGTACCTGTGTAATACATGCATGATTGCAAACATAAGAATATGAACTGAAAATACTATTTTAAAAAGAAATATAAGCAATCCTGTTCTGATAAATCTAAATTATAAAGTAAATAAAAATTTCCATTTCACATTTGTCGCACTCATCTAATTAAAATTAAATTAAATGTTGGATACTTATCACTTCATTGAGAGAAAACTTTGTAATTTAATTATTATATTAACACTCATTGCGCGCATATCATTGTAAAGTGTATATCTTTGTACACATTGTATCATATTATTTTACGAATCAAATTTCATGAAATGAATTAAAATCTAAATTCAAACACTATCAAATTTATTTTCACAAAAATTCATATGTATTCGTCCGCACATTGCGAGCGCTATAAACTATAGCTATTTATACTAAAATCCATTGCTGATTGATAACAGATCTTACATGCACGTATATTGTGGGCAGTGTAAAAAAAATCAGCTCAATCATCTTATATATTTTTAAATAACAAAACTTGGGTGAGCTCTGTCTCACCCAAGTTTTTTGTTAAAATAATTATATATTGATTATGGTAAGTAAGAATAATTAGATTTATTAATTTAAAATTAAATTTATTAATTTTGAATTATAATTTTAATTCAAAATTAAATTTATTAATTCATAATTATGGTTTATTAATTCATAATTAAGGTTTATTAATTCACAATTAGGGTTTATTAATTCACAATTAGGATTTATTATTCAAAATTAGGGTTTATTATTTTCAATTAGGGTTTATTAATTCAAAATTAGGATTTATAAATTCCAAATAGGGTTTATTAATTCAAAATTAGGGTTTATCAATTCACAATTAGGGTTATTAATTCAAAATTAGGATTTATTATTCAAAATTAGGATTTATTAATTCACAATTAGAATTTATTAATTCAAAATTCAGATATATTAATTCAAAATTATTATTTATTAATTTATAATTAAAATTTATTAAAATAATTAATTTAATGAATTAATTTCAATTAAAATTAATTAATTAGGATTAATGAATTAATTAGGTGGGTCACTGTGCGCGTTTGCACAGGAGACCACCCCATTTTAAATAAACTATAAGCGACAAGAAGTTGGAAAGTTTGAATAAGGAGAGGAAAAAAAGTAGTAGAAAAAACTAATTTGACTGCTCCTTCTCTGTGTCTTCATTTTTCCAAGAAAATATGCAATTGATAGCTTTTCTGAATTGAAGAGTTCTAGAACTTTACCAGTTGAAAAATAACTTATTTGTCCCAATCGATATATATTTTTAAATTGTCAGACGGTCTTATAATGTAATATAATAATATTATATTAAATATTATACTACTATTAGTGGACAACTTAATATATTAATTGATAATGTAAATAATATGAACATGAATATGATAATGGATATGATAACTGTCAGAATTAATGAACATGTTTAACAATCTCAAGATTTAATAAAAAAAATATAAGGACCCAAAACCATTAAAAAGACAAACAAACGAAGTTACATGTATTGATGTAAAATAAAATTATGGACCAAATTGATATAGATAATACAAACAAGCTACAAATAGACGTGGTCCATGTCCGTGGTCCTTACTAAATTTAAATTCAATATATAATAAGGAAATATTAAATATTAAATATTAAATATCAAATATCAAAAGTACAATCTTAGAGATCTAGATTAGCGATATATATACCACATTAATTCTTATTGGTAAATTCTTTCTTAACTGTCTATTTTGATTAGATTCCAAAACCTACTGATGATTGTCTTATTGGTGTAACTTAGTGCTGCTCACATATTATAGAATTAGCTTTTTGATTCTGAGGTTCAACGGAAAAGCTATCGGTTTAGATGAGGCCAAGATCGATGGATTTCAAGTAATACTGAAGCCGATCATACTTATCGAATATCGATCATCAACGAATTGAAGAAGACCGATGAAGATCACATACTAAAAACTGAAACTGATGTCAGCTGGATGGAAGACTAAAGATGGATGTACAATGATGCTGATGAACAAAGCTACCAAGAGAAAAGTTAAAGACTGAAGACTAATGTCGAAAGACTAAAGACTGGAGACTGAAGATCGGAGACTGGAGACTCGGCGCTGCTGAAAGCAAAGAAGTTGAAATATGACTAATTATCATTCCAGCAGTTGGGAAGTCAAAGCTGTATACCTGAAGTCAAATCTCCTAATCAATAGTCAAAGCTAGTAACAAGTAGGCAAGGTTGGCAATACCAAGTCAAAGTTGGCTGATGAAAAGTCAAAGCTGAAAGCGTCATATTGACTCAAGTTCCCAAACTGATAAAAGAAGGAGTCCAGTCTGCTGATAAAGATAGAGGAGTCTCAACTAGCCCAACCTGAAGTCAACGTACTGATAAAATAATGAGTCAACTAAACTGAAAAACACGGAAACATTTAAGCCTTGAGCATTTGACTCACCACTTGTCGTAACGTATCTGCAGAAGATCCTAACAAGCTAGATCATCTTTTTAGAGTTACAGAGCTACAATTTACGATGATGCAGACTCTAACAAAGACGTACGAGGATTCAAACGTGAATGATCCAAACGACAAATAGAATGGATGTGATTGGTTTTGCTTCCAACGGCACTAGTTTTCGTCCTCTCTATAAATACATGCAGAATCCAACCTTTGAAGGTTATCGAAATGCTGCACATTCAAATTGACTAAAGAAATCAAAGCTCAGATCCCAAGATCTTATACACAATAATTTCGAAGAAATGAGTTTACAGAGTTACCAGTAAACCTTCAGAGCTTAAATATATCTACTAGCTCAAGATTTCAGCATACACTCCTTTAAGTTTAGGATACCTTTCTTTTTTATCTCAGACGTAGACATATTGAGTTTGTCGTCTATGACAACTCAATATTTTAGTTGGAAAACCCTCTACGAAAAAATCCCCAATTTAAGTAGAAGTTTGGGCAAGTAGGCAACGAAGTATTAGTTGCTGAAAGCCTGGTTATCTTGCACCTGTAAGCAAGTTGTTAGATTGACTGCATCCGTAAGCAGTCAGATATTTTCTAGCACCAGTAAGCATAGGAGGTACACCAAGTTCGGTGGGATATAGAAAGGTTAAGTCTATATCTAGGTTTATATTATGTATTCGAAAACAAGACTAAATCTCAGTTAGTGGATGACTGGGCAATCAGTTTGTGGATGTCGGGTTGATCTCTTTGAACCATGTAAAAATCAAGTGTTATTTACATTACTTTCATAATCGTATTTACATTGCATACACAAAGCAACACAACATTACTTTGAAACACTTTATCGGTATCGGTTTGATACTGAAGAGATAATACTAAAAACTGACTAAACCAATATTCCACTAAGTGTTTTTCGTCAGTTTGAGTTTTCAGTAAAGACAAAACTATAACCACCTCATTCCGCAAGCACATCAGTTATCAGTCCAACTATCCAGCTGCCTCACACTCAGTAGGTTTACTAAATGGTGTCACTTTGAACAAGACTTCCCTTATCTGAATGGACCAGCAGTACTAGCATTAGTACTGAACTCTTATTAGTTAAATGATAACTACTGCCATAGTAGATAGTCCAGTCTTGTAAAAGAAAAGTTCTAAAATTTCCTAACAAGTGTATTCTCTCTCCCCCCATACACCAGTACGTGCCCCTAGGGACCCTCAATTGGTATCAAAGCAAGTTGCTCGCAAGAACTACTGACTCCCTTAGAGGTCCTTGTTTTCAAATAGATCTTTTAAACTTATATATTTTTTGCATACTACTAAATATTTGTTGTTATGAAAACTAACTACAGCAGGTCGACTTCTCTCCCTACGTTCGCAGTAGAAAACTATGAGATTTGGAAGTTCAAACTCGAGAGCTACCTTACTGCCCAACATTGTCGCATGTGAGAGATCATCATCGATGAACCAATCATCATCCAGGAGAATATTACAAAAGTAAGCACCGAACCAGGAAATGATCTGACTTATGAGTATAAGCCTAAGGATCGAGCTGACTTCACATTAGAAGAATGAAACAGGAAGATCTCGATAACATGCCCAAGAACATCATCTCTGGAACAGTTCCCAACTCTCACATTGGGAAGGTGATGAAATACGAAACCGTAAAGAAATGTGGGACGCAATTGAGAGCCTTTGTGTTGGCTCTGAAGAAAGCAAGGAAAACAAGTTGAGGATAGCTTGTCAGAAGTTCGACAACTTCAAACAAAAAAAAGGGAGAATCCATTGATGATATGGAACTCAGATTCACCACCATAATCAATGAGGATTTGGAGGGCATCATTGTTTGTGGTTTCTGAAAACGAGATCGTTGAGTCATGGTAAACTTGTGTTTCGGTGAACGGGCCTTCTTTTTTTATGCCTTTGGTGCCATATCTGAAAAATCCATGAGAACTTGAAGGATTTTTGTGAGAAAAAGCTTGAAATAATTTCAAATTCAAAACAATGGCAGTTTTAAATTTAGAACGTGTGAAAGAGATGATCATGGGGAGGTAGGATGTCTTTAGATAGGTAGGAGTTGTCGTTGTTCACACACGCATCACTTTCACCTTCTACGCGCGCATTAAAATGGTAAAAAGTGCTTTCACTTTATTACTTTTTGACAGCCTTTTCTGTCATGACATTAAATATGAGGAAAATATCATGCGTACTTAAAGGGATACGGTAAATACGAGAATATTATATTCAAATAATTTGTAATAAATTAGTTAAATAAATTCTAAGTGTTGAACGCATCAGTCAGAATATTTATTTCAGCACGAGATATATCAGTGAGACTAATCAGCATGAAGTCTCAGTAGAGTAAATCAGTAGCCTTACTAATCAGCTGAACATAGTAGTCAGTTGATACCTCATCAATAGTGTTGATGGTATTCATATTAATTGGAATCGATACTGATACCAATTGATGCTGAACATTGAGCAACATTGTTTTTCAGCAGAGGTATGCCAGTATGGCCGATTAGTAACGATTCCCTCTTGAATCAGTATTATCGATAATTGGCCAGCTGATTCTGTCAGTAGGACTATTTAGTATTGATTCCCAAAAAAAGTATGCCATCCTTGATTAGTAGGGCATCACCAGCTTCAGTTTATCACTCCTCAGGGTTCAGCAGCGTTAGCTTTCCACATAACAAATTGAACCTTCTTTAGCAAGTGGCTTTGTGAGAATGGCAACGCGTTGAATATCTATATGAATTTTCTCAATAGTGACATCCTTCTTTTCAACATGATTGCGAATGAAGTGATATCGAACATGTTATGACTAGATTGAGGGCTTCTTATGGCACTGCAGCTATCGTAGTAGATGGGTACTTCACTCGTTGCGACTTCATAATCTCTCAGGTGTTGCTTCAACCAGAGTATTTGAGAACAACAGCTTCCAACAACCATGTATTCAGCTTTAGTAGTGGAAGTGGTGACTAATGTCTGTTTTTTAGAGAACCAAGAAATCAGTTTGCTTCCAAAGAATTGGCACGCCCCAGGAGTTGATTTCATGTCTATTCTACAACCTATAAAATCAGAGTCATAATAACCCGATAGCCCAAAATTATCATCAGCAGGATACCATAAATCGATATTCGGTATTCCCTGGAAATATCTTAGTATCTTTTTTTATGCTTTCAGATGATCTTCTTTTGGATCAGCATCTTGCACATACTCCTACTGCATAGGAGATATCTAGTCTACTTGTAGTAAGGTAGAGCCAATGATTTCTCTATACTTGGTGTGATCCACTAGTTTGCCTTCAGCACCACGTTCTATCTTTTGGTTTGTGTTCACATGAATCTTCACAGGTTTAGCTTGCTGAATTGTGAATTTGCTTATCAGCTCCTTGGTGTACTTCGATTGACTTATGAAGATGTTATGTGTTGATTGTTTCAATTGTAATCATAGGAAGAAGTTCATATCTCCCATCATAGACATTTGGAACTTTTCAATCATAACATCGGCAAATATCTTACATGATTTTTCATACTTTAATCCAAATATGATATCATCAACATAGATCTGGACCCTGAGAATATCATCTTCATTCTTGAGAGTAAACAGAGTCCTGTCTAGTGAGCTTTTCTTGAACCTCTTTTCTTCCAAGTATAATGATAGAGTGTCATACCAAGCTCTGAGAGCTTGTTTGAGTGCATAGAGGGATTTCTTCAATTTGTAAACTTTAAGAGCAGTCTTTTTATTTAATATTTTTTCATATCTGCTCTACTCTACTCTTATTATTTATTTTCTCATATTTTATCAAATCTATCTATACCTTTTTCTATATCTGCATATTTGTGAAACGTCTAACTCTATTATTTGCTGTGTTTTTATATTTTCAGTCTATGTGGATTCGATATTCTGCTTGCCAGCTGATTACAATAGACACCGTCTAGTTACGATATTTTATTGCTAGGATTTTAGTGATCAATTACCAAAACTGAACCAAACAAACTGTATTAATGCGGTATGGTGCGGTTTGGTTTGGTTTGGTTTGTGGTACACATATTTTCATTTTTTGCTTAATAATAAAAAAAATCAAATATCTAATGCTTTCTAAAGAAAATATGATATGATTTAAGAATAAAATTTAAAAAGTTGGAAAATATGAAGAACAATTTAAATACATTCACGAAATGAGCGAAGTATCTCTTCGATTTAACATTACTATTACACATGGATAGCTTCTCCAGAGTAAAACACTATTTTTGTATCTCTAATTCATTACACTTCAACCAACACTATTTTTGTTCTTAAATGTCATATAGCGACTAATAGGCCTACGCGTGCCTAGTTATACTTATTCACTTTCATACTTCCAGAGATTCTACTTATCCAAATTGATCAAGCACTTAGTTCTAAGACGAAAGTTAACTATCAATTGTTGGTAAATGGTGATTCTGTAGCCCAAATCACTGAAATTGTAATAGCTGGTCTAGCACCAATAACAGTCAATGGTGAAAAGAAAAACAAAAGATACAAAAACAGTGGAGAAAAAAAAAAGGGTAAAACAATATGAATGATATTTATCTATGAATCATATATAGCATCATACCATTTTCTTGTAGTATTTAAAATCTATCTTCTTATGCCCTGCTTCATATATGTTGCACTGTGAGTAAACCTACGTACGAACAAGAAGAAGAAGTCAAAATATTATAGGTATATGATGATACAGAAGAGGGCAGAAAGGTTTGCACTTATTACAAGCTACATTTATTATGTATAACAGGTCAGAAAATGCATTCTTGGTATGAGATCGGCCCACATCCATCATCCAATGCAGTCATCACGCATAATATATTATGTATTCATCGATAGATTCTGTAACACTAAAGAATGGTTGTTGAGGAGTTGAGAGACCAGTCATCATGTATAATATATGGGATGGTCTCCTGTGTGCGCAGTGAGACCACCCCTTAATTAATTAATTTTAATAAAAATTAATCATAATTAATTAAATTAATTAATTTTAATTAAAATTAATTAGTTTAATAAAAATTAATTGTAAATTAATAAATAATAATTTTGAATTAATAAACTTTAATTATGAAATAATAAACCCCAATCAATCGTGAATTAATAAATCCTAATTTTGAAATTAATAAATCATAATTTTGAATTAATAAATCATATTTGGAATTAATAAACCCTAATTTTGAATAGTAAACCCTAATTGTGAGTTAATAAACCCTAACTTTGAATTAATAAACCCTACTTGTGAATTAATAAACCTCAATTATGAATTAATAAACCATGATTATGAATTAATAAATTCTAATTTTGAATTAAAAATTAATAAATTTAATTATACATTAACAAAATCTAATTATCCTTACTAACCATAATTACTATATAATTATTTTAACAAAAAACAAGGGTGAGTTCACGGTGAGGCGGAGCTCACCCAAGTTTTTGTCATAATATATTATGTATTCATCAATATATTGTGTAACACAAAGGATCCTAATTTGGTAATTAATCACTAAAATGCTTTGTTGAGCTTTCTTTCTCTATCTCATTCTTCTATTATTGATACACTTTCCAGATGTATCTGAAAAATTCTATTATTTGACTGTGTGATTATTTGTTTTAAAGGGTTCAGATGCACTTGAGATTTCTACAGTCTCATCATCGGCTCTTTTGTCTATCCTTGTACTAAGAGAGTGTTTGGCTATTTTGGAGAATTTATAAGCTTGGTCAAAACCCTCTAAGAAGAAAACTTTATCAAAAGTGTTAGGATCCTGATGGCGAATTCTCAATAATATACCTAATTTTTTTTCTTTGTCTCCCAAGAATCTTTTTATTTTTCCAGGCGAATATGAAGCGCATGAATACAAGTTATGCCTTCGAATGAAAGACAATTCCGCTCCTATTTTTTATGAAAAGAATGAATCTTTTTCTCGAAGGATCAGAAAAAATGGGTCTAGATCTACTGCGGGAATGATTTGGAAGATCCAAAACAAAAAATATTTCTTTTGTCTCTACTTTTCTAGTCACCACAAAAGAATACTTGTACATTATCTTTTCAAGGGTGGAGAAGACTTCTAAACTTTATCAGCTCTATCCATATACCTAATAGTTGTCTATTCCTCCTCATCCTTCAGGTTGATCCACCATTCTTCTTCCCTATAAACATAATTAGGTATCGACAAATGATCATAATTTCTTAGACATCTCATGTTAGAGATCACAAACACTTGGTACCAATTGAGGTTGATGCTACTTTTTTATCAATATTAGTTGAATGATTTAAACCTATTATCTATAAATACTTGATGCAGTTGCAGTGGTGATCAAATAAGATAACTTGTGCTCTGTTTGTTCATTGAGAAACCTCCTAGGGCTTTTGTGATGGTCCTTAGATTAGGGATAGGACATGACATTTAGAATCTGAGTTAAAACTAAACACACATCTGCATACTATGAGTTTGATTCAGAGTTAATTTGTTCAGTTCGTTGTAATTTGATTATTACATATTCTTATGATGGATAGATTCGGGACTCTCTCAAATCCAGCAAAACATTATTTCCAGAGATTGAAGATTAAAACAGACAAACATGAAGAACAACTAAAGTGCAAAAGAATGATGAAGGAGGAGCAATGTAAAACTTGAATTGAAGATTGATAAACATGTTGAAATCAGTGTGTGTGTGTATATATATACATATATATATATATATATATATATATGTGTGTGTGTGGTCAAGTTGCCAAGAATCTACTTTGACCAAGATTTAAGTGACGTAACGTTTAATTTTGTGAAATTAAACGGCATAGGATCGATCTATGTTTTAAGTAGATGATCGTGGTGTATTCACATTCTCAAATTCGATTTTCGGTGAGTGAGAAATAATGGATCAAAGTTGGTCACTTAAACATGGAGTTATGTGCCTAAGGGGATTAATTCATCATTATCCCACATTGATTAATGTACCTTCATTAATTGTCTATATAAGTGGTTCATTGAACACTTAGTATAATTATGTGCACAAGTGATGGGCTGGAAAAGCCCACATGCGCACCGCCGGGCCCGGGCCCAGGTCCGGCCCGACCTGACCCGACCAGGTTTCGGTTCAAGTTCCGTGGATCGTGGATCGTGGATCTTGGTCTTTGGGCTTGTTTGTGGGCTTGTTTCATGGGCCTGGTTCCGTGGCCCATTGTCCGTATATTTTGGATCAATGTTTGATCAAGCCCAAAGATGGAGTTGGCCGGGCCTAACTCGTGTGGCCCAATCCGTTGGGCTGTTGTGCACTTGAAGAGGCGCTGGATCGTCCAGTGAACCTAGATGCACGCGTTGTCGGTTCATCGTGGCGTCGGTAGCGTCCCGACATGATGGCTCTGCGGGAAGCGTGGATGTAACTCCGCCTTGTCTCCGAAATCGCGCGTAACCCATACGCACTCAATGGGGACATAACCCGTAACACCGAAATCGATGCGGTGTTGACTCGGCATCTTTCCCGTGAGGGGGCGATGCTATAAATAGGACATGTCTCCCAAAGAAAAGCCACCTCTTGTCGACTCGCATACCATCATACTATCTCGCATTCTTAACTCGTGTCCAAGCTCTGTCCTCACCTCCGTCGGTTCGTCCGGACTCGTTGGTCTGTGGTGCTGCCACCTACGAGACGTTGTCGTTTCATCTTTGGGGACGATACACCAGAACCGAGAGCACTACCGGGGCGTATTTTGTCTTGCGGAAAGTGGCCTCCTCGACTCGGCATTAGAATACGGTTTTATCAGTTTCTTCTATTTTTATTGTTTTAAATCATTGTTAGTTTTGATCATCTCCTACATTTCTGTTACAAGTTGTAATACACCCGGCAAGTTGTACTGTTCTATACACAATTTTTCAACAATTGCAAGACGAAATATTACTTGCCACGAAGGAGTTGAGACATTAAAATTGACTTAAAACTTTCGAAACTAAATACCTTTGCTTGGAGATATCGACCGTACACCACCGACTCATATCACCGTTGTTCTTTGCCGCATTGCCTCTGCTTCTTGCGCCAATTACAGCACAATGGCTAAGGTCATGTTTGGTTCGATGCCTTCGAGGTCGACCATTGGACCATTTGGGTCGATTGTTGGTTCCACTTTTAGTGGTTCAATAATTGGTTCCATTTTAGTGGTTCCATTAGTTCGACGGTCATTGTTGGATCCATGGGATCTAAGACTTGTGGTTCTTATTCGAGTTCCATGTTTCATTACACTTCAAGTGGTGTTGGTGGATCCGGTTATGGATCGATCTCGGCGACTGTTCATACCGCAAGGATGATGCCGCCCGCCGAGAAACCGCCGAAGTTTGGAGGATCCGACTTCAAGAAATGGCAGCAAAATATGTTGTTCTACCTCACGATGTTGGGCTTCGCCAACTTCTTGATGAAAGATGAGCCCGTCGTACCAGAGGCTGACGTGACGGACTTTCACGTCCGAACAGCATATGATAATTGGCGTACTGGCGACTATCTTTGTAAAAACTTCATACTTGGTAGTTTAGAAGATAGCTTGTATAGTGTATATGTTGTTGTAACGACATCCAAATATATGTGGGATCCACTAGAAAAGAAGTACCGTAGTGATGATGTAGGTATAAAGAAGTTCATTGTAGCCAAATATTTGGACTACAAGATGGTCGATTCTCGACCGATCATGGACCAAGTACAAGAGTTTCAACTCATTGTACACGAGGTTCAAACCGAAGGGCACATTGTTTTGGACGGCTTTGTCGTCGCTACAGTGATTGAGAAGTTACCCCCAGGGTGGAGAGACTTGAGGTCTACCTTAAACACAAGCGAAAGGATATGACGCTTGAAGACTTGATCGTCAAACCACGCATTGAGTCGATGTGAAGAAGCAAGATCTGAAAGCTAAGGGCTTGCTCGATCGAAGGTCGACTGTTGGAGAGGCGGTCCCTCCAAAGAAGCGTGTTAGTCGATGTCGATGATAAAGGCAAGGGAAGGGTTGCCCTAAGTTTGATAAGGATGATTACAATTATGGCAAGCATGGCCACGATGAAGGGCGTCGTCGGCCTAAGAAGAAGAAAGCTAAGCAAGTTGCCAGCGTTGTCGAAGGGCTTGACAAATGGGACAATGATGACTTAGCTGCTTTGTGATGAAGAAGTCGACCACGTCGAGAATCAAGGTGGATGGTTCATCGACAACGGCGCAATTGCGCATATCCGCACCGAAAGATGCGTTCCTCTACCTACAAGCTGTTGAGGAAGGAAGCTCAACATGGGAACCAAGCTTCATCCGAGGTTGCCGGAGTTGGTGATGTGGTGCTCAAGATGTCGTCCGGCATTGAGATCACGTTGAATGATGCGCTGCATGTCCCAGACATTCGCAAGAACTTAGTGTCAGGCTCAATTCTAGTTAATAAGGGTTTTAGACTAGTTTTTGAGTCGGACAAGTTTATCTTGACTAAGTTTGGAAAGTTCCTTGGTAGGGGTTATCTCACTGGGGGTCTTTTCAAACTAAATGTAATGGTTGTGCGCCGTGTACCCAAAATTGTGATGAATGAAAATACATCTACTTCCTCTTACTTGACTGAGTGCTCTGATTTATGCCATTGTAGATTAGGACATGTTAATCTAAATGCAATAAAATGATTAGTAAATTTAGATTTACTAAAGTTACATGAAGTTAATATACAAACGAAATGTGAGGTTTGTGTGGAAGCCAAAATGACTAAGTTAACGTTTCATTCGATAGAGCGGAGCACTAAATCTCTAGAACTTATTCACACTGATGTGTGTGATTTAAAGTTGTACAAACTAGAGGTGGTAAAAAGTACTTCATCACGTTTATTGATGATTGTACAAGATATTGTTCTCTTTACCTTCTAAGAAGTAAAGGCGAGGCTATTGAAGCTTTTAAAACTTCAAAACGAAGCGAGAATCAACTAATTTGTCGAATTAAGACTTCGAAGTGATAGAGGGGAGAATATGTAGCTCCATTTGAGTCACTATGCAACGAAAGTGGTATAATACATCAAACGACAGCTCCTTATTCACCTCGGTCTAATGGCTTTCTTTGAGCGTAAAATCGAACACTTAAGGAGATGATAAATGCTTTGTTGATTAGTTCAGGATTGCCCCAAAACTTGTGGGGGAAGGCATTTTACACCAACTACATATTGAATAAGATTCTACTTTAAGGGTAAGGATGTCACTCGCTACGAGTTGTGAAAAGGAAGAAAGCCATCGTACAAATATCTCAAAGTGTGGGGTGTTTGGCGAAGGTTGAGGTCATCTTCTAAACAAGTTACAATTGGACCAAAACGATCGATTGTATCTTTATTGGATATGCTTGAACAGCGGCGCCTATCGTTTCGATCCGGGTCGAGGTACCGGATATGTGTGGGGACGAAGATTGAGTCGAGGAATACTATATTCTTTGAAAGTGTTTATCCCTGTAAAGACAAGGATAAAAGTGAAGCCAGTTCTAGCAATAGAGCTAATTAGTGAAGCTTCGAGTTCTAAAACTTTGGAGGAAGAACCGATATCGCATAAACGATCGAGGTCTGATCTAGAGGGGTCGGAACCGAGGCGTGGCGATAGAGTCGAGCCAAAGGATTTGGTCCGACTATATTGTGTTCATGTTGGACGAAGAACCAACTTCGATCAAAGTAGCCTATGCTTGGCCAGACGGAATGCTCTGGAGAGAGGCTGTTCAAAGTGAGATTGATTCTATTTTGCAAAACCTCACTTGGGTGCTCGTTGATTTGCCAGAAGGTTGTAAGCCCTTAGGATGCAAATGGATCCTTAAAAAGAAAATACAAAGCGGATGGATCAATTGAAAAGTATAAGGCCCGTTTGGTTGTCGAAGGGTTTAAACAAAGAGAGGATACGATTTCTTGATACCTATTCACTTTGTGATGAGGATTACGTCTATTAGGGTGCTTCTCGCAATTCTTTGCTTTGCATAGTCTTGAGATTCATCAAATGGATGTTAAGACTGCGTTTTGAATGGTGACCTCGAGGATAAGGTATATATAGAGCAACCCGAAGGGTTTGTAGTACCTGGTCGAGAGGCGAGGTATGCAAACTCGTGAAGTCTCTATATGGTTTGAAACAAGCGTCGTTGCAAATGCACTTGAAATTTGACAATGTAATGTTGGCAAATGGTTTCAAGATCAATGAGTGTGACAAATGTGTCTACGTTAAGAACACTGATAATGGTTATGTTATAGTGTGTTTGTATGTAGATGACATGTTGATCATGGATAGCAATACTTAAGTCATTAATGACACAAAGCGCATGTTAAATAGAAATTTTGACATGAAGGACATGGGATTAGATGATGTGATTCTTGGAATCAAGATTCTAAGAAGATCAGACGGAATTGTCTTGACACCATCTCACTACGTCGAGAAAGTGCTTAAGAAATTCAACGCGTTTGATAGTTTGCCTGCTAAGATCCCATTGGAGCTCAATGTTCACTTGAGTAAGAACAGGGGTGAACCTGTTGGGCTAGAAGACTATGCTAAGGTCATCGGTGTTTGATGTATCTTACAAATTGCACCTGACCCGACATAGCTTGCGCCGTGAACAAATTGAGTCGTTACGAGCAATCAAGCAAGGAGCATTGGAAGGCTCTAGTGAGAGTTTTGAGGTACTGAGTATACTCAAAATCATGGGCTGTATTTTACGAGATATCCTCGATTACTTGAAGGGTCTTGTGATGCCAAATAGATATCGACACGAAAGATTCACTTTCTACAAGTGGAGTGCGTGTTCACGATTGGGGAGGTGATGTTTCTTGGAGATCCACGAAACAGATGTGTATAGCCCGATCTACCATGGAATCGTAATTCATAGCTTTGGATAAAGGCGGTGAGGAAGCAAAGTGGCTCGTAATTTTGGAAGATATTCCATGTTGGTCTAAACACGTGCCCTTGGTGATGATTCACTGTGATAGCCAAGCAGCTATTGGAATGGCAAAAATGGTTTGTATAATGGTAAGTCTCGACATATCGTCGGCGATATAATACCGTGAGGCATTTGATCTCAGTGGGGTTATCTCGGTTGACTATGTCAGTCGATAGATAATCTGGCGGATCCTTTAACCAAAGGGTCGAACCGAATCAAATGATCAAGTTCTTAGAGGGAATGGGATTAAAATCCACATCTTAAGAACAATCATAGTGGTAACCCAACCATGATGTTGGAGATCCCAAGAACTTGGTTGATAGGAGAACTAAGCTATAAGAGTTCGTGTGTAAGCGCTCAAGTTAGTCATTCCTAGAAAGTAAGCGAGTGTTGAAAAACTTACCTAGTGGTGAGGTTGAGTCGTTGACTCTTAATGATTCCTAAGATACCTCGAGGAGGTTGAGTATGGGAAGATACTCGGTAAAGAATCACCTACGTAAGTGCGGTGGGGCCACTTGAATAAAGCACTTATGAATCCAAAGTGGATATCCATGGCCAAAATAGAATCAAGCGTAGAACGGATGAGGTTGAGGTGTTAAAGTCTTAATATCATTGCCTCAGTGCACGTTGTGGGAGAATAGTTCAAGGCATCGTGTCCACTAATCCGCATGTGTACTCGATGGTACAGACTATGGAAGGTTCAAGGCCATAAACCACATGTCCAAATGTTTTAACATCTCTTGAGGATCGAGCTATGTCTGCATACATGCATATGGCTATTTCCACTCATGTGGGGGATTGTTGAAATCATAGTGTGTGTGTATATATATATATATATATATTTATTTATTTATTATATATATGGTCAAGTTTCCAGGAAGCTACTTTGACAAAGATTTTAAGTGACGTAACGTTTAATTTTGTGAAATTAAACGGCATAAGATCGATCTAGATCGTGGTGTATTCACATTCTCAAATCCGATTTCCGATGAGTGAGAAATAATGGCTCAAAGTTGGTCACTTAAACATGGAGTTATGATCTTAAGGGGATTAATTCATCATTATCCCACATTGATTAATGTACATTCATTAATTGTCTATGTAAGTGGTTCATTGAACACTTAGTATAATTATGTGCACAAGTGATGGGCTGGAAAAGCCCACACGCGAGTCGCCGGGCCCGGGCCCAGGTCCCGGCCCGTCCCGGCCCGGCTCGGTTCCGATTCCGTGGTCCGTGGATCGTGGATCTTGTTCGTGGGCTTATTTCGTGAGCACGGTTAAAGTGGCCCATTGCCGTATATTTTGGATCAATGTTTGACAACTCGTGGCCCAATCATTGGGCTCGCGTGCACTTGAAGAGACGTCCGGATCGCCCAATGAACACGGATGCGCATTGTCCGATTCGCCGTCGCGTCGATAACGCCCGACATGATGGCTCTACGGAAGCGTGGGTGTAACTCTCACCTTGTCTCGAAAGCTGCGCGTAACCCTCTGCACTCAATGGGGACATAACCCGTAACACCCGACATCAATGCGGTGTTGACTCCAACATGCTCCCCATAAGAGGACGGCGCCTATAAATAGGACATGTCTCCCAAAGATAAGCCACCTCTTGTCGACTGCATACTAGCATACTCTGCATTCTTAGCTCGTGTCGAGCTATGTTCTCGCCTCCGTCCATTCGTTGGAGCTCGTTGATGCTCGGTGTGTTTGCCACCTACGAGGCAGTGCCGTTTCAACTTTGGGGACGATACGCCGTAGCCGAGTGCACCACTGGGGTAGTATTTCGTCTTGCGGAAAGAAGCCTCTTCGACTCGGCATTAGAATACGGTTTTATCAGTTTCTTCTATTTTTATTGTTTTAAGTCATTGTTAGTTTTGAACATCTTCTACATTTCTGTTACAAGTTGTAATACACCCGACAAGATATCTTTTACGTACAATTTTCCAACAAAATATAGATCACTCCAAAATCATTAGAAAAAGCATGTACTCGCATGGAAGAGAATTATAGTTGGTTTTAAGCCATTTAGTTTGTTTTGTCTTTGACTCGTTTATGAAAGTAAGACTTTTGATGTAAATATGGTTGTGTTTTTTGGTTCATGTTAAGACTTGTTTTTCCAGGAATGTTCTACTCTCTCCATGAAATCACGTAGAACTCTTTCTCGGTGTAAAATTAGCTCTGTAAAATTATCTCTAAGTTTACAGATTAATTGAGGAACCAAAAAAATGTCTTTTCATCGACTTCATGCCATGTCACTAGTTGTATGCCATGTATGTTCCACCTCACTCAATTAATGCCACCGACTTTGTCAAATTGGCTTTAATTTGGCTGAAAATGTAAATCGTGTAAAGTTACTATAATAGATAAGGACTTGTGTTTCTTTGGCACTTTTTAAAGTACATGCTAAAAATTAGATTTTTTTCAAACTTGGTGTATTTATACACCAATAACCCTTGTTTTGATAAGTATGCTTTGTTATGCTTAGAATGCACAAAATTCAAAATTAACTTATATGTTTTTCATTACATAGTTTAGATTTTTTGCATGGTTGCAATGTAGGCATGGTCGGCTCGGTTGCACTATAGGCACGGTTGCAACGTACGCACAATAGGCTCGGTTGAATTGTTTATGTACAATGTTTGGCTCAATCGCACAACGGTAATAACAAAGGTTGTCAACTACTAATGTGTAGGGAATTATTAAGATGAGCCCCATAAATTGTTCGTATTAGCTGATGTTGACCGTAATATAAAAATAGTATCGTGATAATTGTTGAAAGCGTGCATATATATATATATATATATATATATATATATATATATATATATATATATATATATATATGTGGTCAAGTTGCCGAAAGCTACTTTGACCAAGGTTTTGAGTGACGTAATGTTTAATTTTATGAAATTAAATGGCATAGGATCGATCTCGTTTTGAGTAGATGATCGTGGTGTATTCACATTCTCAAATCCGATTTCCGGTGAGTGAGAAATAATGGATCAAAGTTGGTCATAAACATGAAGTTATGTGCTTAGGGATAAGCATGGATTAATTAATCCTTATCTGCATTGATTAATGTACATACATTAATTGTCATATAAGTGGTTCATTGAACACTTAGTATAATTATGTACAAGTGATGGGCTATAAAAGCCCACGCCGCCGCCGCCGGACTGGCCGGGTTGGGTTCGGCCCGGCCGCCCGATTCCGTGGATCGTGGATTTTGGGCTTGTTCGTGGGCACTGGTTAAAGTGGCCCGTTGCCGTATATTTTGGATCAATGTTTGATCGAGCCCAAAGATGGAGTTGGTCCGGGGCCCAACTCGTGTGGCCAATCCATTGGGCTGCTTGTGCGCATGAAGAGGCGATCGGGATCGTCCAATGAACACAGGCACACATTGTCGATTCGCCGTGGCGAATCGGTAACGTTCGGCATGATGGCTCTGCATGGGAAGCGTGGGCACGTTGTCTCGAAACCGCCGCGGGATATAACCGTAACACCCGACATCAATGCGGTGTTGACTCAACATCTTCCCTATGAGGGGCGGCGCCTATAAATAGGACATGTCTCTCAAAGCATAGCGACCTCATTGTCGACTGCGTACCAGATACTCTCTCGCATTCTTAGCTCGTGTCAAGCTCTGTCCTCGCCTCCGTCGAGTTAGGTCGGGCTCGTTGGTCTCTGGTGCTACCACTCTACGAGACAGACGCCGTTTCATCTTTAGGGACGATACGCCAGAACCGAGAGCACTACAGGGTGTATTTCATCTTGCGGAAAGAAGCCTCCTGGACTCGACATTAGAATACGGTTTTTCAAGTTTCTACTGTTTTTTCTTGTTTCAATTCATTGTTAGTTTTGATCATCTCCTACATTTACATTACTGAGTTTGTCATGACAAGTTACTGCATTGTTCGTACATATTTTCATCAATCGCAAGACGAAATAGTACTTGCCACAAGGAGTTGAGACATTAAAATTGACTTAAAACTTTCGAAACAATAAACCTTTGCTTGGAGATGTCATTGTTCGACCGACTACTGCATACGCATGCTTCTTGCCGCCGCCGCCATTGTCTCTGCTGCTGCTTTGAATTCAACACAATGGCTACTGACCATGTTTGGTTTGATGCCTTGGTTGACCATTGGACCATTTGGTCATTGTTGGTTCCACTTTTAGTGGTTCAACAATTGGTTCCACTTTTAGTTTTTCCATTGGTTCGACGACTGCACTTTTCATTGGGTCGACTATTGGATCCATGGGATCTAACACTGGTGGTTCTCATTCGATTTCCATGTTTCAGCACACTCCAAGTGGTGCTGGTGGATCCGGTTTTGGATCGATCTCGGCACCTATTCATACCGCAAGGATGATGCCGCCCGTCGAGAAGCCGTCGAAGTTTGGAGGATCCGACTTCAAGAGACGGCAATAGAAGATGTTATTCTACCTCACAACGTTGGGCTTCGCCAACTTCTTGGTGGAAGATGAGTCCGCCGTTTCGGGGGCTGAAGTGACGGACTTTCACATCCGTGCAGCATATGACAACTGGCGCACTGGCGACTATCTTTGTAAAAATTTTATACTTGGTAGTTTAGAAGATAGCTTGTATAGTGTTTATCTTTGTTGTAACGACATCCAAATGTATGTGGGATGCGTTAGAAAAGAAATACCGTAGTGATGATGCGGTACAAAGAAGTTCATTGTAGCGAATATTTGGACTACAAGATGGTCGATTCTCGACCGATCATGGACAAGTGCAAGAGTTTCAACTCATTGTACACAAGGTTCAAGCCGAAGACACGCTATTTCGGACGGCTTTGTCGTCGCACATGATGATTGAGCTGCCCCGGGTGAGAGACTTCAAGGTCTACCTTAAGCACAAGCGAAAGGATATGACGCTTGAAGACTTGATCGTCAAACCGCACATTGAGTTTGGCGTGAAGAAGCAAGATCTAAAGCGAAAGGCTTGCTCGATCTGAAGGCTAACTTTGTTGGAGAGGCGGTCCCTCCAACAAAGCGTGTTAAATCGATGTCGATGACAAAGGCAAAGGGAAGATGGTTGCCCTTAAGTTTGACGGGGCCATTACAATTGTGGCAAACATGGCCACACGAGTAAGGCCCATCGTCGACTAAGAATAAGAAGGCTAAGCAAGTTGCCAATGTTGTCGAAAAGGACTTGACAAATGGGACAAGGATGACTTGGCTCTTGTGGTGACGAAGAAGTCGACCACGTCGAGAATCAAGTTGGATGGTTCATCGACACCTTTGCAACCGCGCCGTCTGCGCGAAAAGATGCGTTTCTCCACCTATAAGCTGTTGAGGAGAGCTCAACACGGGGAACCAAGCTTCGTCGAGGTTGCGAGTTGGTGATGTGGTGCTCAAGATGTCGTCGGTGTTGAGATCACGTTAAAGGATGTCTTTGCATGTCCCGCATTCGCAAGAACTTAGTGTCGGGCTCTATTCTAGTTAATAAGGGTTTTAGACTAGTTTTTGAGTCGGACAAGTTTGTCTTGACTAAGTGTTCCGACCAAATTATTCTACTAAGTCGCTCGCAATAGTACGAGGTCCTATAGTGTGTTAAGGTCCACCCAGTCGAATCTCTCGAGGAAGACTTAACGGGGCTTATGATGTGTTACGATGAAAGCAATAAATCTAAGTCCTAAACTTGATTGGGGTGATGATTAACTAAGATTAACAGAAATAAAACACATGAAGCGATTCAACGATTGTTCAAAAAGTTCAATAGCAACAGAATTCTTCAAGAATGTGAGATAAACTAGGGTATAAGGGTTCTTGCCTGATTAATCGATTTATTGCTTGATCAAGAAATCTACCTATTCATGCAATCCTCAAACCTCAATCCAAACACTCGACTTTCGTTAAAGTGGATTAAACCTAGGTTATCAAATTTCACAAATGCATACACTATTAGAGTACTGGTTTAGGTAACCTCTAACCCGATTGATTCCTATGATGCAGCGTATCTATCTCTCGATAATACATGAAACATACAAATTAAATAGTGATTAATCAATTACATAATTCCTATCATGCACGTATCTATCTCTCGATAATACGAAACATAAATAATTCAATAGTGATCAAACACTCAACAATAAACCCTTGGCTTCAATTGGTATTCTTAATCAAACAAATCATCAATCAATCAATTTGAATCACCCAACCCTAGAAAAGAATTAGTTCATGCTCATCTCACGGATCAAACAATTATAATCGATAGAAATCATTATTGACAATTGATGGAAGAAAGATCAAATAATTAATCCTTACAATCGTAATAGTCGTGATGAATCTCTTCAATCAAGTTCTTGAATCAATCCAAGGCAAAAGAAATTACAAGGAAAAGCAATCGATGACAATTGCGTTGAGAGAGTTCTAAAAAACCGACGGTAAAAGAAAAGCGAATAATGAAGTGCGTGGGGTTTCACGCATTTTAAAACATATTTATAGTCGCTAAAATTTCACGTTGGCCGGACGTGAGGTCTTCAAAACAAGGTACCATCGAGCACCCAGCTGCCGGACGCGGACTCGGCCGCGGATCGGTAGCGTGGAAGCGGAGGCGGTAGCGGACAGCGACCTTCTTCTCGGCGGCTTGACTCACCCAGCCCGGCCTTAGAAACGCATAGCCGCGGACGGGCTGGCTGTCTACAGATGGATTCCGCATTGGCGCGGCTGGCCGCGGGCGAGTAGCGCGGGCAGCGTCTTCTCGACACAACAACTCGGCGCCCGCGCGTTGGACGCCTTTCAGCCGGACGCGGCGTCTCTGAGATGACTTCACTCGGGACACCCGGGCCGGGCCAAGCCGGCGCCGGACGGAGTGTCTGGGCGATCTCAACACGTGCCCGGTGACGGGCCGCACTGGCGGGCGGGCGGGCCACGTGGCGTTCCACCTTTGCAGACGCCGCAACAGCCTCGCAGTCCGGCACTTGGGTGTGTTTTAAGCTCCAATTTTGTAAAGCGATCATTCCTTACATAAAAGCGAAAACGAACATGATTCCAATAGAAAATATTCAAAGCAAGCATAAAGGAATCAAATCGTATCAAACAAACACGTAAAAACAACAAAAACATACGAAACAACTCCCCACACTTAACTCTTTGCTTGTCCTCGAGCAAATTTAGTTTCTTGAAAGAGTGGTACACATAGAATCAATACTTCAAATAGAATCAATCTCATATTCACGTCGATCAATCGTCTTAATAATATAGTTCTCAATATAATGATCCTCGTTCATCAATCCGAACATGTGACTTATCATAGAATAGTTGTGCTTCGACTCAACTGATCTCGTAAATCGATATACAACTTATATGGTTCCTTTTCATGTAAGATATCAATGACAAAATCAAATAAAATTTGTGGAACTTAAAACCGATTATAGGGCGATGATCGTTGGGTGGAAACTTGAGTTGTACACTCGAGTATCTAACGTAGATATCTATACCCATAGTAAATAGTCTCCATTCGAGAGACAACACAAGCAAGAGGGTAGAGCCCCTTATTCGAATTTTAAGCCCACTTATTTCGCCTAGCGTAATTTTTTTTTTATTTTATTTTTTCCACTTTTCTAGAAAATCATACAAGAGGACAGATTCCATTTCTGAAGCATATGACATCCGATCACACACCTTGTCTAAACACGACTTCCTAATTATGTCCCACGGTTCAATTGACGCCAAAAATTATCAAACTAAAACCATATACCAAAATGTAAAGAAATTCGGATCAAAACGCAATCAATTCAACTTAAACCATAATTCTTCATACACCATTGATTTCAAGAAGATAAATTAAGTCTCTAATCGAACAAAGAGTTAAGAAAGCGATGAAACACGACGACAAGACGCAAGCATGGAAAACAACAAGCGGCAAAACAACAACGACAACCAAGCGATACCCACACACAAAGGCAGAGGTCGCCGTTGCATATGAATATAAAAGGTATAGTAGAGTAACTTCCGAAATTGACGAAGCGGCGTGAGGCATCAAAACCGAAACAAACCTACAAAATAAAACACCAAAGCGAGCGAACAAAGAACAAAAACAAAGCGAACAAAAAACAAAACAAAGCGACACACACAAAAATGGCGAAAAACACGTACACTCCGATAGTGAAGAATCACTATTGGTCGGGGCAGCGAGTGGTGGAGGTGGATCGCCATGAAACGAAGTCCAAGTTTCCACCGAGCCTCGAGGCGGCCATCGTTGATTATGCTCACTCATCTACTGATTGTATTGATTCCGCGCTGGTTTTGCACTCGCCATAGTCGGTTACATTCGTCGAGGCGTTTTTGTTGATCGAATCGAGTAGATGTCTTGACGAGTCGTCCATTGACGGCTAATTCATTCTGAACTGCCCCAACTCCTCACGTATGGAATAGTAACCGCCTACGATGGACCTTGCTGAGAAGGGAAGCGTGGGTGATCGGGATCGGCGTTGCTCAAGAGGCTCATGTCCTCTCCTGCATCGGTATGCTTGATCGCCTTCTTCATCGGATGCAAGAGTGGTATCAAAATCATCATGTCACCGGAAGGGGATGGGATGGTCCTGCAGCCTACACGAGCTGCAGTGAATGCTGATGCATGTATCTCTCTCACGTTCCTCATATCATGCGGTACAAGGGTCGTCTCATTATAAGCAAGCAGGCGCCTCGAAGCTCTCGAGGTCAATCCTCTTGATCTTATCAAATCTGTCCGAGGAATGTGCGTGCCTCATTACTAATTATCCTCAAATGCACGGCTAGTCCGGTGGGGATTTGGCACAAGCTAGGCCGACACTTCTTACGGTGAACTAGCTGCGCAGATGCTCCCAAATGAAGAAGGTTGGGCTAACATTCGTTTTCTTAACCGCACAAGTGAGGAGGAAGAGCTCAGCCGTATTAACTTTGTTAGCCTGTTCATTGCCGAAGACATTGAAGGCAATGAATTTGTGCACCATTGCCAAAGCTGGATCCTTGATAAACCCACTCGGCGTCCCAACCGACGACCGATTATTAAAACCACGAAAGCTCATGCCGCCTCCCACGATATTAAAAGATTGAGGTACCCCTCGTGCACTTGAGGTTGGGAACCCAAACACGCCCTTCATAACCGAGGGTGACGCGATATTCTTTCCCCACAGGCGACCGTCATCGTATCGATTCATCATCAAAACCCAGCGTACAATAAAATTCAACTAACAACGGAGAATACCGAGGTAATTTCATCATAGCATCTTGCAAGAGAGCCTAAACTCTTAAGATATTTCTTAATCCTATCCTCAAGACCCAAGCTTCGCGATCAAATCAATTAAATACGTGGAGGTTATTTCTTGATGTATAAAGCGACGGTGAAGCGTACCTTCCACGGATTATAGATGAAATCTTTGCGAATACATGATGCTAATGTCTTCTAAGGGTTCTTCCATTGGAACATCGTCATCTCGCGGATTAACGCGAGCTAGATCCGCTAGATTCTTCGTACGAACCATATTGCTATACGTATGGGAGTGCTTGGACAAGTGTGAGTAAACGCCACGCCGGATGCGGAAGAGTGAGCCTCGGACGGATGTTTGAGAGCGGAGGGCACGCGGCGCTAAGGAGAAAGCACGGACGGAGGAGCAGCGCGGATTGTAAGGCGAGCGAGGAAGCTGGACGGGCCGCGTTGAGCGCGGGCAGGACGAAACAGCGGCGCCGAGCTTCAGCGCGGAAGGAAGCTGGGCGTTGGAAAGCAAACACCGGCAGCGAACGGAGGGCGTAGCGCTGAAATTATAGCCGGACGGATCGAAGCGGGGCGCGCGCTGAAATAGTAGCGCCGGACGGGCGGCGGCGGCGTCGACGCTTACCGAAACCGAGCAGCAGCACCGGCACTAGAAAATGAGCGCCAGATCGAGGCGAGCTTGAGTGCGGAGGTGGCGAGCTACGAGGCGGCGCGGACGGATCCGGCGTGGCGCGAGAGGTGGGCGAAACGCCGAGCAGAGTGGGAAGTTGGGCAGGCGGCGGAGGCGGCGTTTCGCGTGAGCACGGGCGGAGAAAGCGAGCTTGAGTGCGGAGTGGCGGCGAGGATGGCGTCGGGCGGATCGGCGTGGCGGAGGTGGACGTAAGCGTCGGACGGAGGCGGGAAGTTGGACACCTTGGCGGCGGCGGCGTTTGCGCGTGGAGCCGAGACGGAGTGGAGGTGTCGGGCCTTTGGAGTGCTGAGGAGGGTGAGAGAGAAAGAAATTAGGGTTAGAACCTCTTGAATAATTTATTTATATATATATATATATATATATATTTATTATATATATATATATATTTATTTATTTTATTTTAATTTGGACCTACGCCGGTTTGGATCGTCGTATTTGGTCATGACTTCTGAAAATATTTTCTCCACCAACTGCGGTTGCAACTCGTCCGCGGGTGGTCTCTGCCGAAAACAATAATCTCCACCAGTGCGGGTTTGGCCCGTCCGTATTTGGGTAAGCTCTCGTCGCCTTTTCTTCAATTTGTACCCAGCGCGGTTTGGGGCACGTCCGGCGCACAGGGTACCTCAGACGGAATTTTGAGTCTTTTCTTCTTGTATCCAACAACTGCAAGATATTGATTCCAACCTGCACCACACAAAACAAAATAACATCAAAACACACAAGCGAAACAAAACAAAAGAAAACAAGCAAAACAAAAATAAGCGTGGGTTTGCTCACGAGCGCTAGTTTTAACGTCGTTAGCTCGACCATTGAATCCTCGTTCGACATCTTCTTGAAGTCTTATCGACTCGAGTCTCCATCACATTCGATGCTCCTTCAATGTACAACTTCACCCATTGTCCATTAACTTGAAAGGACTTCTACCATCGCGATTGTATAATTTCACCGTTAGTAGGAAAAACCTCTTCTATCTCATATGGACCACTCCATCTACTCCGAAGCTTCTCGGAAACAATCTTAACCGTGAGTTGAACAAAAGCACTTTCATTCGGGTTGAAGATCTTTTCTCACTAATTTCTTATCATGAATCCTCTTCACCTTCTCCTTATAAATTCGAGCATTCTCTGAAACTTCATCATGCAGTTCATCAAGCTCGAGATAAGCTGTAAAGTCCGCTCTTTTCCGCTTGAGACAAATCCAATTCACATTCTAATCGCATGATATGCTTTATGTTCAATCTCCACGGAAGATGACAAGACTTACCATAGACCATCTTATAGGGGCTCGTCCCTAAAACGGTCTTGTAAGTCTATTCGATATGTCCTGAGCATCATTCAATTTAGTTGCCCAATCTTTTCTCGACGGCTTCACCATTTTCTCCAGAATCCCCTTGATATGCTTGTTGCTCGTCTCGGCCTGTCCTGAAGTTTGAGGATGATACGGTGTTGCAACTTTGTGGGAAACTCCATTCTTCTTCATCAATTTCTCAAATGATTTATTACAGAAGTGTTTTCGCCCATCACTAATTATAGCTCGAGGGAATCCAAACCTGCAAAGAATATTATCCTGCACAAACTTGATGACAATATTAGCATCACATGTCCGGGTAGGAATCGCTTCCACCCATTTGGACACATAATCTACAGCAAGAATAATATACTCAAATCCACAAGACTTTGGAAAAGGACCCATAAAATCAATGCCCCACACATCAAAGATTTCAACAGGTAGATTAGTATTCAACGGCATTTCATTTCTAACTCTATCGCACCTACCGTTGACACCTATCACATGCTAAGAAATTATGTGCATCCTTAAAGATTGACGACAATAAAATACAGTTGAATAACCTTAAAGCGGTCTTTCGACCCCAAAGTGTCCTCCACAATTGAAGCATGACACGTCGGGATCTCTAGGCTAACTCCTCTTTGGAATGCATCTTACGATAATCTCATCCTTACCAAGGTGAAAAGATGAGGATCATCCCAATAGTAATTCTGCGGGAAGACAAAAACCTTTTCTTCTCTTGAGAAGAAATATCGAAACGTAATTTTCCACTTGCAAGATAATTACATATATCGGCATACGAGGAATATGAAGTCTCAAATGCATGCTCAAGGAAACTCATCACTAATGCAGTTGATGCAAGTCATCCGCTTGGGAGCTAAAGGAAGGCGAGATAAATGATCACTCTGCGATTATCACTACCCTTTCTATCCTTAATCTCAACATCAATTCTTGCGACAACAAAATCCACCTAATCAATCTAGGTTTGGCTTGAGGTTTTGACATCAAGTATCAAGAGCTGCATGATCACCGTGGTATAATTGTTTTAGATCCTAGAATATAAGACCTAAACTTGTCTAAAGCAAAACCCACGAAAAGCTCCTTTACGTAGTCGTGTAATTTGCTTGCTTGAATTAAGAGTTAAACTTGCATAGTAAATCACACGCAACATTTTATCAATACGTTGACCAAGGAAAGCTCCTACGCAGTGTTCGATGCATCACACATAATTTCAAGGGTAATGACCAATGGGGCAACTACTGATAGGTGCGAGAGATAAGTTTTTCCTTCAAAGTATTAAAAGCATGCAAGCAACTTTCATCAAATAGAAAATCAACATCTTGGGCAGCGGTTTACAAAGGTTGACTTATTTTAGAAAAATCCTTAATAAATCGCCTATAAAATCCTGCGTGCCTAAGAAACTTCTAATTCCTCGACATCAATTGGTGGAGGTAATTTTTCAATTACATCAATTTTGCTTTATCAACTTAAATCCCTTTTTAGATATCACATGCCTAATACAATCCACTCGTCACCATAAAATGGCTCTTTCCCAACTCAATGTAAGATTACATTCAATGCGGCGTGCAAGAACCACATCTAACTTCCTAAGACAATCATGAAATGATAATCCAACGAAAAATCATCCATAAAACCTCAATGAAATTACCAATCATTTACGAAAAGATAGAGGTCATGCTCCTTTGAAATGTTCGAGGCATTGCATGGACTAAAGCGGCATCCTCCTCCACGCGAAAGTGCCAAACGGACAAGTGAAAGTTGTTTTGGCTTGATCCTCAGGAGCAATTGCTACGATAATAATAACAGACGGATCGAGGAAACAATAGTATTCATGTCCATTAGCTTATCTAACATTTGATCGATAAATGGAAGAGGAAATGGTCCTTTCTAGTGGTGGCATTCACTTTCGTAGTCGATGCACATCCTCCATCCGATGGTAGTCCTTGTAGGCACCTTCTCCTTTATCATTCTTCACCACGGTTATACCACCTTTCTTGGGTACCACGTGGCGGGTGACCACCGTTGTCTGCATGACGGGGTAGATGAGTCACTCGCAAGGAGCTTTAGAATCTCCTTCTTGACTACCTCCATAAGGTTAGGATTCAACCTCCGTTGTCCTTCCCGATTAGCCTAGCCCATCTTCAAGTACTATCCGATGCATGCACATTCTTTGGGCTTATCCTCGAATATCGGACATACTCCATCAAGAGCTCGTTTATTCTTTTAGGACCCCGATGAGTTGTTCTTCCTCTACCTTGCTTAACCCGACAAAGATTATGACGGGCTTCGCCACCCTCTTCAAGGTAGACATATTTGAGATGCTCGGGTAACTCTTTGAGTCCGGTTTCCCTGCGAAGGTAATCTTTCCACTTCTATCTCGGTTCTCCTCCATGACCTTGCTCTCCGCATGAGCTTCTCTTCATTCTCATCATAACCTGCAAGGAAAGTTTCTATGCGATCTTCCCGCAATACACATGTCTCGACCACCAAGCAATCAATAGCATCTATGTAAGAACAATTATCAATCGCATCGAAGATGGTACTATAGTGCTATCTCTAACGAGTAAAAGGACACGTTTCTCCCAACACCGCCATTTTCAATACCCATTTTTAACATCAATCAAAGTGTTGGTAGTAGCCATAAAAGGCCTTCCTAAAAGAATTGTGTGCTTTCTACCATTTTCTTTAATGTCACCCACATCTAGAACAACAAAATCAAGGGAATGATCAATCCACCCACTCTAACTAATATATACTCGATAATCCCTAGGATAACGAATTGATCTATCGACTAGCGTAAACACATGCGAGTAGGTTTTAATTCCCTAATTCAAGTTGCTCAAAAATAGAGTAAGGCATTAAATTTATACATGCACCAAGGTCGAGCATGCTGTAGCTTCCTTTCCATTTCCCAAAGCAATCTTTATCACAAAGCTTACGGATCGCGTTGCTTTGGTGGTGATTGATCTGAAAAATAACCGCAACCTCGGATACAATCACCTTCTCATCATCTACAAACTTCTCTTTTTCGATGCTAACTCTTTAAAGAACTTAACATATCTTTGGGACGTTTGAATAACGTCGAGGAGAGCAAGTTCACATTCACTTTAGATAGCATCTTGTAGAACTCAACGAATCGATGATCCTTTTTTCATTTCGCAATCTGCTCGGAAAGGGAATTGGAGGTTTATCTGAGTCTCGGCTTGTGGAGCCTCGGATGACTCTTCTCTTCCTCCTCTCATGCTCTCCTTTTGCACTTCCTCGGTCACCTTAGTCAATTCGGTTCCTCTAGTGGAATTTCCACTTTATTGTCAATTGTTTTCCACTCCTAAGAACCGTGATTGCCTATGCTTGTTCGGGTTGACTAAGCGATTTCCTTTTGTCCTTGTTGTGCCAATTCTCCAACGGTCCCATATTGTCCTACTTGAGTCTCTATCCTCTTCATTGATGCTTCCACGCACTCAAATCTCGATGACTTGCACGATTGAAAGTGTGTAGAGAATCTTGAGTGTTGGCTTATCTGAGCACCCATTCTTTGTTGGGTTTGTGGAGGTGGTTCACGCAATTGTTGTTCTTCTTCTTCTTTGGAACCGTTCTTCTTGAGGAGGTTCTTTATCAAGCGAGCTCCTTGACTAGATCCTCCTTGATTCGATTCCGGGAGAAATTAGGATGATCTCTCCACTGGATTGTATGAATTTGAAAAGGATCGTATTTGAGGCCGGTTGATACCCTTGCCGATCGCCTCTTTGGAACCCTTGCGGAACCCTTGCATTGCATTCACTTATGCTTCCTCATATGCCATCTCATTGGTTCGTTGGCATATGTTGGCCCCATGTCCCGCTTCACCACAAATCCCACATGTCTCCATCGACATCACTTGTTGTTGTTGGTATTGGGACGGTGGTTGAGATCGTTCACTCTCGTTAGTTGAACTTGGCGAGTGAGCTCCGCCAATTCTTGTGTCACTTCATAATTGGGTGTAATCTCTTTTCTTCTTTGCAGGTCTTAAATCCGCACTTCTCCTTTGTGAGTTTGCAGCTAGCGTCTCCGAATCTCACTAACGTCCTCGCGTGTGGTTTCAATGTCTCCTCCACCGCATTATCCATCATGTATTGATAATCCATCGATCAATCCATCATAGAAAAACTGGTTGAGAAGCTCAGCTGGGTAATGGTGATGCGGACACTGCTGCTGTAACGACTTGAACCGATCCCATGCCTCATGCATAGGTTCTCCAGCCATCTGCTTAAATGTGGCTATCTCGAGCCCTCGGCTCTTGTGTTTCTCGGTTCGAGTAGTACTTTCCATGAACTTATCATACACGGCTTGCCAACTCGTCGATGAAGCGGGTTGTAGAGACATCAACCATGTCTTGGCTCTATCTTTCGTGGTGTAGGAAAACACCTCATTCTCGCCAGATCTTACGTAAGCCCGTGCGGTGGAAAAGTGTGAACCACCGCATAGAACTCCCGGATGAAGTTCAAGGCATCCTCGCTAGGCATCACATAGAATGACGGAAGAAGGTTGAAGTGGATGGGCTTAAACTCATAGTTTCGGGCCGGATCCCCGAGAACTATGCATGACATTGTCACCCCAATGACGGGTCGAGAAAAATCACGCATCCTCGGGTTTTCTTCTTCATGGCCTCCGCCATTTTCTCGCCATTTCTTCCGGCATGATTCCTCTCTTGGAGATCTACTCCAAACTCTCGTACTCAACTGCTGTCGCACTTGCCTCACTTTCGACATGCTTTCTTCTTCCGAGTTCGAAGGATTAAATTCTCCTACCCCGTGAATGTTGTCGAACACTGGTGCCAACTTCCTTTTGAGACTTGACGACCTAGCATACACAAACACAAGACAAGAAAAGCGGATTACGGCACTGTGGGAAGAATTAACCAAACAAAATAAAATAAACAAAAATAGAAGATAGGTGGGGAAAATAACACAATCAAAAATGCCTAAAGCCTTCCCCGGCAACGGCGCCAAAATTTGTTCCGACCAAATTGTTCTACTAAGTCGCTCGCAATAGTACGAGGTCCCTATAGTGTGGTAAGGTCGACCCAAGTCGAATCTCTCGAGGAAGACTTAACAGGGCTTATGATGTGTTACGATGAAAGCAATAAATCTAAGTCCTAAACTTGATTGGGGTGATGATTAACTAAGATTAACAGGAAATAAAACACGCAAACGATTCAACGATTGTTCAAAGCAGTTCAATAGCAACAGGAATTCTTCAAGAATGTGAGATAAACTAGGGTATAAGGGTTCTTCGCCTTGATTAATCGATTTATTGCTTGATCAAGAAATCTACCTATTCATGCAATCCTCAAACCTCAATCCAAACACTCGACTTTTGTTCCGTGGATTAAACCTAGGTTATCAAATTTCACAAATGCATACACTATTAGAGTACCGGTTTAGGAACCTCTAACCCAATTGATTCTATGATGCAACGTATCTATCTCTCGATAATACACAAAACATACAAATTAAATAGTGATTAATCAATTACATAATTCCTATCATGCACGTATCTATCTCTCGATAATACGAAACATAAATAATTCAATAGTGATCAAACACTCAACAATAAACCACAGCTTCAATTGGTATTCTTAATCAAACAAATCATCAATCAATCAATTTGAATCACCCAACCCTAGAAAAGAATTAGTTCATGCTCATCTCACGGATCAAACAATTATAATCGATAGAAATCATTATTCAACAATTCAATGGAAGAAAGATCAAATAATTAATCCTTACAATCGTAATAGTCGTGATGAATCTCTTGATCAAGTTCTTGAATCAATCCAAGGCAAAAGAAATTACAAGGAAAAGCAATCGATGACAATTGGCGTGGAGAGAGTTCTAAAAAACCGCGGCAAAAGAAAATAATGAAGTGTGTGGGTTTCACGTATTTTAAAACATATTTATAGCGCTAAAATTTCACGCCCAAAGGCCGAACGAGTCAGCGCGACGCGAGGTCTTCAAAACAAAATATCGAGCACCCGGCACATGGGCGGCGCGTTAAACGGAGGCCGGCCGACGCGGCGCGCCTCTCTCGACGGCTCAACTCGCCCAACGCCGACGCATGGCGTCGCGGACGCAGGTTGTCTCGGATGGATTCCAGATTGACGCCAAAGACCGGACGCGGCGGCGCCGGATCGGCGTCTTCGGACAACTTCAACCGACGCCCGGCCGGAGCGCCTCCAGCGCGGATCGGCGTCTCTGCAGACGACTTCAATCGGGACACCCAGCGCGGATGCAAGCCAACGCCGGACGCGGTGTCTCTCGGCGATCTCAACACCGCCCGTCACGGACGGACCACAAGACCGGACGGGCGTGCCCACTTGCCAGACGCACTCCAGCGTGGCTACATCGAGTCCGCGCTTGGGTGTGTTTTAAGCTCCAATTTTGTAAAACACGATCATTCCTACATAAACGCAACGAACATGATTCCAATAGAAAATATTCAAAACGAAGCATAAAGGAATCAAATCGTATCAAACAAACACAGAAAAACACAACAAAAACATACGAAACACTAAGTTTGGAATGTTCCTTGGTAGGGGTTATCTCACCGGGGGTCTTTTTAAACTAAATGTAATGGATGTGCGCCGTGTACCCAAGTTTGCTACGAATGAAAATGCATCTACTTTCTCTTACTTGACTGAGTGCTCTGATTTATGGCATTGTAGATTAGGACATGTTAATCTAAATGCAATAAAAAGATTAGTAAATTTAGATTTACTAAAGTTAAATGAAGTGAATACACAAACGAAATGTGAGGTTTGTGTGGAAGCCAAAATGGCTAAGTTACCGTTTCATTCGGTAGAACGGAGCACTAAACCTCTAGAACTTATTCACACTGATGTGTGTGATTTAAAGTTTGTACAAACTAGAGGTGGTAAAAAGTACTTCATCACGTTTATTGATGATATACAAGATATTGTTCTCTTTACCTTCTAAGAAGTAAAGACGAGGCCATGAAGCTTTTAAAAACTTCAAGAAGAAGTCGAGAATCAACTAATTTGTCAATTAAGATCGCTCAAGTGATAGAGGGGAAATATGTAGCTCGCTTGAGGTATTATGCAGCGAAAGTGGTATAATACATCAAACGACAACCCTTATTCACCTCAATCTAATGGCGTTCTTTGAACGTAAAAATCGAACACTTAAGGAGATGATGAATGCTTTGTTGATTAGTTCGAGGTTGCCCAGAACTTGTGGGGAAGTCATTTTTGACGACTAACTACATCTCGAACAAGATTCCACTAAAGAGTAAGGATGTCACTCCTTACGAGTTGTGGAAATGAAGAAAGCCATCGTCACAAATATCTCAAAGTGTGGGGTGTTTGGCAAATGTTGAGGTGCCTCTTCCTAAACAAGTTACAATTGGACCTAAAACAATCGATTGTATCTTTATTGGGTATGCACTTAACGGCGCTTATCGTTTTCGATCCACGGTCGAGTTACCGGATATATTTGTGGGGACGACGATTGAATCAATGAATGCTATATTCTTTGAAAGTGTTTATCCCCTGTAAAGACAAGGATAAAGTGAAGCCGACTCAGCAATAGAGTCGATGGTGAAGCTTCGAGTTCTAAACCTTTGGAGGAAGAAGCGATATCGCATAAGCGATCGAGGTCGATCCGAGGGTCGGAACCGAGACGAGGCGATGAAGTCGAACGCCAAAGGATTTTGGTCCCGACTATATTACGTTCATGTTGGACGAAGAACCAACTTCGATCAAAGTAGCCTATGCTCGGCAGACGGAATGCTCTGGCGAGAGGTCGCTCAGTGAGATTGATTCCATTCGCAAAACCACACTTGGGTCTTTGGTTGATTTGTCGAAGGTTGTAAGCCCTTAGGATGCAAGTGGATCCTTAAAAGAAAGTACTGAAAGCGGATGGATCAATTGAAAAGTATAAGGCCCGTTTGGTTGTCGAAGGGTTTAAACTAAGAGAGTGCGATTTCTTCGATACCTATTCACCTGTGACGAGAATTTCGTCTATTAGGGTGCTTCTTGCAATTGCTGCTTTGTAAAATCTTGTGATTCATCAAATGGACGTTAAGACTGCGTTTTTGAATGGTGACCTCGAGGATGAGGTATATATAGAGCAACCCAAAGGGTTTGTAGTACCTGGTCAAGAGGGCAAGGTATGCAAACTCGTGAAGTCTCTATATGGTTTGAAACAAGCACCGTTGCAATGGCACTTGAAATTTGACAATGTAATGTTGGCAAATGGTTTCAAGATCAACGAGTGTGACAAATGTGTCTACGTTAAGAACACTGATAATGGTTATGTTATAGTGTGTCTATATGTAGATGACATGTTGATCATGGGTAGCAATACTCAAGTCATTAATGACACAAAACGCATGTTAAATAGAAATTTTGACATGAAGGACATGGGTTTAGCTGATGTGATTCTTGGAATCAAGATTCTAAGAAGATCAGACGGAATTGTCTTGACACAATCTCACTACATCGAGAAAGTGCTTAAGAAATTCAACGCGCGTTTGATAGTTTGCTCGCTAAGACCCATTGGAGCTCAATGTTCACTGAGTAAGACGAGGGGTGAACCATTGGGCAAGAAGACTATGCTAAGGTTATCGGTGTTTGATGTATCTTACAAATTGCACTTGACCGACATAGCTTGCGTCGTGAATAAATTGAGTCGTTACACGAGCAATCAAGCAAGGAGCATTGGAAGGTTTCGTGAGTTTTGAGGTACTTCAAGTATACTCAAAATCATGGGCTGCATTTAACGAAATATCCTCGGCACTTGAAGGGCTTGTGATGCCAATTAGATATCTGACACGAAAGATTCACTTTCTACAAGTGGGTACGTGTTCACGATTGGGGGAGGTGTTGTTTCTTGGAGATCCACGAAACAGACGTGTATAGCCCGATCCACCATGGAATCAGAATTCATAGCTTTGGATAAAGCTGGTGAGGAAGCCGAGTGGCTCCGTAATTTTTTGAAAGATATTCCATGTTGGTCTAAACCTATGCCACCTGTGATGATTCACTGTGATAGCCAAGCGGCTGTTGGAAGGGCGAAAAGTGGTTTGTATAATGGTAAGTCTCGACATATACGTCGGCGACATAATACCGTGAGGCATTTGATCTCAAGTGGGGTTATATCAATTGACAATGTCAAGTCAATAGATAATCTGGCAGATCCGTTAACCAAAGGTTTGAACCGGGATCAAATGATCAAGTTGCTAGAGGGAATGGGATTAAAATCCACATCTTAAGAACAATCATAGTGGTAACCCAACCATGATGTTGGAGATCCCAATAACTTGGTTCGATGGGAGAACTAAGCTATAGGAGTTAGTGTGTAAACACTCAAGTTAGTCTGTTCCTAGAAAGCAAATGAGTGTTGAAAACTTGCCTAGTGGTGAGGTTGAGTCGTTGACTCTTAATGATTCTTAAGATACCTCGAGGAGGTTGAGTATGGCAAGATACTAGGTATAGAATCACCTATATAAGTGCGAAGTGGGGCGCTTCAAACAAAACACTTATGAATCCAAAGTGGATGTCCATGGCCAAAATGGAATCAAACGTGAGAACGGATGAGGTTGTGGTTTTAAAGTGTTAATACCATTGTCTCAAAGGTAAGTTGTGGGGAATAGTTCAGGCATCGTGTCCACTAATTGCATGTACTCGATGGTACTAACTATGGAAGATTGAGGCCATAAACCACTGTCCAAATATTTTAACATCTCTTGAGGATCGAGTCAGGTGTCGCATACATGCATATGGCTATTTCCACTCATGTGGGGATTGTTGGCGCGTGCATATATATATATAATATTATATATGTGGTCGAGTTGAGAATCTACTTTGACCAAGGTTTTGAGTGGCGTAATATTTAATTTTGTGAAATTAAATGGCATAGGATCGATCTACGTTTGAGTAGATGATCGTGTGTATTCACATTCTCAAATCCGATTTCGGTGAGTGAGAAATAATGGATCAAAGTTGGTCACTTAAACATGAAGTTATGTGCTTAAGGGATAAGCATGGATTAATTAATCCTTATCCTACATTGATTAATGTACATACATTAATTGTCTATATAAGTGGTTCATTCAACACTTAGTATAATTGTGTGCACACAGGGCCCGCCCAAGTCCGTGCCCGCCCGAGTTTGAGTTGGGTTTGGGTTCGGCCGCCCGCCCGTTCCGTGGATCGTGGATTTTGGGCTTGTTCGTGGGCTTGTATCGTGGGCCCGGTTCCGTGGCCCATTGCTCGTATATTTTGGATCAATGTTTGATCGAGCCCAAAGATGGAGTTCGTCCGAGGCCCAACTCGTGGCCCAATCCGTTGGGCTCTTTGCACTTGAAGAGACGTCCGGATCGTCCAATGAACACGACGCGCGTTGTCCGTATTCGCAGAATCGCTTTAACGTTCGACATGATGGCTCTGCGGGAAGCGTGGGCACGTTGTCTCCGTAAACCGCCAGCGGGACATAACCGTAACACCCGACATCAATGCGGTGTTGACTCCAACATGTTCCCATGAGGGGACGGCCTATAAATAGGACATATCTCCCAAAGATAAGCGACCAATGTCAACCCGCATACCAAGATACTCTGCATTCTTAGCTCGTGTCCAAGCTCTGTCCTTGCCTCCGTCCGATTCATGGGGGCTCGTTGGTTGGTTCATGGTGCCGCCACCGACGCAGACGCTGTTTCATCTTTGGGACGATATGCCGTAACCGAGAGCACTACCGGGCGATTTCGTCTTCATGGAAAGAGGCCTCTCGACTCGGCATTAGAATACGGTTTTCAAGTTTCTACTGTTTTTTCTTGTTTTAATTCATTATTAGTTTTGATCATCTCCTATATTTCTGTTACAAGTTGTAATACGCCCGGCAAGTTCTATATTGTTCGTACATATTTTTCATCATTAATAAATTCGGCAACCATGGTCATTACTATTGTGCTGCTGAGCCAAACATAGTGCATAAACAATGAAATCGAGCCTATTGTGCATATGTCGCAACTATGCCTACATTGCAATCTACAACAAATCCATACCATGTAATGAAGAACATATAGTTTAGTCAAGACGTGTTCACATAATTTAATACAATCTTATAGCAGGCTTGGTTCATTAATTATAAATTATAATTAAAATTAATACATCCTAATAAACCCTAATTAACTATTAATTAATTAATAATTAATGTATAATTACTAACTATCAATTAATCACAAATTGTGATCATTCGCACCACACCCATTTGTCTATAGAGTACTTAGAGTATGTTTATTAACAACCTGCTCCAACCGGTCATAACTAAAAGATAAGAAAAAAAATTAAAAAAGAAATGTAAAATTAGATTTAAACTCATGACCGATTGTTCAGTTTGTTGGTTGATCAACTAGGGTCATAACTAGGGATATCAATTTGGGTCAAAACATAACGGTTGGCCCGAATAACTCGATAAAATTAGATGATTATGTTATAAAATTTTGTAATACTTCGCGTCTCTAAATACTATTATATTGATTAAATAAACATATTAAGGATTTTACATTCAGTTAAAATAATTATTATTAAGACGACTGAGTTGTGACTTTATTAATAAATAAATTCCTACATGTTTGGTAGTGAAGAAACAACTTCCAATATTTAAATTAAATTTGAGGATCGAAGTTGAGAAATTATGATCGAAGAATCAAAAAATTTATACTGAAATGTACATCGTCCAAACAAATTAGATCGCAATAAATTGTCACATCTTACACTTGTCAAATCCCATCAACTTTCTCATATTTTCCTCTCATTTTGGTAACCCTTACAATCACATTCTCATCAATCTTACACCCATATGCTTACTAACCTCTAGATTGTGCTATGAGAATCAAAAATCACCAGAGAACAAATTTAAACACCAAACATAGATTGCTCATTTCTCAGTAGCACCTAAGGACAAAGAGGAAGGAAATCCCTCTCGACAAATTCAAGAATACATTGCTCACAACAAGAACAAAATCCAAGCACACAATCATAAGGTACAAACCGTACCACATTCTTTTCAAATTCTGCTTCCATTTTGTTGTCATTTTAGTTATTTGGATGCCTTAAAGATATAGAGAACTATAGACATTCACCTTTTGACAGCCAAGTGTAGAGATTTAACATAAATACATGAACACATACATAAACTCGATTCCTATATGCTCGAACTACTAAACAATTGAAACAAGAATGAAGGTTATGTGATTACAATATAAATATGTCTCAGTTTCTCCAAGTTTATAAAACTAATTCTATAACATCAAAACTAAACCCTCAATCTCTAAGGCTATACACTATGCTTCTCGATTTGGAATCAGATGAAGAAATCCAGTAAATGAACAATAGAATCTAAGGAATAGAAGAGTCTGATTGAACCTAGGAGAGTGTTGCCTAAGAACCAGTAATGGGTTGGCGATGACGGCGTTGTTCGGCTGCTGTCCGTCGTGGGGTAAAACAGAGACGTGGTGGCTGTGGCCTTGATGCCGTTGCTGTTGTCACTGGAGAGAAGGACAACAATCTCACTATAGGTGATGGCCGATGGTGTTTTTGGCCGTTCGACTAGGAGAGAGAGGTGGCGCGGTGGGAGTTCCTCACCGGAGTCCATCTACCGATATGAAGCAGTAGATTGGGGATCTTCATCTTCTACCTGAGAAATGAGAAAGAGAGATGGAGAAGGATGTGGTTGCAGTTGGCGACGCGGTGGAGTATGACTAGAGATGGCCGACGTGGTGATGCCATTGGAGGAGCCATGGCAGCTCCAACGTGAATCGAGAAAGAGAAATAAAGGTTGCTCTTTGCGTGTGCACAACAAAAGGAACGAGAAAGGGGGACGAACGATATGAGTATGAGACAATGACGCACAGTCGTCGACAGTGAGACATCGTCGAAGTTGGGATGGCAAAGGCAAAATAGGAGGTATAAGATGGCGGTGATGCCACCTGAACGGAGAGGCCGGGCGGTGGCATGAAAAGAACAGAGAGAGAGAGAGACAGAGAGCACAGACAAGTGAGAGCGATGGCCCAGGGGTAGAATCCGCGGCTACGATGATGACGTAGCCACCGACGACGTGCCGTCGGAGATGGCGACGACGCGACAGTCCGAATAAGGAAGAAGAAAGAAGGCGACGTCTCCTATGAGTGTGTAAGAGGTGAGAGAGAGGCGAGTTTGGGGTAGGGGTAGGGGTGAGATTCGGTTCGGTTAACCGAAACCGAAATCGACAAAATTAGCTAACCGAAACCGATACCGATCGGTTAACCAATTCAGTTAGTTGGTTCGGTTAGCGATTAACCGAAATTAATATTAAAATTTTTAAAAAAAATAAAAAAATACAAAATACAAAAATTAACCAAAATTAACCAAAAATAATCGAAATTAACCGAAAATAGCCGAGATTATTTCAAATATTGCCGAAAATATGATATTAAATTAAATATTTTTTACTTAATAATTAATTAATTAAATATATATATATATATATATATATATATATATATTAATTTCGTTAATCGAGTATAACCGCGGTTAATCGGTTATACCTGATAACTGAAATACACTTGAAGTGGTTAACCGATACCCGAACTGAAACCGATAATCGATTTTTTCGGTTTCGATTAACCGAGAATCGATACCCGTTTAAGCACCCCTAGATGGGGGTAATAGAAATAGAATAAGGTTTTTATCTAGTTTTGTTTTAATCGGCCTAAATTATTATTTAGCTTTTGGGCCTTAAATTTAATTGGACTATAAAAAAAGCGAGGGGGCGTTGGGTCGAGCTATTCTGGCCCAATTCGAAATTTCTACCTAGGTGGAATATGGGCTGAAGTCATTTAAGTTTTTGGGCCTAGATTGTGAGGTTGTAATTGATTTTAAGTGGATCTCCAAGTCCTAATAAATAAAGACTAGGTGGAAACACCCGACTACAACTACAGATCACTCCTTGTCCACGATGCCAAGCAACATATTGGTGCTTGCCTAGCTGGATATGGCATTTGTTTTAAGTTTGGCCAACATGGCCATTTTGCAAGGGATTGTCAAGGAAATGGGCATGGGGCAGCGGGTAAGCCGAATCAACCACGATGTGCTCGACCACTAATGGCATCGCAGGCACTACCGCAACCACAACCGCAGCAACCGAGGGATTTTTCTCTCAACCGAAGCAACCTACTAAGGATCGGGATAAGCGGACAGGTATAAGCACACTTCTCAATATGCCTGTGATAATATTATCGATAAGGGAACTTCACGCTACCTTGTTAGAAATGCATACGTGGATTCTTATAATTTCACGTAGAAGGAGTTGCGAGGGCGGTATAAGGTGGCGACGGCGGCGGCGGCAGCGACACGTCGTCGGAAGAAGGCATTGGTACCGGGAGAGAATGGAAGGCGACGCCCCTTCTGAAGATTGGTGAGAGAAGAGTGAGGGAGAGAAGACGTTGCTCTGTGCCTGTATGTGTGAAAACGGAACATAAAGAGAAAGACAGAGGAGGAAGAGGAGGAGGAGGAGGAGAGGTTGGCAGCGGCTCGCCGAGCACCGGGCTCCGGCGGAGCTGCCGAGAAATGGAGGGAAGCGGCACCTCCTGTGAGAGGCGAGAGAGAGAGGCGAGAGTGTGAGAGATGAGAAATGGAGAGGCTAGGGTTTAGTCTTGATTTATTTTTAGGTTTAGGCTTGTTTATCACGGGCCTTGAAAAATTTGAAATTAGGCCCTTGTAATAAAGTTATGGGCCGAAATTTGGTAATAATTGAGATGGGCCGAGAATGAAATAATAGAATGATAGGATGGGCCATAAGCTTTTAATTAAATGAAAGATGGGCTCTAGTATTAAAGTGGAGATGGATCCTTTAATGAAATTGATATGGGCTTTTGAATAAATCAATAATGGGCTTAAATTAAGTTAGAATTTGGGCTCTTTATTATTTAAATTGAAGATGGAGTTAGATTTATTTATATTTTGGACTAAGAATTTAAATTGATGTTGAGCTAGAATTTTTGTTTCTATGCTCCATTAAATTAAATTAAGGATTAAACAAATGCTATATTAATTAAATATGAGGTTTAATTCTAGTAATTAAATTTTGAGATTAATTTCTATTTAATTAAATGATAATCTAAATACCAATTATTTAGATTGGGTTATTTAATTTCATTAGGTTGAATTGATAATTACTAGTTGGACTAATTTAGTTCTTATAATTAAATCGAGAGGTGGAACTAATTTAATAATTAAATAAAGTATAAATTGTAGAAATTGAATAGTATAATTAATTAATTATATTAAGGGATAATTTAAGCGTTATTCTTTTTAAGTTATTTATTTATGTAATGAGATGGACCTTAAGCAAATTGCTAAAAATGTGTGATGGAATTAAATCCTAATTAGTGGATATCTAAGATGAATTAAATTAATTTGATTGATTAATCAAATGTTATTGGACTTTTAAATTGATCCATTTAATTAACTTTAATTGTGGATTTACTTAATTAAATTAGAGATTTAATTAATTAATTAATGATTTGATTATGTCAAGTAGATGCTTGAGAAATATTATTTAAGTAACTTTAATTTGTAAAATGTTTGTTAGATGATGATTGAATTGCGAGAAATATTTATTGATTGTGTAGTATTAGTATGAGTTTCTCTGATAGAATATGAGAGACGTGTGAGGTGAGAAACATGGCGAGGAAATGTTAGTAACGAACGAGGGATTAGAACTCGAAATAGTTGATGCGCGGTAACAAACGACGAATATTAGTTATGAACTTAGGATTCATAAATTGTACGAAATGACGTGGAGAAACATCGATGGAAGGGAAGGATGCACCGAAGAAGTGTCACCTATCGTCATGGCGAGACGAACTTAATATACGATATATAGATTGTTAACTGAGTCGTATTGATAACGAAAATCTTAAAACTCAGAAACTCTAAGGCTTAAAAGATATCGAGTTCGTTGAATCTTAGCGATGCTTCTCGAAAGAAGCGAATGATGTACTAAATTATATTTCTTACGTTGATAAGGTCCAGCGTGGACATAATCGAAAACAACAAATGATTGCTAGCAGGTACTTCAAGAAGAAAAATTCTTGAGGTGGACTTTCTTATCTAAACAAAAAGTGATTTTATGAAAATCATTTACTTCTTATGCTTTATTGATTTCTTGAACTGCAAATGTTTAAATACGATATTGTCTGTCAAAATGTTTATTGTTTTGTATATATACATTCGGGTTGGCGGGCCACGGAGATATTCAATCGGGTCCCACTTGGTTGATGCCGGTTTGATATGTGTACACTTAGCTCTGAACCATTGCGGTCGATCGTGCGTTCGGGTAAAGGGAGGCCTCCCTCCCGACGCGTTCCATAGCCGATTTGGATTAGACACTGTAAGAAAATGACTGGCCAGTCGACTTTGGAAAAATGATAAAATGTTTAGTGAGCACAAGGCCTTTCAAACCAAAATCCTTGTGTCTTACTGTGGTGACGGCAGTACAATTTCGTGAAGAAAATATAAAATATTTCGGCATGTGCCCACCAAGTACTTTGTACTTAGCCCTGCATATTCGTTTTTGATGTGCATGTTGAGCTGGTGATGAAACGGAATGGAGTTGAGCGGGATTTCTTTTGTCGATGAAAATGGATCCTCTTTTGGTTCACCTTGAGGATGCATCTTCATATGCATATCTCACACGTTTATTCCGCTACAAACTCTTTAGACTATTTTGAATTCTAGATATATGTTGAACTCTTGAATATTCTAGTAGTGATTTCATAATCAACTACTGTTTGGTTATACCTTCTGAATCAACATTATATTTAAAGTATTTCTTCTGATCTCGATATTTTATGCTTCCATAACTACTCATGTTTCCTTACCAATTATATGATTAGAAAACAATACTAAGATTCCCCATTTCTTTCCCCGCTTCTTTAATTCAACCCCAAGTCACGGTCCGACAAGGCAGTCATTCGGGATTAGCCGAGTCGGGCTGTGACACTAAAATACACTTGAAGTGGTTAACCGATACCCGAACTGAAATCGATAATCGATTTTTTCGATTTCGATTCTCGGTTAATCGAAAACTGATACCCGTTTAAGCACCCCTAAAGGGGGGTAATAGAAATAGAATAAGGTTTTTATCTAGTTTTGTTTTAATCGGCCTAAATTTTTATTTAGCTTTTGGGCCTTAAATTTAATTGGACTATAAAAAAAGCTAGGGGGCGTTGGGCCGAGCTATTCTGGCCCAATTCGAAATTTCTACCTAGGTGGAATATGGGCTGAAGTCTTTTAAGTTTTTGGGCCTAGATTGTGAGGTTGTAATTGATTTTAAGTGGATCTCCAAGTGCTAATAAATAAAGACTAAGCCGATAAGATGAATTAAATCAGATTCGTAACTTGATCTACTGATTAAGTTTTATTATTTACTTTTTTATTTATGGAATTGATAAATTAAATATAGATATTTAATTTTTTCAAGTAGATAATTGGAAGAGTACTGGAATTAAATTCGAGTTTAAGTTTAAGATCAAATAACAATTGAATTAAGCTTAAGATGGGTTAGCTGAGAGTCATAAATTAATCTATTAAGTTAGTTTTAATTATGGAATGATTAATTAAGATCTGTTTAATTTCCATAATTAATTAGCGATTGATTATATCTTAATCTATCATGCAAAGAAAACGTTCTTTAATTCTAGACATTAGAAGACGAGCTAGAAATTTTAGTCATTTATTAATATAGTGATGATGCAAGACTTAATAAAAGTGCAAAATCCCTAATAAAGTCTTATTGAATACAGTCTGGAATTTGTTTCAATAAGAATGGTCTTTCGCTTCAGAATTCTTATTTATAAACTTGCGATAAAGGTTGGGCGACGAAGTGACAAAGAAATAACAAGAAAAGATTGTGGTCTTGTGAGTAATAGTGCTAACAGGTAGGCTTTCTTATATATAAACAAAATCAAATGATTCATTCAAGCAATTGTTTTCTTTTCAAAATATTTGAACTGAAAATCTAGGGAACCGACCGATCGAAAATTTTCAAATCGAAATCGAACCAAAAATATTTTTTTGGACCGAACCGATTTATAATTTCGGATCGACCAAAAACTGAACCGAAAAAACCAATCGATTTCGGTCGAATCGAAAAACAGATCGAAATATATATTATATATATATTTTTAAATAAACATATTTTAATCCTAATTATTTAATTAAAATATTAATTCATTATTATATAATATAAAAATTATAAAAATAATATTTTCGGTTCAGTTCGGTTACCGACCGAACCTAAAATATAAAACCGAACCTAAAACCGATTTTAATTAAAAATTTAAACCGAACTAAAAATTGACTTTCTCAAAAACCGAACCGACTAAAACCGATCGGTTCGATCGGTTTTTTTGATTCGGTTCAGTTCTTGCACACCCCTATGAAAATCTTTCAAGTATTGTCTTGCCATAAATGTTTTGAGATTTATGTATGATACCTATATGTGTTGGCTATGTCAATTTTATAAGTTAACGAATTCGGATCCTGTGCGGGCTAGTTTTCCCGCCAGGGCTAGTGTACACAAGGACCGTGAGTCATCTTAGCGGGTTGGCCGGTCAGGTGTCTGTGGAAGATGGCTACCTTCCTGGCACAATAGTTACAGTTGACCATGAGAAGTGGCCACCACCTTCCCAGGATAATAGTTATAGTTGACCATGAGAAGTGGCCACATCTCTGGCATGACAGTTACAGATATGATGATTACAAGAGAACTTAATCTGATCAGACGATCTTTATCTTCACAAAAGAATTTAGTAAGCTTTGACTTTTTAAGATAAAACTCATTTCATTACTGTTGAGATGGCATGATAATTTACAGTTTATACAAATATGTATGCATCTTTTGACATGTAACCACTGAGTGCTTTTGTACTCAGCCGTACATATATTTCTAATGTGCAGGTTGAGCTGTGATGTGAATGGTGAAGTGCATAGTCGAACTTTATCGAGTTTAATTAAATAATGTCCCGAGATACGTATCTCAACTATGCTTTTCCGCTGTAAAATTATTTAATATGTTTTAATTACAGTTATCGGTTCAACTTTTAGTTAAACAGTATAGCCCATTTCTATCCTTCTTCTAATTCCTCATCCCGATCATGATTTCCGGCTTAGCTATCCTTAACAAAGTCCAAAGAGTGACAAATTGTAACTCAAATACAAAATCAGGCTATTAGGATCAACTCATTCGGGTTGGCGGGTTAAACAGGCTAGCCCAATCAGGTCGCGGGTTAGCCCAACGATCTACCATAAAAAAATATAAATAATAATAAAAGAAGAAGAAAAAAGAAGAAACTCATTTTCTTTCCTTTCTTTTTTCCTAATTAGAAATTCAAAATTCTTCATTTCAAAAATTTAAATCTTTTTGAGATTATATATTATTTCTCAACTTAGATTGAATTTAGATTTGAATTTATGATGGATTTGTATTGAGAAACAATATTTGACTTTTATATGCTAATATTCGTTTTGGATATATATATATATATATATATATATATATATATATATATATATATGTTAATATTATTTATATTGGCATCATTTACTTTTCATGTGGAATTATTTTAATTTTTCGATTATTATGGACCTGTTTGTTTAGTAATTTATAGTGAATTAACTAATTAAATATATATTATATAGCTTAATTAGCTATTATGGAATATGAATATTAAGACATTAAAAATAGTCTATTTTTATGCTTGTCAAACTTATCGTTTTTTTTTTTACTTTTGTGTGTGTTTGATTATTACAAATATATATATATATATATATATATATATATATATATATATATATATATATATTTGTTGCAAACTTTACGGCACGATGGGTTAGTCCGGATCCCGAATTTTAGGGTAAGGGTTGAAATTTTATATATGATCCAAAAATGCTAACTAAGATGATCCGATCCGAATAATCCGACAACTCGAGTGGGTCGATCCAAACCCGAGTGGGTGGCTCGATCGATATCCCTAATCATAATTTTTATTTGATTTTCTTTTGACACATGTCACAATTATGTTGGTATAATAGATTTTTTATTGATAAACATTCTATATTGGATTAGATTAGATGTGGTCATTGATAAGTAGGATATTAATAAATATTTGTTGTGGTATAGATTATATATGTAAAGGAGATAAATAAATTTTTAACTAAATAATTTGATTGATAGTTGTTATTAATAAATAGATAAGTAACTTATGTTGTGGGAATTAGAATCAACCTTGATAGGCTGAACTCGTGATAATAAAGCAAAAATATAAAAATTCATATACATCCTGTCACAGCCTAACTTCTTAATCAAGATATTAGACTGTGACTAATGACTTTATACGAACTATTGGGACTAATGACGATAGGACGAATCCATAATGTGATATAACAATAATATCTAGAGAATAAATAATGGGTGACGCCAAAGGATGTACATAAAGTCGAATGAATAAAAGGAATAACGGATGTAGGATAATCAACAACATTCGACTTTTTCTCCAAAAAAGGTTTTTCTACATTTGTAACAATAACATAATGATCATTCAAGTCAGAGTATGGCAACAGAAAGGGTAGTTGAGTTATATGTATGATGACATATAACTCTGGGCAGCAAAATACAATGACACGCACAACATTTTCAATTAACCACAAGACGAAGAGAATATCAACATTAGTTCAAGATAAACTTTCAAACAACATAGTACCATGACAAGTTCGACTCCAACATTTTCAAACGTCCATTACAACAAACCAATTCAAATTCCCTTCGAGTAACAAACCAAAAAATATATAAAGGAGTTCGACTTCAACATTATCCACAGACCACAACTACCAACCAAATCAAGTTTGTTTCCAACAACAAGAGATATCAAAGAGTTCCATCCCAATGACAACAACCATTTGTATTAAACCAATTGAATAACAAGAGATGTTCCCAACATATAAGGCAGAAACCACAAAAACCACAGTGTTCACTTTCCAATTCCATCTCCAGAGTCTCAGCTCAACCTGCATGTTTAGAAATACATGCAGGGCGTGAGTACATAAAGCACTCAGTGGGCATATATCGAAAGTATTTAAAACTTTGCTCTTAGAGCTATAAGATTGACTTGCCTTAACATTGCAATGCACAGGGGTTTTAGTGAAAAACATGTGTATGCTTTTCATAAATAAACACTTACTTGCTTTCATTTTCATAGCATCATATCAAATGCATATGCATGGTCTATGTCTGCAGATAACTTTCTCTTCTCATATCCACGTACTTTCTATGTGTTGAGAATTAGGCCTCCTTCTCAAACACGCTATGACCCGAAGGTCGCTATCCGACGTCGGTAAATTCTTTCTTTCTTTTTCTTTTTCTTTCTTTCTTTTCCGTGGATAGGTAATGCATCATGCTCATGCTCAAAATTAGGCAAGTCAACATTTTTCCAAATCATATGCAACATATAATCAAAATATAAAATTTAGCACGTGCTATGTTTAGATCGAAAGTCCACCTGTAAACTTTACTCGATAAGTTTTATCAAATTTCCTTCCTCTTCTTCTTCTTCTTTGATTGTCTTGCCCTTCTTAGACGTACCTTAATTTAATCAACAATACCAGTATTCGAGTAAGGACATTTTTCATCTTTCAAATATACACGAATTCTTTGTTATTCATTCTCTTTCTTTTCTTATGTTTTGTTTAGACGCTTTTGTCTAAACTTTCACCTATAAGAATTATAAGTCTTTCGGGTCATTGCATCATTCTATTCTTTAAACTTTATTTACATATCTATCTTATTCGACTCACATGAGTCTACTTTAGTAACAAATGAACGATTAATAATTATTTCGTAATTACACTTTAATGAACTAAATCACATTATTTTCCTTACTTTAACAATTTATTTCTTATTCTTAAGTTATTTATGCATAACTCTTCAACTAATCTTCTAACTTAACTTTCATTACAAATTAATTAGTAAGCAATCAACATAATTTTTAATCAAATTCATCTCACTCTTATCATACTTTAGTCTTGTAAACCATTTTTAATCAATTAATATCACATAACATGAACTTATCCAAAACATGAACAATACATAAGCCTTAGATTTTGGCCTTCTTAGTTCTACCAATTCCAATTAAGCTCCATTAGTCCTTATTTACCTAATAAGTTCATAATCCATATGATTTACAAAGAATAACCTTAAACTTTGAATTTCCCCTTTTCCACATAGTTTTCGAAAATTATGACAATATGTAAAAATTATATTTTTCTTCAAATTTCTTTCTAATTCTCATCTAATTATCATATATTAATCTCAAATAACAATAATAATGGCATATATTAACTTTAACATGAATATACCAACTATACATGCAAACTAAAATTTTCCACTTTCAACATATTAGTTTAGAAAATTCTAAATAATTCACATAATGCTTAAATCATCATATTAAACTCATATATCAAGCTAATTGAAGGAAATAAAATCAAAATAATACTTCTTCAAATTTTCGAAATTTTTGAAAATATATATTTTTTTTTCATAAGTTTAATTTTGCTAGATTTTCTTTCAAATTACATACCTAAACATGCTCAATCATATAACTACAAACTAATTTCCAACATAAGACCAACATATCTTCACTTTAATTAAAGTTCATGAACTAGGGTTTTTAGCCCTAATTTTAATTTCACAATTAAACCATAAATATTCCATTATTCCTACACTAATCCATCAAATATCACCATATACCATCAATAATCACCAAATATCTCTTAATTCTTCAACTTCATATCATCAATGTAGTCACAAATTTACCAACAATAATTAAGCTTAAGAATTAAATAAAAGATAGAAATATACCTTTGTTTCCAATTTAAGATTAAGCTTGAAGATGGAATTTTGGAATTAAATGGCTTGATCAAGAATTTTTTTTCCAAGTGTGCGTGTTTCGAAAATTTGAGAGCAAATTGGAAGATTTTTGAAGGTGATGAATAGTATGGAGGTGTAAGTTTATATATATCAATTTCTACTTCATTTTTTATTTAATTTAATTAAATGCTTAATCATCTATTCTAGAATGCTCCCATTTAATGCTCTCATATTCATATTTATCCTTAATAATAATAATATGATATGAATATATATTTTATTTAATGTTAATAATTATGTACATATTACTTTCTTTTCTTGTTTTCTTTACTTTAGAAAGTAAAAATAATAACATACTAATCTCACATCCATAAAATCATACTTATTACATAACATTAAAAGGTAGCATATATAAAGGCATAATTTAAATTTTTCTATTGTTATAACATTTCTTTGATCATTAAGATCAAATAATCAATCTACATAGTACTTTAAATTTCTAAACAAAATCTTTTACTCAATTTTTTTTTAGATTCGGTTTATCGATCACATTTTATTTACTAATTTAAATCAAATATTTTGGATCTTAAGCATGTCTATTTTCTTTCTTATTAAGGATGCAATGCCCTGTTTAACTTTAATCTTTAATTAATTACTCATTAAAAGTTAGGGATATTACACATCCGTATGAACGGTGCGGACGAACAAAAATATCATTTGTTCTTAACGAAAGTATTATTTATATTGAAACAAGTGAAATTTATTTTTTACACTACAATTCGAAAGTATAATTATGTTGAAGAAAATTATCATTCAGACAAGAAAAGATTATCGTCATATATATACGGACGTCCGTACATGACATCATCTCATTAAAAAATAGTGGTAGTATCGAAATACTCCGTCTATCAGAAAAAAAATGAGGTAAAAATAATAAACTTAATTTAGAAAATATAATTCTATATTGAAATAGATAATGCTATTATTAAGACAATGGTATTATCTTAAATATTCAGTCCGCCAACAAATGTAGACTGGTAATTAACCCACTTTAGAGAATATAACTCTATGATATACTATATAATGCTATTAATATCAAATACAATAACCAGAGCTAAGCAAAAGGCATCACTGGAAAATGGAAAAATTCGAGCTAGTATTCATCCCATCTCCGGGTCTGGGCCACCTCGTCGCCACCGTGGAGGCGGCCAAGCTCCTTCTCGACCGCGACAGCCGCCTCTCCATCACCGTCCTCACCATGCAGCTCCCCAACGACACCGCTGTCGACAGCTACACCACCAAGATTTCCGCCGCCTCCACCACCTTGCCGCGTCTAACCTTGGTCGCCCTCCCGGCCCTCCGCGACTGGGCCCCGCAGTCGAAAACCTTCCTCTTCGAGTTCATCGGCAACCAGATATCAAACGTCAGAGAGATAATCGAGCAGCGCCGCGGCGATCACCGGATCGCCGGAATTGTGCTTGACATTTCTGTCTCAAATTCATCGACGTTGCTCGAGAATTCAGTTTACCGGCTTACATTTTCTTCACCTCAGGTGCGTGCACTCTAGGTTTTTTTCAATATGTAGTCTCGTTGAAATTTGAGGACAATAAGGACCTTTCGGAATACAAAACCCGATATTGAGCTGCCGGTGCCCTGCTTCTCTTTCCGCGTTCCGGCGAAGGTGATGCCAGGGACGTTCGTGGACGGAGGCCCAATTGCCGACGTTTTCTTGAGTTATTTCAAGAGAATATCGGAGACAGACGGCGTCTTGGTGAATACATTCTACGAATTTGAAACCTACGCCATTGATTCGATGTCGGGCAAAAGCCTAAAGTTTATCCGGTCGGCCCGATTTTGGACCTGAGCAGCCAATCGAACGAAGATGATGTGAAGAAATGGCTGGACGATCAGCCCGAAAATCTGTTATTTTCTTGTGCTTCGAACGATGGGGAGTTTCGATGAAAACCAGGTGAGAGAAATCGCTCGCTCTAGAAAACAGCGGGTGTCGATTTCTGTGGTCGTTGAGGAAGCCAGGGTGAAGGGGGAAAGCAGCTCGCGGTCGAATACGAAGACTTTGAGCAAGTGTTGCCGGAGGGGTTCTTGGAGAGGACGAAGGGGATCGGGAAGGTGATCGGGTGGGCCGCGCAGGTGGCGGCGGTGGGAGGCTTTGTGTCGCACTGCGGGTGGAACTCGACTCTGGAGAGCGTGTGGTTTGGGGTGCCGATGGCTACTTTTCCGCTGTATGCGGAGCAGCAGCTGAATGCGTTTCAGCTGGTGAAGGAGCTGGAGATGGCGGAGATGGTCAGATTGGATTATAAGATGTCGCAGCCAGAGGTAGTGGGAGCGGAGGAGATCGAGGGGGCGATACGGCGGCTGATGGCGGCGGAGGGGGGAAGTGGGGTGAGGCAGAATGTGGAGGAGATGCAGAGGAAGGGAAGGGCAGCACTGGAGGAAGGTGGATCTTCTTATAAAGCTCAGACTTTGTTTATTGAAGATGTTATTAGAAACATTACATAATTAGTTATTTTATTCTGTTGTTGTTGTTGTGTGTTTGGGATATATTATGCCGTATGTATTCGGAAATTATATTTTTCATATATTGTTATTCTAATGCTTTGTATCATTTACCGTTGAAGCAATAAATTTAACAATTTGAAATATCAAATTGAATCATATATTGTGCCTTCGTGTTTTATAATCTATTATATTTATGGATCAATGTCATGCCTCAATCTTATAATTTGTAGTTAATAGAGTTTACTAACAGTGTTTAAGGATGTTTAAGGAAAATCTGGGATCAAGATTCACAAAAGATGTTGATAGTATGATACGCATAAACGAGAAAGTACAAAATCAGTTCAGAAAGATGATAAATTATAGTCACGCTGGAGATTGTTAATTAATTGAGATGGAAAAGCAAATTGATGAACTAGATTAATCAAGAAAGTAGCCAATTGATATAAATTGAATTATTTCTCAGATAAATGAATGATTTTGCATGTTATGCGTGGAGTGAAAAATCTCACGGCGGCTTGAGGAAAGTAGGGAAGGGAAAAAATGTTAATCCAAAATTGAAAAAAAAAATGATTTAGAAAATATGTTTAGATGCAAAATCTTAATATTCTCACACTAATAAAATTGGGTATATTATGATTCTCCTTCTTTGTTCTTAACTCCATTAATTAACACATTCTACTTGTTATATTAAGATTATCACTCCTGATTCGTCTTTTTAATTCGAATTCATGGAGAACTCGCAATCGTTACTTTCGGTGGGCACTAAGTAAATCTCATATTATTGTGCATACAAACCACACATGATGGGTTCAGACCCATAGAGATGTTAGTGAGGTTCGAACTTGTGATTTTTTTGCCACAAAAACACACTTTACCACTGGACCATCTTAAATAGGCGTTTGTCATTCATATATAATGCAATAGAAGATGAAAAACAAGTAGGCAATAGAGGATCTGGTTTACAAGTCTATAGCAGCAAAACCACATCCCAATTGATGTAATTATCGGGATAGGTGGTCGACCGCTATATTGGCGGGCGAAAAATGAGAGATTCAATTCAACCGTAGTTGACAACATGTTAGATTATAGAATGTTTTGGAGTAAGTTAGGTAACATTTATATTTGACAAGTAGGATATCACTTACTTTTCTTTTGTACATTCTATATGTACACATTATTATATAGAAATTTCATATTCCTATTGCCCACAAAAATCATTTATCAAGAAAAGCATGTCACATTCATTATTAATAATAATATTGTGCAACATCTCATATTGTAATTTTAGATAATCAACATGTGTCAATGTAATTTAAAATTATAACCAAATTATGCATATAGAAATTCTTAATTATTTTAAATACATGTGATAAATCTAGCTACGTGAGATTTAATGTAGCGAAAGAACACCGGTGCTTTTACGTGGTTCGATCGTTAATGAAATCTACGTCCACGGAGGAGTAATTCCTCAATACTTTCACTAGAGTTTTAGTATGCAGAGTATTGGTTCTGCCTTTTGTGTTCGTAAATTGCCAACCCTTCTATTGTCAACTTTCCTTCTATTTATACCATCCTCAACTCGCAATCGGCAGGCGTGCCCAACCCTCCATTGGTCGTGGCTCTTCCTCCGGCGTGCTCTCCATCGGCGGAGCAGGACGCCGCCCACGTCGCGCCACGTGGTGGGTGGCGCCGACTCGGGTTCCGGGCGTGTCTTCCATCGTCGACGGTGGCGCCCGACTTTGGCTCGGGCGTGTCCTCGATCGCCGAGCAGTGCAAGCCACGGAAGGCCACGTGGAAGGTGGCGTCGGCTTTGGTTGCAGCTGGGGTTTTGGGAGCCGATTAGGGCTAGCCTTGGGCTCAACCGTGCGGGCTCGCTATCGACGCCGTGCCCAACTCGTTTGGGCCTCTTAGTGGGCCCAGCCGGTTGGACCATATCCCATCATAGCCCCCGAATAGTCGAGGGACGCCGATGCCCGGTGGAGTGAAGGAAGCGCGCCGAGGTGAGGTGTGGCTCTACCGACGTTGTTTGAAGGTGGTGTCTTTTTGGCGCGAGGGTTTGTCCCGTGGTCCGGATCCGTCCGAGCCGGGTGGTCTGCCGCTACGGGCATGCATCGCTGTCAAGACCGAATCGAGTCGCTCGTTGTTTGGAAAAGATGTCTGCAGGGGGATCTTTGGGGTCCGACCGATAGTATGGGTTGGTCAGGCGAGCTATCTCCGGATGGCCGAGTGCCGTGTGGATAGTGATATCTCGTTGGGAGGCGGTTGGTCGATCTCGAGCAGCGTTACTGCTCGGGTAGCGCCGAGGCGCTAGAAGGAGGGAGGAGGAGGAGGAGCCGAGCTCGAGCTTCCTTCCGTGGACGGCCACCGCACCACCGCAGTGAGAGGAAGAAGAAGAAGAGAAACCGAGGTCGGCGAATCCGCAAGGAGGCCGAGGTCGGCGAATCCGGTAAGAGCTCGAGGTCGATGGGCCGCTTGTAATAGTCTGATTTGCTGTGGTCGATAGGACCCGGCCTTGTAAAAATTTCGATTATGAATGAAAGCATTTACGCTGCTCAAATGTGTGTTGTCTTTTTACTTTAGCACTCGATTCTCAATACGCCGGGCTTGATCATTATCTCGCCGACTAAATTGAAAGAGGCCCGAGGTGCTTAGCCGAGAAGGACGAAGAGGTGCTCGAGGAATCGATCACGAGTGACCCAAGTTTTGGTCAAGATGGATGTCGCCCGCGTCGCCCGCCGAATCGAAGAAGTTGACGAGGTCGATCGGGAAGGCCCGCCCCGGCCGAGAACGAGGCCTCAAGTTGAGGATCGCGCAGACGGAGTCGGCGGGCGGACTCATCCGCCGACGCTATCCGAGGAGTTTGATGCATGTGAGGCGACTGATCGAATCGCGGAGAGGCTATCTCGTGTCGGAGGAGCATGCGAGAGAGAGGCAGTCCGCCGAGCTGGTGGGACTACCATATCCAAGTCGACGATCGAGTTCAGAGCTCTTGGCAGAGGGTATGGTCGAGGATGAGGAGGCCCAACAGCAAGAAGTTGAAAGCTCGTGTCAACTCCGTCGTGAAGTATATGGAGATGTATGACATCGTCCAGAACGACGATGCCTCGCCGGCAACAAGGCCACGGCTGGGCTCACGACCCGATCATAAAGAGCCCGCAGAGGAGGCGGCATCCGATCATGCCGGGTGTTCGGCTGATGGGTCCGCCGAGGCGGATCATTCGTAGGCGATCCTCGGGAGCGGGCGGCCGAGGACCTCGTGTCGGCGGGAAGAGCGGCGGGGGGGAGGTCGCATCTCGGCCCGGTGTCCGTGAGGGGGTCGGGGTGTGACTCGGTGCATCCCCACCCCGGAATGCTCAGATGGCGCCGCGCCACTCGTGTCTGTGTGGCAGAAGGTGACCCGAGTCGAAACTTATATCGGCTGCCCCGAGCCTGCCCGAGCGCGGGAGTAGGCCGTGGTGATTTCGGCCTTATCGATCGGGTTGAAGGCACCGAGTTCATTCCGTGTGTTCATCGTCGACCGAGATTTTGTACGAATCGTGTAGCTTCGGTGAGACTGGCGGAAAGAGGTCAGGCTAAGCCCGAGTAACAGATATAGCTTAGACTTGGTGTATAGTATTGAATGTATTTAGCTTGTATCAAGTGTATATTTTCCCCAGAGAGGTACAAATATAGCTCATGACTTGGTTTCTTTTTTTTTGCCGTAAATGTATTCATACTGCTTATCAAGTGTATATCTTCCCAAATAAAGGGGCATAAACGAGCTCTAAGCCCGGTTGACTTGATATGGCTTCGAACTCGGTTTGTAGTCGTTAATGCATTTAGACCTGTACCGGAGTGCATATCTTCCCAAATAAAGGGTACAAGTTGGCGAGATCGTCCGGATGTCGCGCATGTAGACGCCCAATTTAATGGGTAATCAGATGCTTCGCATGTAGACGCCCAACTTAATGGGTAGTCTGTATGCCTCTTTATGTAGACGCCCAACTTAATGGGTAGTCAGATGCCTTGCATGTAGACGCTCAAATTAATGAGTAGTCTCAGATGCTGCCTACTTAGTGGGTTTGTCATCTTAAATTAGGCGTGCCCCTTGAAGGTTAATTGTGGTTTATCCAAATGGATGTTCACATAGATGTAAGACAAACGAAGTGAAGTGCTCATTAGAAAACAAATGTTTCATTAAATAAGTGAACAGCATCGCACATCGGTCAAAGCAATAGGAGGGCTAACATGTTGCCGATCTGAAATCAAAGCTATGTAAAATACCTCCTTAGATGAGCTATGTGCCAGGTTCGGGGAATAAGTACTCCGGAGAGGTGAGCAAGCTTATAGGCCCCTTTGCCGAGGTCCTCGTGAACGCGGTATGGTCCTTCCCATGTCGGATCTAGCTTGTTAAGACGCCACTCGGCTCGGCTTCATTATTCCGCAGACGAGGTCGCCACTGGAGTGTGGAGGCCTTTACTCTCTTGTTGTAGTAGCGCGACACTGCTCTCAGACTTGGCTTCGTTTATGAAGGCCATTCGCTTCCTCCAGGCGCCAAGGTCGACTCGTATGTCTTCCTCGTTGTCCTCCCGGTGAAGTGAAGAGGCGCTGGCTCGGTGCACCGATCTCGGCCGGTATGACGGCCCTGCGTGCAGAGACCAGTCAAGGGCGCTTCGTGCGAAGTCCGGGTGTAGTTCAGTAGGACCAGAGGACTTGAGGGAGGTTTTCGACCCAGTCGCCTTTAGCCCGGTCTAGCCTCTTTTTCAGCCCTTGTACGATCGTGCGGTTCGTTACTTCGGTCCGACCGTCATTGTGGGTGCGCAACCGAGGTGAACTGTTGTCTGATCTGGAGCTCTTCACACCATTCCTTGAAATTTTTGTCAACGAACTGGGTGCCGTTGTCCGAGACCAGAATGTGCGGTATCCCGAAGCGGCAGACTATATTCTTCCACACGAAGGTCTGAATCCTTTTGCTTGTGAGGCTCGACAGTGGCTCGGCCTCGACCCATTTTGTGAAGTAGTCTACAGCTACGACTAAGTATCGAAGCTGACCTGGTGCCCGGTCGAACGGACCGACGATGTCGATCCCCCACTGCATGAAAGGCCACGGACTGTAGTCGCTTAGATCGGTCTCGAGGAAGCTTTTTACCGTGGAGTGGATTTGCACCGGGCACTTTTGACGAGCTCGGCCGAATCTTGAACGAGGGTAGGCCAAGAGTATCCCCGACCTTAGTGTTTTCGAGAGAGCTCGCGATCCGATGTGGCTTCCGCAAGATCCTCCGTGAATCTCGTTGAGTACGTAGTCGGCTTCTTCCGCCCGAGGTACCTCGTGAGAGGGTGAAGGTAAGACTTCCAGAGAGGCGCCTCATGCATGAGATACTCGATTTCGCCATCATTTTTTGGCTTCGAGCCGACCTTGAGGTAGTGCGCCGCCTTCCAGATAGCCTTCATGGGAGACATCCGGTTCGCTCTATCTCGATAATGCCGACGGGACTCGCGATGCTTCGAATGGACCTCCTCCACCGTGGACTTGTTGACGACGCCGCTAACTTGCCGAGGACGCCACCGGCCGCTTTCCTGGGATCCGTGAATACCGAAGCACCGAGGAGGTCAAGATCTCCTTCGCTTCTCGAGGTATTGTTTCATTCGGTCTCCTCGCCTCAGATTTGCCTAACACCGTTCACCACGACACGGGAATCTCAAGATTTGAATCTTGTCCAATCCTTCCTTGGCGAGGCGGAGTCCGGAGATCGTGGCCTCGCACTCCACCTCGTTGTTGGTGGTCGGAAGGCGAACCGGAGGCGAGGTGACTTCGCTTATCTCGGGCCGAGGAAGGATGCCCGCTCACGCCTGCTTTTGCACGAAGCCCCATCCACGCACATCCGCCAAAGAATTATCGTGGGTTGGGGTTGGGTTCCTCCGCGTGAGGTCTGAATGACCGAGGCGAGGCATTGGAGAGCCGGTCTTAGCGGTTAGACCGGCTCGCAAACTTGGCTTCTACCAGAAACCGCGCGAGCTTGCCCCTCGATGGCCGGCCCGGGGAGTATGAGATATCGTGCTCGCCGAGCTCTAGTGCCCACTGCTATACGTCCGGATGACTCGTGTTTGACAAGACTTGTCTCGTGGGTAAGTCGGTCAAGACTGGACGGAGTGAGCCACAAAGTAGGGTCTGAGTCGTCATTGGCATTCACTCACCGCCATTACCTTTTCAAGGCCGGTGTACCTTGTCTCCGGTCCTTTGAGTGCTCGGCCGATGAAGTAGATAGGAAGTCGTCGTCCTCACCTCCCCGCACCAAGATCACACTGATTGCCTCGTCCGAGGTGGCCAAGCACAGGAGAGGAGTTCGCCTTCTTCGGGCGGTCAAGGTGGGCGGTCGGCGAGGTACTTTTAGTGTGTGAAGGCGACGTGGTGCTCTTCCCGCCAGCGAAGTCCCGAGCCTCCTTAAGATCTTAAAGAAGGAGCCGCTTCTCGGCAGCCCGTGAAAGGAACCCACTGAGGCGGCCAGCACCCGTGAGTTTGTGGACCTCGGATGGTTTTGCACTGCATGTCGAGCACCGCCTTTACCTTGGTGGGTTCGCCTTTAAGCCTTCTTTGAATCGTAATGTTCCCTAAATCCTAAGTACGATTTAGCGCGGCTAATACTTGAATAATAATCAAGAAAGCTTTAACCAATATATATACAAGAACTCATATGTTCGGACGATTCAACTAACAACATCATAAAACAAATTAAATTCAATTGCAATGAAAACGTGTGAATACACATATGACGATGTGTATTCAAGGTTTCTAATGTATATCGATTCAAAAGGGGTTCCGACCGCCCACACATCTCCATCCATCATCCGCTCAACTCGCACATTTAAAAACAACATGCGTAGTGAGTACAAGATTGCACTCAGTGGCTCATGCCAAAATAATTTATCACATTTGAATTATCGCTTCATCACAAGAATAACACACGAGGTTTTAATTTGAAATACTCGTGCTTACTAAATATTTTCTTTCATTTTCCATAAAGACTGCTCGCCGACATTTTCCATGTATGTATGATCCATATCCACCACAATAATTCATCCAACACACTCCTCGCTGGAGAGAGGCCTCCTCACAGACGCCAGGACCGCCGAGCACCCTTTCAAAGACACAACACAAAATAATCAAGCACAAAATCCGTGCTATCTCAAGACATGGATACGAATTCTCCATCATCCTTGGGGTACTTCCAAGAATACGACCAAGCATGTCATAAAGTGGAGCTACCCAACATTATGCATCAAATATCATGGATTGGATAAATACACAAAACATAAATATTTTGGGTGTAATTAAATAAATCGCTCATAAATATTTGCTTGCAATAAAGCATCATAAATAAATCATTTGGTAAATTCTACCAGTTTGAGTATAGTAAAGCCCACCTGGACTGTAGATTGTCTTAATACGATTTCTGTCTACGCCAACGATCACGTCCACGTCCCACCTTTACGTAAAAGCTAATTTAGTACGTCGGTCACGTTTTTCAAGAATATCAAAGTCTAATAAACTTTGATAACTTTCAATAATAATACTTCGCATCTTTTAACTAAATTAATACGTCGTTTCATCGTATATCTTAACTAATAACTTTTCGTATTTCGATAGAGACGTAATATAATCTACGGTCTCATATTAACCATTTAGGTTAAACGTTGAACTTATACCAACGTCTTTCGATAAAATGATTTCAATTATGAAATCTTTTCTCTCAAAAGAGATGTCCTTATAAATTTAATACGTTTTAAACGTATTAGTGTATTTATTCAATGTACATCATAACATTGATCACATACTAACGTATTTCATACGCTTAGTCTTAAGTCAACGATTTTGACTTTTCATGGGTTTTGCACATTTAACTAAGTAAGGTTATTGTTTCATTTGAAAACTCTAGTTCATCTATTTCGCCTCATCAAATATTCTCGTTACTTAAACATTCCCATAAAACTTTATCATACTAGATAGTTATCAAGAAATGATTTCACCATGAAATCAATTCCGCTTAAGATGTATGGTTATGCCTCGAATTCATTTAGCTTAAATAAATTTTTGGAAAATAAGAAACGAACTCAGAAAACTCCAAGAACAATTTCCTAACCTTCTATACATCATTACTCATATCATATATTAACTTCATGCTCATATCATAACATTAAGTCAGTCAAAGAAGTTCAAAATTCTACTATTACTATTCCCGGTTACTATTCACAGCAACTATATTTTTCACAAAATAATTTCCAAAAATTAAAAAAAAAAAAAAACTAGACATGCTCCGAAAAATCTACAAAAATTCCTACATGTTCTAGGCACCTAATAGTATGATTTTATAACATAAAATCACCATGTTCATTGTTTAAAACATAAAAACTAATTTATTTTCTCAATAACTCATTCTTTATAAAAAAAAATTCAAACATGCTTCAAAAATTATCAATTAAATTATATATGCTCATCTATTACTCCCAATCAATAATCCATCTTCAAAATTAACAACTAAAAATCACAAAACACTATCCTCACATCATCATCATCGTCCATTTTCAATAATATTGCAAACTTGTTCCAACAATTTCAACAAAACATATCATGCTCAACTACTATCTTTAATCTCATATCCATACTTAAATTAACAAATAAGAATCAAGAATATCAGCATCTAATTCTCAATTAATTCGGTCAAAATTAAACAAGTCCTAAACATTATCAACTTTGCTCTAAACTTGGAATATGGAATCATAAGCATCATATATATAAACAATATTACTACACAAACTTAAATCATCTAAACAATCATTTTCCTATTTCAAACAAAATGACCGAACACACACAAACATGTGTAGATGATGGAAATAAAAAAAACTAAACCGTGTAGAGAGAGCTTAGGTAATTACCTATTCTTTAATCGGTTTATTGGTGTTGAGAGACCAATAAATCATTGAGAAACTCAGCTTAAAGATGAAAAAATTTGTAGACAATATTTCTTTTCTTTTTTTTCGTTTCTCTCAATTTTCACGGCAGCAACAAAATAAGAGAACTAAAGACATTGTCCTCACTTTTTAAACAAGTTACTATTATTTTATTATATATTTTTCTTATTTCTAAAGAACACATGGTCATAAATGGTCCAATATTCCATCACAATCTCTTCCTACTTCTCGGTCAAAACATGATAGCTAAGAGAAGATATTTTGTTTTGGTATTATCTCTAGAGTTATTTAGGAATTTATTGTGGTGAATTAAAAGTCAAACAAAATCATCCCTTATCCATTCATATTTTTCGGTCATTACACTTTGAGGGAGATAAATTTTATTTTTTTCTCATATTTAGTATACAAGAATTATATATCTTAGATAATAAATTAAATCATAGGAAAAATTATTAGGATCAATCCATAGGTAGAAAACTTAATTCTTGATTTAGGGTTTTCGAGAATCTTAAATAATAAAAAAATATCATTCCAAAATTTTCTAGCATTATTTCAATGCTAAATAATATTCTAATTATATAAAATAATCATAGGAATTTAAATATCATAACTCATTGATCGTTAGACTTGATTCTCAAGTCATCTCAAAACGTTCACGCTTGAAACGCTTCAAAACGTTAAATATCGACTCATCTCAAAATGGTCGTAATAAAGTCGTAATCACTTTATTAAATCATTCCAATAATAATGGAATTAAATTCTAAGCTTAAAACTTAGAAAGATTACTTAAATTTCAATTATCGATACGTAATCGACGTTGAAATTATAGTGTTAAATACGTCACATATTCGTATTTCTAAATTCACATTCATTTGTGAATAAATCATAGGAATTTATTATTCCAACAATAATCGAAATCATTTATTCGATATTTTAATAATCAAATTATCATAATAATACTCTAATTTACGAAATTAATATCGTAATTAGGTGTTTAAATAATCGGTATTACAGAAACCCAAAGACCCAAGAACTTCCCGCTTTCACAATGAACGTGCATTTTGGGGGTTAAGTTTGAGGTTGGCCGACCCGAGGAGGCTGGAGGATGGTTCGAGGTCGCCGACGCAGCCTTCCGCCTTTTCGCTCGATTACGATGTCGTCGACGACGACCTCGACGATTTCCTATGTGATCCCCGAATATCGCTCTACCATCATTTGGTAGGTTGCCCCGCTTGCCAGCCGAAGGCATCTTCGTATGCGAAGACACCAAGCCGCTTATGAACGCCGCTTTATGGGCATCCTCCGGCTCATCGTGACTTGGTGGTACCTTCAGACAGTCCGTGAAGTCGAACATCCGTGGCCCACCAATGCCTCCACCTTCTTGTCAATGTCGGGGAGGATAGCAATCTTTTGGGCGTGCTTGTTGAGGTCGGTGCATCGACGCACACGCGCCACCCCCACCCGCTTTCGGACCACGACGGACCGCCATCCAGTCGGATATTCGACTTCAACAGATCTTAGCCTTCAAGTCGAGTCACCCGTCCCTTACGACCGGCCGCCGCAAACACCCTTTTTCTCACGGACCGCTTGGTTGCGGTCTATATTGAGGCGATGGGTTATGAGTTCGGCGGCACCGGTCATCTCGAGCGGAGACCATGCGAAGACGTCCCCCGCGATCCCTCGTGGTCGCTCGACGCCACGAACATTAGCCGGGCCCGGTTGCCGACCTGACAACTTTGGACGGGTCGTCAGAGAGCCGAATGTTCTCGTCCGGTCGTCCCGAGGCGCGGCCGGGGATTTCAGAATTGCTATGCTTGCGGCGAGGCTGCGTCCTGGTCGAGACTCGCAGCATTACTTTGCCGCTTGGTCACCCCGATATCGAGCACTCCCACCGGGCGGGAATTCGACGAGGTGGTAGACCGAACAGACGGCCTTGGTGGCGATACCAATCTCTCCTCAGATGATGTTAGACGGAGAGTGAGCTCGGACTAGAAGAACCGAATGGCTCTGGTGACCGACTGGGGCTCGCCCTACCGTAACCGGAAGGGTAATGACCCCTGGCCGGATCGCTTGAGTGAAGCTCCGCAACCGGGAGGCGCGGAAGTACCGAATACCTCCGACCTCAAGCTTATCCAGCAGCTCTAGAAGATGATGCCGACGGAGGCTCTGGCGTCGATGTAGACCGGTGAACGTTTTGTCGCCCACCACGGCCTGTATGGTGATGGGCGCCCCGTGCGGCATGATCTCGGCACGGGTCCTCCTTCGAGAACGTTATGTTCTCACCGCCTCGAGTCGCTGTTCTTCGCCTCCCTCGTGGCCGGCCTCCGAGCCGCTTCAACCACGCCCGCCGCCCGATTGGCAGCCCGTTATTACATACATACCCATGGCATTGGGACCTTCGCCTCGCCGCCCTCGTGTTGGGTCGTTGTTGAGGTCGGCCCGCAGCTGTTTCCACCTCCGCCTTTTGCGCTTTTTATTCCCCGCCCAGTCGGCCGAGGTACTTCTTGATGCCCTTCCTCGACGAGCTCGCCGATCCGCGAGCTCGTGTTTCAGACTTCTCTCAGACGTGACCGCACTCGGTGGTAGTCACAATACTTTTCCGCTTGTTTCTTTTTGGACCTCCTTCATGGGAGGGTTTAAGGAAGAGCTCGTGGAGCTCGAATATCTCCGCCTCGACTTGAGCAAAGCGAGGTGCGTGGTTGCTGTGGTTTGCCAAGGTCCGAGCTCGACTCCATCGGACCCTTCGATTCTCTCGGCGCCCGCGAGGAGCTCTTCGCCCCTGGCCGTGGCTTTTTCCTTTCAGCCCGCCGTCCCTGCACTCCTCTTCTTCTGGCCCCGATCGCCCTTCGACGGGTTGTCGACCAGTGGTCCGTGAGGCGGCCGACCGCCTTCGGCCTCCCGGTGATCTCTTTGTTCGTGCGGCGGGTCGGATCCCGCTTTGAACGCGTTGATGATGTAGAGGTCGTTGTCTCATCGATTTTCGGGACTCTGGACGAACCTCGAGACGGTTCGACGTTGTTTCGCCCCGCCTCGGGCGGACGCGAGCGTGCCGGACGCTGGTTCTGGGCCGCATCTTCCGGCAAGCGCCATTCAATTGATCCATGAGGTCCTCAAGCGATGCCGCTGTTTTGACGGAGGGAGGTGAACCAACGTCGGGCTGGAGATTAGCACCTCGGGAAGATCTTGCACATGTGGAAGTCCTCCATTCCGTGGTTCGCCATATTGGTGGTGTAGGCGTTATAAGTCGGAGGATCTCTAAGACCATCGTAGGGCGCGATGTTGGGCGCCCGTATCGCTGGGGTAAGGGCGCCTGTAATTTCTCTCGAGAAGGGAGATGATTCTCCCAGTTTGTCGAACCCCGGAGATCGTTACCATCTCTCTCCGGTGTAGGACCGTAACGACGCTGCCGCCTCGGCGGCGAGTTCGCCGCGTCTCTCGCTTTCGCCCCGCCGTTCCCGAGGTGGAATTCGAGACGGCGAGCGGGTGCGCCGGGCGGGCGCGGCGGGGTTGCGCACCACTTTGGCGGAGATTGCTCTCGCGGCTCGGCGACGACGCGTTTCTGCTGTCGTGCCGAAAGTAGCGTTAGCCGCATCGATGGGTGAACGACCTGCCGCGCCGTTCGCAGCTCGCACTCGAGAGGTGCCCGCCCATTCGCCCTTTGGCGGAGGAAGCCTCGAACCGCCGAGGTTTGCGCTGAGGAACTCGAGACACAGCCGCCGAGGGCCTCATGGGACGAATGAGCTGTTTGTTCATCCTCGTTGAGGTCGGCATCCCCCACGTTAGGGGAGGCCGTCCCGGGTGTATGGAGACGCTTCCATGTTGCCCTCGTGAGTGCGGCGCTTGTGGCGTCGGCGATCTCCTTCCCGACGCCGAAAGTGACCGCCGATCGCCCTCGCAGGTTGTTGCCGCGCTGCGGGCGGTTGTCGCGTGTTCTCGCCATTGATTTGTGGACGTGAAGCTTTTGTTCAAATTCGTTTCCCACAGACGGCGCCAATGATAAATCTAGCTACGTGAGATTTAATGTAAGCAAGAAAGAACACCGAGGCTTTTACGTGGTTCGATCGTTAATGAGATCTACGTCCACGGCGAGTAATTCCTCAATACTTTCACTGTAGTTTTAGTACGCAGTATTGGTTCATGCCTTTTGTGTTCGTAAATTGCCAACCATTCTATCGTCAACTTTCCTTCTATTTATACCATCCTCAACCTCGCAATCGGCGCTCAACCCTCCATGGTCGCGTTCTTCTCCGCGGCAGCTCCATCGGCGGAGCAGGACGCCTACATGCAAATTCCTGTAATTTTCAAGAATTTCATTGACACGGTCACCGGTCTTTGCGACGACAGTGGAGGTCACATAGTATTTGTCAGATCATTCATTTGATGGAAGACTTTTATTTTCTTCCACGCATCAACGTTGGTGTGCGCTTGTCTTTAATGAAATGAGTCCATCTCATGGAAAGACTAGAAAAGTATCATTTCAACATGTTGCAAATTATAAATATCTTTGTTTTTCCAATTATCCGAGAGTTGATTGCCTTGTGTGGATTGTACAGCCTCAATACTTTTCTTTTCTTCCACGCATCAATAAACTGTGGCTTGTACAGCCTCAATACTTTTTAATTTTATTACAAGCCTCAATACTTTTTAATTTTATTAGCATTCCGTCCTACATATCAAATTATCGATAATTATAAGAAAAAAAAATAGATGTATTTTTGCAACAAATTAAAAATTTTATAATATTAATTATTGCAACGTTACATTCATCATGTCACAATTACAAAATAAATGAGAATAAGAAAAAAAAAAGTAAACAAACCAAAAAATAGAAAATATAAAAGCAACGTTAATTGGGAGACGACCATTCTCCGGAATTTTCCCATGCCGACAGTTAACATGTAGTTTATGATAAAGAGTGTTCAGTTTCCAGACCTACTTTTGTTGAGAAAACACACACCACAATCACGATGAAAATAAAGAACACGGTAATCATAACCCGCTCGCCTCATGCGACTACGCCCTGGGGCGATGCTGCCGGGATTTCAATATGAATTTTGGGATACCGACACAATGTAGAGCAAATATTTAAATAGAGAAATAACATAACCTTAATCCTAAACCTATTAGGATTTCGTAATCCTAATCCCATTAGATTCTCGTAATCCTAAATCCATTAGGATTCTCCTGAGCCCAAAAATATAAGCCCAAAATTGCGCCCATACTCCAACAATCTCTCACTTGGAGACCGAATCCCCAAGCAACCGTGCCTTCGCTTTAATTCTCGTGATCCGCTAGCATCGCTCGCCTCATCTTCATGGTCAATTGAGCTATGCATAGCTTCAATTTCTCCAATCTTCGATCAATGCGGCAATATCTCTCGTTGTTAGTTCAAGAGTTAACCAAGTTGAGCACAACTTCAATTTATCAATGGTCACCACCATAGTCCGCATCACGTAACCTTGTACTTTTAGCTCTTATCTACCAAAGTACTAACACTTATCAACAAGGTTCGTAGATACCTCAAAATCCTCTCGACAGCTTCTCAATGAGCTTTTCCCGGATTTTGACATAAACTCGCTAACAACTCCCATCGATGGCCAATATCCGTCTCAGATAGACCATTGCGTACATCCAACTTCTACGGTCAAGCATAAGGAATTCGCCCCGACGCTTTCTCTTCCTCCGTCTCGAGGATATCGGTTCTTTGAAGCCAAATGTGCCGACCGGTTCGCTTCACCCCATACTAAAACTCGCAAACACGGTTGATGTACTCACCGAGATAACCGCAAAACTCATTTTGCTTATCTCGTGATTCGCATTCCAAGTATTTTCTTTCGACCTAAGTCTTTCATGTCAAATTCTTTTGACATCCGCTTTCAATTTTATCCAAGTAGTAACAGTGGTCGGCATTGTACTTCTAGAAACCTTCCTTGTGCATAAAACCGCCACACTATCCATCTTTCGACGTAACCGCCGGAAGGATAACCGCCCGCCGGTCACCTTGCTCGCGCACCCGCATGCTCGGTCACCCTTGCTCGCCAGATCTCTCGACGCCCGCCTTCTCGCATGCCCGTGGGCACATCGTTCGACACTTTGGCGTGGGGTGCTCATCGCCGCGACTATCGCTGCACGCCGACAGCTGCTCACATCGATGCTCGCACGCCGCCTCGCCCATCTCTTTCTCGAGTTGTTAGCAATCGTGTCGATTGATTCCTCCATCCGAGGACTCTCAACTATCGGATTCTCCGATCTTCGGGATATCATCCACCGCAACACCGCCCACTGCTCGAGTCGCCGCAACCGTGTCGTGCTTCGCCTTTCATGGCAAGCTCCCACTTGTCGTGATAGATCCAGCAAGGTCGTGGTGTGTCGATTGATTCCTCCATCCGAGGACTCTCAACCATCGGATTCTCCGATCTTTTGGGACATCATCCACCGCGAACACCGCCACTGCTTGAGTCGCCGACAACCGTGTCGTGCTTATCCTTATGCATCACTTTTGGGCTCAACCCCAAAAACCTCATACTAGTGAAGTAGAATACTAGACCATCTTAGTCTAATCTTTCGACGGGACTGGGTCAATTCCCAAGAAATAACCTCCCTCAAACCAAGGACCACACAACCCGTGTCCTGTCGACACTCTGACCATCTCGCACCGCCGCACTCAACGAACACGCCGCCTAACATCGCCGGTTAGGAAGACTTTCGACACTAGTCCGAGTCACACCGAGGGCCTCCTACATCGTGTCCTTTCAAACACTGGACCATCTTGCACCGCCGCATCAACTAACACGCCACCTAACACCCCGGTTAGAAGACTTTCGACAAGTCCAGTCACACCGAGTGTATCCCTTCATCGAGCAAGTCACGTGTCCACCTCCGGGTCACGCCGAATCACCCAGACCAAGTGACTCGACACCCATCGTGCCAAGATATGCCGACGCCCCGCACATCTTGGCGCCAAGTCTCAAGGAGCTAACAAACTATCCCCACCAAAGCCCGACAATGTCCTCGCCGCTGGTGAGTCGTCTCCTTTTCCCATGATCTTCAAGGCTCGCCATCCGCAAGATCGACTTGTCCAAATTCTCCGAGACGAGTGCTCCATTATCTCAAAGATCACCGCATGAATGGAACGATGCTCCGTAATCCAACACCCATGATTCCAACGGATCCGACACTCAAGACCAACGATTCCAATATCATATGTGGTTGCGTTGTCGCCTTCGTCATTTCGACCTTTTGTACTTCTTTGGTGTCAGACATCGACTTTTGTAATGACCAAACTCATCACAATTCCAAAGACTTGATTGAGTCTTTATCCTTCCCGAATCGACTCTTGCTCTCTGACTTTGATCTTCCCCGCTCGCCTTCCCTTCGATCCGCCTCTATCTTTCGTGTTTAGTGTCGACCGAGGTAGATCCAGATTCCTTCCCGCGAACCTCTTCGCTAATCATCGATCTCGCACTCGTCAAACACAACACCGCCTTTGCCGATGACGCACTTACAACCGCCACCGCTCCGCCCAACTTTCTAGCGAGAAGATAGCATAATTAGGCACACACCTCATCATCAAAGTCGATCTTAACCGAGCTCAACCGCCAAGTGATCATGTTGAACTCGCTTAAATGTTGCCGCACCGACGCATTCTCCGACATCTTTAGGTTGAATAACCGCCTCATCGATGAACCTTGTTCGCAGCTGATGGCTTCGCACATCTGCTCCAAAATCTCCAAGATCTCCCTTGCCGACTGGCTTCACCGTGTGATAAGCTACGCCCTAGACAACGATAAACGATCGCACTCATCGTCGTCCAATAGTTCTCACTCATCCGGATCCATCTTTTCGGTTTTTCCTTCAAGGGCGATATGATCTTTACCGTAGAGGTAATCCTCGATCCGCATCTTCCGTAATCCAATCGATCCATCAAACTTCTCGATTGAAATCTTCTCATCCATCGCTGTGATTGCTCCCTTCAACTCAAGCTCGATACCAATTGTTGAGAAAACACACACCACAATCACGACGTAAAATAAAGAACACGAGAATTGTTAACCCAGCTTCGTCTTGCGACTACGTCTGGGGCGATGCAAGCCGTGGATTTCAATATGAATTTTGGGATACCGATTACAATGAGGAGTGCTTATTTAAATAGAGAATAACATAACCTTAATCCTAAACCTATTAGGATTCTCGTAATCCTAATCCCATTAGGATTCGTAATCCTAAACCCATTAGGATTCTCGCCTCAAAGCCTCAATAAATTTCTTCCACGCAAAATAAACTGTGGCATACTCAACACTTTTAAGAAAGATAAATTTAAGGTTTTAAGCCATCCTGTTTTGATAAATCTAAATTATAAAGTAAATAAAAATTTCCATTTCACATTTGTCGCACTCATCTAATTAAAATTAAATTAAATGTTGGATACTTATCACTTCATTGAGAGAAAACTTTGTAATTTAATTATTATATTAACACTCATTGCGCGCATAGTGTATATCTTTGTACACATTGTACCATATTATTTTACGAATCAAATTTCATGAAATGAATTAAAATCTAAATTCAAACACAATCAAATTTGTTTTCACAAAAATTCCTATGCATTCATCCGCACATTGCGAGCGCTATAAATTATAGCTATTTATACTAAAATCTATTGCTGGTTGATAACAGTATCTTATGTGCACGTACATTGTCGGTAGATGTACAAAAAAAATCAGCTCAATCATCTTATATATTTTTAAACAAACTATAAGCGACAAGAAGTCGGAGAGTTTGAATAAGGAGAGGAAAAAAAGTAGTAGAAAAAACTAATTTGACTGCTCCTCTCTGTCTTCATTTACATTTTTCAAGAAAATATGCAATTGGTAGCTTTGAATTGAAGAGTTCTATAACTTTACCAGTTGAAAATTAACTTATTTATCACAATCGATATATATTTTTATTAATTGGCCCATATTTATGAATCCTTACTATATAGTTTCCGATTAATTGACCAGTCACTATTATTATTATTATTATTAAAGTTATACATTTGTTAGAAAATATAATTTGAATATAGGTGTTACAGTATAAGTTTTTTATACATCATAATTTATGACATTGAAGACTGTTCCAAGATTTGTGAGTCAGTTATTTAATTCGATTTGACCAATCAACTTCTTTAGTGTGGACTAGAGAATCCATGAGTTGAAATAAGCTTAAAGTATCTAGAACATTATTGTGCATTATGCATAACTTAAGAGCTAATTAAAATAATTGGATTAACTTCAAAAAATTAAAAAAAAAATTGTGCCTATTTCGTTTATTTTGAGTATAATTGTAAAATATGATACAAATCCATACATAACACTAACATTTTAGGAACCCAACCAACACCTGTGGCAATTCACACTCTTTTCTTAGAAAGGTTGAATACCTATATAAGTCTCAAAGAAAAATAACTTGTATAGTATTTTTTAGAATAATTATTAAAAAGTAGACATCTCTATTTAGTAAAATATCAATTGAATTATTTGAAACAATTATATGCACCCAAAGCTGTGGGTTCAATCTGACAAGGCAGACAAACCTCAGTGCCCCATCGGGTATAAAATTACATAATTGTTCGGAATACGAGACACACATATGGCTAAAGAGATTATCAAAAAAGGATCTTTCGATCTAGTAACTTGACTTGTTGATCCCCTTACTTTTCTAGTAATTTAACTGGACCTGAATATTAAAAGTATTAATAAAATATATACATACAAATTACTTATAAATTTGAATTCAAATATTTATCTTGTCTGATGAATTTTAAATTGTCAGGTGGTCTTATATAAATTTGGATGTAATATAATAATATTATATTAATTATTATACTACCATTAGTGGACAACTTAATATATTAATTGATTAAGTGAATAATATCACTACAACAAAAATTGCCTTAGGAGGCATTAATGAATGACACAATATATTACTTATCTCAACATCTTACTTTTCTCTACGTTTATTCTTGGTGGTGTTGCTTATGCAGGTGTAGCTATAGAATAAATTAGCTAATATCTATATGACACATGAGAATGTCAATATAGAGTAATAAAAAAAACAGATTTTAAAAATGTAATGCGACATTGACAAATGTTAGGAAAATAAAGCTAATACAACGTCTTGATTTGTCTAGAAAAATACTTTACTATGACACGGAAGTATGATTAATTGTGGTATTTATAAAATTATGTGATTTATTGGTATTAAAATTTATAATCACTATAAACGTTGGTAACTAAAACACAGAAAACAAAAATTAACAAAATCTGTTATTTCACATATTAAATGGTTTAGAAATAAGTTCTTGAAACTGAAACACATAAAATACATATATGGATAAAATCTATTATTTCATATATGAAATGGTTTGGAACACGACTAGTCAAATGGCTTGTATTCTTTTTTACATTCAGACTTCCAAGTGACAGTACATCTAGTTGTTGATGTTGGAACCAAAGAAGCTGATTTTGTTGGTCTTGAGGCTAGAGAGCATTGAACTGAAAAGATAATTTGCAACACGGGCATCGGCCTGCTACTGCTGCACCATTGGAGTTTGACTTTGTAGTCCTGGGCAGTTCCTTGGGTTGCTACTAAACTGTTAGGAGATGTACGAGGATTTTCCTTAATTAGCTAGGACCCATGTTATGTACCTCACCTGCATTGGAGGAATATACATATGTAAATCTTACTAGTATAAGGGAAATATCCAGCATATCTGTAATCATAAAATCATAGACGAACCTGTGAAGGCATTCCAGATTCACGAATTGCGTGTCAGCAATAGCAGCTACTTACATTAAATTCATTTGCATAATATTTAATACCCTGAAACATTTAACATGCCTGATGAATCAAAACTATGTTTGGCTTCATTTCTCAACCATATTTTGCACTCTTATACATACTTTTAGAGAAAACTAAAAGTACTCAATATATCCAATAAAAATTCTCATCAACATACCTTTCAAACACATTCTGCCATAACAAAAAAAATAAACCAACCATAGCCCTAAGATCTTAGGATAGATCACTGATGGATTCTGTTTTGCATAGGAGCATAAGGGAGCTCCAATAATCACATTCAAACATTAAAGAAAGACGATACATTACCGAAGTTCTAGAAAAAGAAAGTAGGTGTTGCGGTATGACAGCTCCTATATCCACAAAAGAACATGCTAGTGTTAGGCTAAAGTACGAAAGATAGCTCTATTGTATGTTAAAAAGCAGCAGTTCCAAACACTCACTGCATGAAAGTGCTCGGACACAAACATGCATGATACTAATTTTGACATACTCTTACAATGCATTATTCTGTCTCCACTCTTCTAAGTAAAGAAATACTGAAAGCACATAAACCCCTAATTACACACATTGAAATCTATGAGTAGGCATCATTCGATTAAGAAAATTAATGATACCACTTCATGTGGAAGACCAGACTTGCATAATTTGCATATCATTCGATAGAAATCATAAAATTGGAATATTTTAACTAACCACAAAATAAGCTAATTGGCAATTTATACTAGAAAAGGAGCAAGTTAATGACTCATTCGATACACAATGAGTGAAACAAAAGACAGTCATTGCCTTATTGGTACAAAAAAACCTCTACCCTCTGTCTCAGAAAGAGGAAATGAGGAATCTCCTATGTATTCTTTTTCCACCAACGTGCACAATCATGTCACAATGCACGAGGAACAAATGAATATAAGCGACAAATGAATACAAGTTTCAAGAAACAACACGCAAAGTAGAAGGAAAAAAACGCTTACCATGAGCATTTTCACATATGTCAGCATGGAACTATCACTTGGACTAGCAAGACCAACTTTTACATGCCTACTAGCAACTTTGTTGCACATGTGAACCTGCATCTCAGATATGCAAAACAGAACTCTGAGCCCATATTTTAGCAATCCTACCTAAAAAAGATTCAATCTTTACAACATTATCCTAAAAAGAAAAAAGAAACACTGATGATTATAGATGAATACCAAGAAAAAAAAGGCGGTGGGATAATGAAGAAAGCTTGCCTTATCATCGCAGGCCCGACAAAGAGCAGCCTCATCAGCGGCACAGAAAAGCATAGAAGCAGCACCCTCACAAACATCACAAAACGTCCGCATATTTCATTTCTCCGACTAAACAACAAACAATAAAATCCCTCAACACACACACACAAATCACAAATGAAGCAACCCCCACTAACGCAAAAGGAGAATTCTTGGAGAAATTTCTTTAATTTAGCAATAAGAATAAAGAAAATGTAACATGTCCAAAAGTTAATCAGTACCATTTTGACTAGTTGGAGAAAGAAACTAAAGAACAGTCGTGTAGTCTAGATAAAATAGACCAACTTAGAGTCGATATCGCATTAGAGAGGTCATTTATACTAGAAACTCCACCCATATAATTAAACACCAGTCTTTCAGCATAACACCTGAATTCAATATGCTACATTCAACCAAAAATTGCTCTAAAAGGAATATAACAATTACCTTTTTTAAATGACACATATATCAGATCGGTTCTTTTACATCCAATCCAATTAAATAGCTCTCAACAACTACCTATAAAAAATAGATTAAACAGATGACTGCTCAAAACCCCCCGATAAAGGAGAAAATTTTATCGCAACAGAGAAAAAGAAAATGTTAGCTAATTGAATAAAAACCAGAGATTGAGGCTTTAATGTCGTTCAATGCAATTGGAACTAATCGAATTCTCACAGATTAGAACTACTCGTTTTGAGGGGTTTGGAAGAAACATACCTGCAAAGATGACTTCGGACGGTGGCAGTGCGAGCAAAACGGCTACAACTTTCAACTCGGGGCGCTGTATTGTGGCACAGTCGATTATTCACATCTTCGGGAGAATTGGGGAGAGATACGAGAACCGCCGATTTTATTTCTGGAGGGTTTGTCATTTTTGTTTTTGGCCGGGGACAGTGAAATACTTTAGTGAAAAATTTCAACAACAAACGGAAGGGAGGAAGCTTATAAAAAAGTTGGTGGGAAACATTGCCGCCTATATATCTATGAGATAGTGATTCTTTTTAAATATGTTAAATTATTTTTTAAAACAAAAACCTATAATGTTCTGGAGGGAGACGGAAACATTATATCTTTTCAAGGTTTTGTAAATATATATATAAGAAAATAATATTTAAGTTATAAACATTAGTTAAAGTTATATTTTTAACCATGATGATTTTTATATTATTTTTTTGTAAAAATAATTTTTAAAATTTGTTTGAGAGATTGGACCGAGAGAGTTCACTTTATTTTGTAATTCTCATTCGTCTCATTATTGTTGGCTCGTTTTCCTTTTTGATTGTCCCATTATTGTTGACTCGTCAAAAAAAAAAATAATTTACACTAAAAATTATCTCAAATTTCGTGTCACATACTTTTACACACATAACACAATTTTCTTTAATCTACTTGCAAAAAGAAAGGATCCATGAATATTGGGAAAGAGATAGTATAATATAATATTCAAATATCAGCTAAAATGGCTTTTAAAATTTTATTAGATGAGTACGCATACGTAGGGCTGTATACGAACCGAGCCAAGTCGAACACTGCCAAGCTCGAGCTCGGCTCGTTTAAATTTTATTCGGCTCGAGTTCGAGTTCGAATTCGAGCTTTAAATTGAGCTCGAGCTCGGTTCGTTATAAAATTTTGAGCTCATGAGCTACTCGAATTCGGTTCGATAACTACCGCTTATGAGATATATTCAACTCGAGCTCGAACTGCTTTCGAGCTCAAACTCGAGCTCAATTAGGTTTGATAATGTGTTATTCGAGATCGAACTCGAATTCGAGCTCGACTCAACTTAAAACACTATTTTATCATAATTCACTATATGATTCCATTAATTCAAAGGATGCATAATCAACTAATTAATCATAATCAAACAACAATTACAATAAGAAGTTTAACAAGATTCATTACCAAGTGAAATTTTCACAACTAGCAAAAGAAAAATATGTCTAATTCTAGCTAGTTTTGGATGAGATTCATATTAAAAAAAGATGTCTGATTCTAACTAGTTTTGGATATAGACTATACAATATTTAAAATTAATATACTATTTAATATCATTCGAATACATCTACTCCATTCATCTACTTACGAATTATTATTATTATTATATTTATCTCATAGAAATTAATTATGTAAGTTAGATGTTATTTATTTTAGAATTATAATTATAGAGATATAAATATAACTACGTAACTCATACTTGTATATTTATATATTATAATGATCTATATTGATATTTTTGTTCATAAGATAACTTAGTAGATCATGTTATTTTTTAATTATCCAACCCAATATTTCATTTGATAATATTCAATATCATTCTATTACATTTACTTTTCAAAATCTACTTATGAGTTATAAATTATAATTTTTATCTCATAGTTACTTAGTTATAAAGGTAGATGAACTTTATATTAGAATTATGAATTATTATTATATTTATATCATAGTCAATTAGTTATGTAAGTTATTTGTAATTTATTTTTAGAATTATAATTATAGATATATAAATATAACTATGTAACTCAAGTATACTTGTATACTTATACATTATAATTATCTAAATCGATATTTTTGTTCATAAGATAACTTAATAAATGATGTTATTATTTTTAAGTTTTCCAAATCAATATCTCATTATATTAATTAATTGTTCATTTAATGATTTTATTTTATAACACACATGAAAATATATATTAAGGTTTGATTAAAATAATATATATATATATATATATATATATATATACTAAAACCGAATATACTATTCAATATCATTCAATTACATTTACTTTTCAAAATATTATACTAATATAAATAGGATAATTAGTTAATTAGTTATATAAGTTAGATGAAAATTTATACTAAAATATATATTTTGTAATTTATTATTTATTTTAATTATTTAATAAATAATTTATTATCAATGCTTCATATATATACTTATTTGTTGCTAAATAATTATAATTAACATATATTTTATAATTTATTATATGTTTTAATTATTTAAATATGTATAAATAATGTATTATTTTATACGTCGCGAACATGTTCGTGAACATGTTTCGTGAACATGTTCGAATCAAGGTTCGTGAACATGTTCGAATAAGAGTTCGCGAACATGTTCGCGAATCGCTCGCTTGAGTTCGAACCAAACATGTTCGCGAGCCTCACGAGCCGAACATCTCTAAGCTCGAGTTCGCTCGATAAACTTATCGAGCTCGATTCGAGGCTCGAGTTCGCTCGCTTACAAAACGATCAATTTCGAACGAGCTTTTTCGAGCCGAGCTCCGAGTAGCTCACGAACGGTTTGGTTTGTTTACAGTCCTACGCATACGGTACAAAAATATCTCTTATTTTGTTAAAAAATGCTATATATATAAATATATCTTATACACATTAAAACGTATATTTATATTAATTGGTTTACAGAAAAGGTGCACGTATATTATTATATCTACTAGCACCCAACTAAAATACAAAATAAACCATTCGTTAATTTAATAAAATTATTTAAATCATTTTATATAAAACTAATTATTTTTTGAAATCGACCTACAGAATGAGTTGTTAGCAACATATCTATGTCGTAATAATGTTATTAGAATCAATGTTGATTCAAGTGGATGTTGGATAGGATGTTGGTCACATCTTATATGTTGGCAACATTCTGAGTTTAACCAACATTCCTGGAGTCTGTCTTGAAGCAGAACTTCGACTCTCCAAACGTAACTGTAAATATGTAATATTTCTATTCCTTTATGTTTTATTATTTTTTGTTACATTAATAATTGTTTGATGCAATTAGAACTCGTTTTAAATAAGTGGAAGTCAGTGAGATCATGGAATGAAGATCATGGGTTTCTCCTTATTTTTCAGGAACATAATCTCCACTAACATTTTGCAGTCAGTTCGAGCAGCAGGTTCTTGGAGTGGTTTACAGCAGTTGTTGAAAAGTTATGAACGTGGGAAGTGGAGCTTGATGACCACGGAATACACCTCTATAAAAGCTACAAGCTGGTTCATTCTCTCGCATGGATTTGGAAGGCTATTTCATAGAGAAATCATACACTCCAACCTTTCTATCATTTACCTAAAGTACAGTTGAAGAAACGATATCTTCAACATTGTTTAAACTGAGGCGGTGTTAGACAAACAATCTATAAACATCGACCACGGTATTGCTAGACGAGCAAGGGCCAGTGCTGAAGATTCTCGACGTTTTTATATTACTCGGGTTGTTTGTTCGATCTATGTTTAATGGTTGTATCGGTTTGTAATGTTAGACTAGGTGATTTTGTCATAGTGGTAGTGCAATCCTTAGATATGTCTCCTTGTGTAATTCGTGTAAACTGAATTTAAGTTTCAATATAGTTGGTTGTCGAGAGGCAACGTGGGTTACTCTTAACCCACACAAATTATTCTTTGTGTTCTTTACTTTCCGCTGCGTATTAATTGGAATGTTATTCATATTGCAAGTAGCATTACTCTACTAACATCACACAGTGTTACTTTATAGTAATTCAGGCACTGAATTCTTTAAATTAGTGTCAAATTGAATCATATATAGTGCCTTCGTGTTTTATAATCTATTATATTTATGGATCAATGTCATGCCTCAATGTTATAATTTGTAGTTAATGGAGTTTACTAACAGTGTTTAAGGATGTTTAAGGAAAATCGTAATTTATCCAATTATGTAAGTTAGAAAATTTTAATGTTAAGATATTTTTTACTAAAAGCAATCCTCTAAATCAAATATTCTTAATTTTACAAGATCATGCGTTGCAATTTTCTTTTATCTTCTTTCATCTAGCGGCCACAAATTAGATTATGTAATCGAGAGAGTGGAAAGGGTGCATCTCGATCGCCTTGTCCGGTTTTATATTTAATTAATATAAGATAAATATTTGGATTGATTGATGATAGAAATAACAAAATCAACAACGACGACGTTGACTTGAAGAAATGAGAAACTGGGATCAAGATTCACAACAGATGTTGATAGTATGATATGCATAAACGAGAAAGCACAATATCAGTTCAGATAGATGATAAATTATAGTCATGCTGGAGATTGTTAATTAATTGAGATGGAAAAACAAATTGATGAACTAGATTAATCAAGAAACTAGCCAATTGTATAAATTAAATTATTTCTCAGATAAATGAATGATTTAGCTTTTGCATATTATGCGTGGAGTGAAAATTTTCACTGCGGCTAGAGGAAAGAAGGGAAAGGGGAAAATGTTAATCAAAATTGAAAAAAAAACTGATTTAGAAAATATTTTTAGATACAAAATGTTAACAATCTCTACACTAATAAATTGAGTATATTATGATTCTCCTTATTTGTTCTTAACTCCATTAGTTGTTATATTAAGATTATCACTATGTGATTCATTTTTTTATTCGAATTCATGGAGAACTCGTAATCGTTACTTTCGATACGCACTAAGTAAATCTCATATCCATATGCATACAAACCATACATGATGGGTAAACCACACTTGAAAAAACCATGTGTGACGGGCTCAGACCCATAGAAACGTTAATGAGTTTCGAACTTGTGACTTTTTAGCCACATAAACTCACTTTACCACAGGACCATCTCAAATGAGCATTTGTCATTCATTTATAATGCAATAGAAGATGAAAAACAAGTAGGCAATAGAGGATCTGGTTTACAAGTCTATAGCAGCAAAACCACATCATTAACATATAAATGTTAATGTAAGTGGATATTCTAAAAATTTATCAACAAAACCTATTTACATCCCAATTGACGTAATTATCGGGATAGGTGGTCGCCAGCTGTCATATCCCGTCTTTCTTAATAAGATTAGAATGACTTTCGAACTTAGAATTTAAAATGATTCGTGCCCAATGAAAGAAATTTTTTAAAATTCCAACAAAAAGAATTTATTTCACTAATTATTATAAAGTGATTTCGAGAATTATTATATATAATATAATAATCAAGTACGATTTATATATATATTTATATATAAATCATTATATCAATAATATCATGTTAACGTTTAATTTATTAATTCATAGTCTTTAAGATCGAATTTGAAGCCCGTGAGAACAAATCGTATAATGGGCTTTGGTTTAACGAGGCCCAAAATGAAAGCCCATGGATAATAAAAACCCTAACTATATAAGCTTCTCTTCCCCTCCCATTTTGAACCCTAGCCCCCAAAACACACTTCATTTTCCTGGAGCCCCCAACAAGAGAACTCAAAGGTTAAACTTGAATCTAGCATTCTTTGAATATGTATATGTATGCGTGTGTGTGTATCATCGTGTATATGTGATGTGTGTGTTGCTGTTTACGTTTGTGTGTGTGAGTACGTTGTGGCAGTATGAGAGAGATGAGGCGGTGGCCGGCGACGTGGCCGGCCAAGCGCGACGACGGCGGCGGCGGTCGTGGTTCGCCGTGGGTGTGTGCGTGCGTTCATGTGTGTGTGTGTAGCCGTGTGTGTGTGTGTGTGTGCGTTCGTGTATGTGTTTTGTATAGGTTTCGTGTGGGTGTGTGTACTGGCGTGAGTGAGGGAGAGACAGAGACAGAGAGACGGCGGCGCCGGTGGCGGTGGCCGTGGCTGCGGTCGTCGTAGCGTGTGTGCGTCCGCTTGTGTGTGTGTGTCGTGTGTGTGTGTGTGCGAGAGGAGAACCGAGAAGAGAGGAGGTCGTGGGCGGAGACGGTCACAGCACGGCTCACGACCACGACGTTCTGGCCGGACATGGAGCGGCGGCGACGTGCAGTGTGTGTGTGTGGTCCGCATATGTGTGTGTGTTGAATGAGAGAAGAGAGACGAGAGACGAGAGATGTGAGAAAGAAAAGGAAAAGAAAAAAAAAAAATGGTGTCGCGGAATTTCACGATGACGACGCCTATCACGGAAAGCGGCCGAAAATGGATGAATTAGGTTAAGGGTTTGAGTGTTAATGGGCTTAATTTATTTACAAGTTGGGCTAGTGATATGTTTAAAAGAAATAAAACAATATGTGTTGGGCCTTATGTGTGTTTCAATAGAAAATTTTATAAAGTTTCGGCTTGATTTTTTTTGAGTTAAATGAGTCTTGGGCTTGATCTTTTAAATAATTGTTTGGGCCTTTGGTATTTAATTAGATATGGGCGATTTTATTTTTATGTTGGACTCGGTTTACTTTAATTGTCAATGAAAGTATTTTAATTCAATAGTTGGACTTTAGATTAAATAAAATATGGGCTTAGATTTAATTAATGATTGGGTTTTAAATTTAATTATGATTTGACTTGCTTTAATTAATTAAATCCTTGGACTTTAATTAATTAAATAAATATGATTTAACCTTAAGACTTAATTAATTAAATTATATTAAGTCTAATTAATTAAATAATTAACTTAAATTTAATGATAAGTTTAAATTATTTAATCATGGTAAGTAAATTAATTAATTAATTAATTACTATTAAGTTAATTAATTGATCGATTAAGTTAAGGTTAAGTTCAAGTTTAATTTACTTTAATTTATGATTATGACCTACTTAATTAATGTAATTAATTTCTTTTAATGAAATTAATTAAGTTATAATAATTAAATAAATTAAATTATGCTAGTCAAGTCCATAATTTGATAATTATATTATGTGTTATATTAAGCGAGAGTCCTATATATATATATATATATATATATGATTCTAGTATGCAATTTAATTGCATTATATTTTTGTAAAAAGTATTTAACAAAAGAAGATTATGAAATTAAATTGTTTTTAAACGAAAAGTCGAGCAAGGGTATTGTTGGTGCCTTAGCCGATATAAATTAGTTTTCAAATTTAATTATATTTTGAAAACTCGGGCTTAACGAATCATAAGCTAGTATCCTCTTTACTTGAATTTAAGGCTAGCTTTTCGAGACCTATTAAGATTAGTGCTTCTTGTAGGTTTTATCGATCAAGGGATTAGCGCTTTCCGAGACGCATATTATTGTGATTTCTTGAGCTTTGTCCTATCAAGGTGGGCTTACTTTACAAAAGTATATTTGAGTTATATGCTCGATATTTCATGAAATGCTGTTGCTTATCCAATAAAATGTTTTGTGCGCCTACTGCTTAAGGCTCAGATATGAATCGATCGAGATTCTCTTTAATCTAATACATTAATTGAGAATTGTGTACACCGTTAGTTGTTTTCGGTGGGTTGATCTCCATCCGCACCAACCAAGTCATGAGGCGTTATAAGGGTGCTTGTTCGGATGCGTCCGAGTACGTCATGTTATTATGGTGCTTGTCCGGATACGCCCGGCACGCCATGAATTATCCGGTTACGCCCCGATGACAATAATGGGAGCATGTGATCCGACGGTGGCTAGAGGTCCGGGATCAAAGCGAGTAACAGAAGAGTCGTGACAAAGGGCCCAAATGAATGAAATATTTTTGCATGCTTAGAAGTGGTTTCTCTTTTTAAAACCTTCTAAGTTATGTTATCATGATTGGATAAACTGCTTTTACGGATTTATGAAATGTTTATGAAAATGCATGCCCACTGAGTACATTAGTACTTAGCCCAAATATTTTCCAAATGTTTTCAGGTTGATCAATGGGCGCTGACGGAGCAGAGCTGAGATTAGAGTTCACTCCGTATTTTTGACGGATTATTCCGCATTTAGACTTCCGCTGATGAGCTAGCTCTAATTACATTTTCCCTTCTTGTCTATGACTTGAATTATATCTATTGATTGAGCTTAGACTCTAAATCATTGATGTTAGTATTTTTGATGTGTATGGCTATCAGAAGCACGAAACTAAACTTGTGATCCTGAGGATAATTATTGTTTTGATTGGATTTCATCCTTCGATGTCTTCCATTTTCATTTAGGAAGCTATTCCCAAATCCTAAGGGTTTATTTGCCTTGACCATTCGAGTCAACTTATTTACTTCATATTTTCTATGATTTTTATTCGTCGCATCTCGATTTACGAGCTTCCGTCATTTCTAGAAATCGGGCTGTGACAGAGTGGTATCAGAGCATAAGTTTTCTTTCGTGTCTCTGACCGCCAAAAATCTCTTGATGTCGAGTCTAGAATAGTATCCCTAGACTTCTTGTAATCTCAATGGCTCTCAGCTCACCGTCACGCCAACTGATCAACAGAGGTATGATTTAAATGTTTCAAAGTTGGATTATGAAATGATGTACGCCATTGATGAATGTTTCCATGTGGATTACAAGTTATTTTCATGTGATGATTTATGAATTGTCTAATTACTTTCACATTGTTATTGTGAGTCATTGTACTCAGATAGCTAAGTTCATTGTCGTGTTAGGGACAACCCGAACCCTTAACGACCCAAAGGAAATTGATTGTCGAATTGGATTTTCAAAATCTTTTCGATCATGCATGAGACTTTTGGAACCTACATGACAATAGGTTTCACAAAAATGAAAATGTTTGATGACGATATTTTTGGATTCATATCCTAAAATGATCGGAATAAGTTATGGGTTCTCTCACAAACTGTTTGTGTACTCAAGGACTGTTTGAAAACGTAAGTCGTGATAGCCTCGCTATAACAACTTAGAAAGAACTAGTTCACTGTTTCACATAGAAGCGCTTGAACATAGAAGTGACATGGAAAAGATTGAGGATTCATTTGAGTTACACCTTTATGGTTATGATTAGTTTCTCATATAGGTGTTATCTTATAAGAATGGAAGACGCACCAATAGGAGGTGACATGGAAGACGTACCGATAGGGAATGGTAGGGGCCGAGGCCGTGGACGAGGACGAGGACGAGGACGAGGACGAGGACGAGGACATGGTCGTGTACAAGGAAGAGGTTTTGTCCATCAGGAACCTAACCCACAAGTAAGACGGACCATACGATCAAGAAAAGTTCCGCAAAGAGAAACCTCCGACGCTCGATGGACTAGGTGATCCGATGGATGCCGAGAAATGGATACGAGTGTGGAACGGATCTTCAACTATATCCGATGTGAAGATAGGGAAAAGTGAAGTGCGCCACCTACCACCGTGGAAGAAGCTGACTTCTGGTGGGAGTCAGTGAGACGCACCATGACTGAAGAAGGAACTCGATGACCTCACGTGGGAAGAATTCAAGACTGAATTATATGAGAAGTACATACCAGGATGCTACCGTCAAGAAGCGTAACGAGTTCGAATCTAAAGCGTAGAATGGAACAACATCGAATATGATATGAAGCTTTCAACCAACTGTCAAGGTATGCTCCACATCTGGTGGACACTGATGCAAAATGCGCTGAGAAGTTCAGAAACAGATTACGTCACGAAATATCGATTTCCCTAGCAAGTCAGGGCGATCTTACTTATGCACAAACGCTGAGCAGGGCTCTTACCATCGAGTCACTTCTGCCAAGAGAGAAATGAAAAGCTCCCCTGCAGGCTGTGCATGCGCCATTTCAAGACAATGGCAAAGGAAAAAGAAAATGGAATGAGGGTAATGGGGGAAACTTCGAAAATGGGAAGAAACCTCGAATCGTAATCCGCGTAATCAAAATCGCCTCCAATGATGGGCCGAACACCTTGCCCGGAATGCCAGAAACCCCACCTGGGCAAATGTCTGAAGAGGGCAAATGCTTGTTATTACTGTGGAGAAATTGGACATTTTGCCCCAGCATGCCCAAAGAAAAATGGGAAAGCACCCCAACAACCAAACCCTGGAAATCAACAAAGGCAGATCTGTGGTCCCAGAGGAAACCAAGGACAACCACCAAACGCGAGGGCCTATGCTCTGAACCAGAAGCAAGCGGCCTGAGCGCAGGGAAGTCTGACTGGTATGATCAATGTGACTGGTATACCTGTTATAGTTTTGTTCGATACGGGAGCATCACACTCTTTCATTTCACATGCTGCTTGTAAGGCTTTAGACTTAACTCCTGAACCATCTAGTGAAGCTTTAGTGATTAGCATACCAGGTGGAGAAAGAATGTCTGCTGAATATATTGTCTCGAACTTAGAATTGAACATAGGTGCTGAAGAATTTAGGGCAGACGTATATGACATCTCTATGATAGAATTTGACGTCATCTTAGGAATGGATTGGCTCACCAAAGTCAATGCCAAAATTTTGTGTAACGAGAGAAAGATCTCCTTCCAGACCCTTGGAAAGGAGGGGACGAATTTTCATGGGATAAGAATGGGAAAAGGAGTATCGGTGATATCTGCCATGAAAGCCACCAAGATTATGAAGAAATGAGATTGCTATGCATTTCTAGTCAGCTTGACAAGAAAACCAGAGGTGGAGAAAACAATTGGAGAAGTTCCAGTGGTTCGAGAGTACGAAGATGTTTTTCCAGAAGAATTGCCGGGTATGCCACCAGATCGGCAATTAGAGTTCACAATCGACTTAGAACCCGGAGCAGCTCCAGTGTCAAAAGCACCGTATAGGATGGCCCCACCTGAATTACAAGAATTAAAGATTCATTCAGCAGAGTCGTTGGACCTAGGTTTCATACAACCTAGCGTATCGCCATGGGGAGCACCAGTCCTATTCGTCAAGAAGAAAGACGGAACATTAAGGATGTGTATCGATTACAGAGAGTTGAACAAGCTCACTATTGAGAATAGATATCCTCTCCCCAGGATAGACGACTTGTTCGACCAACCGAAAGGAACTGGAGTATTTTCCAAGATAGACCTAAGGTCTGGATACCATCAGCTCAAAATGAGAAGGGATGATATTCCTAAGATAGCGTTTAGAACACGTTACGGACATTACGAGTTCACAGTAAGGCCATTTGGGCTGACAAATGCCCCAGCTGTTTTTATGGATCTAATGAATAGAGTATTCCATCAGTATCTCGATAGTTTTGTCTTAGTGTTCATCGATGATATTCTCATCTACTCAAAGACCGAGGAACAACACGATGAGCACATGCGTGTTGTACTCGAGATTTTACGAAATGAGAAGTTATACGCCAAATTCAGCAAGTGTGAATTTTGGTTAAGGGAAGTGATGTTTCTCGGACATATCGTGTCAGCTGAGGGAATCAAAGTAGATCCTGCTAAAGTGGAAGTCGTCAAAGGATGGAGGACACCATCAAACGCCAATGAAATCAGAAGTTTTCTCGGTTTGGCAGGATACTACAGACGTTTCATTGAAGGATTCTCAAAATTTGGCTAGGCCAATGACACAGCTTCTAAGAAAAGGGACCAAGTATATTTGGACCGAAGACTGTGAAAAGAGTTTTCAAGAACTTTAGACAAAGCTAACCACTGCTCCAGTGTTAGCAATCCCAGAGGAGAATGAAGGATTCGTAGTTTACACGGATGCCTCAAAGTTGGGACTAGGTTGTGTACTAATGCAAACCGAAGGTGATAGCATACGATCTTGTCAATTGAAGCCCATGAGTTGAATTATCCGACTCATGACTTAGAGTTAGCTGCAGTCGTACATGCTTTGAGGATCTGGAGACACCACCTTTATGGAGTCAGGTGTGAAATTTTCACAGATAATAAGAGTTTAAAGTACTTTTTCGAGCAGAAGGATCTGAATATGAGATTTCAAATTTTATTATTACCCAAGTTCTGTCATTGAGTTTAACTCTATGATCTAGTTTCAACTGGGAAATCACTTGAGTTTTTCACTTTTCGTGAAAGAAGTTTACCAACAGAAAATTTCATAAAATCGTCATTTTGAAACCAAGCCTTCACGTGACTGAGAAGTAATTGTGACGGGTCTGGCCAGCCCATATGACCAAAGATATCTCAGTAGTCGTCATTCTGATCTTCGGATCCTATATCCCAATTATTAAATTCAAGGAAAATATTGATTCAAACTCTCAAAAGTACGATCACCTCGAATTTCAAACCCTTACCCTTGTAAGTTGTTTTGATAAGTTTTCTTCAATCCTCGAAACTAATAAGTACGATGTAGGTTGACTTATCTTGTCACCTAAGTTTTCAGAATTTGTAAGTGATAGACATCAAGTTATGATATAGAGAAGTTCTCGATGAGGCGAGATATATTCTTTCCCTATGATACACATAAGTACGACGACCCTCGAGGGGTTTTGCAGATACTGATGACAGTAAAGTTATACCCCCATGTGAGTGTTATGATAATAAAGTTATGAACGAAATACTCTTTAGCATTGAGTGCAATAGTAGAAGTAAAGGAATATATATTATATTCTTGGGAAATAATCTCATATTAATATTTTATAAAGAGAGAGATTACAACTTATCTTTAAGATAGTTGATTGTCCTTAAGACCTCGTTAGTAGGTTGGACATGTTTAAAGTTAATGGTGCACGAGACTCTTTTCAATGGACATATAAGGAATGATAGCATCTTTGTTAACAAATCTCTCGCTTTATACCTCAACCCTTAGAATTATGCTTGAGCATAATTGATTTCGAATATACGAGACCTTGTATGGTCGAAAATGTCGATCACCACTTTATTGGGATGAAGTGAGTGAAAGAAAGTTACTAGGTCCAGATCGAGTACAACAATATTGGAAAGGTCGATCACACCAAGCAAAGAATCAAAGAAGCTCAGATGCATAAAAGTCTTACGCCGACAAACGCCGATCGACTTAGAATTCAATTTCGGGATCGAGTTTTTCTTAAGGTTTCTCCTTCGAGGGGTTATACGTTTTGGCAAGAGATGAAAGTTACGACCCGCTATATAGGACTTTTCGAGATCCTAGATAGGATAGACCTTGTAGCCTATAGGTTGGCTTTGCCACCAAGCATTTGAGACGTGCACAATGTGTTTCATGTCTCGCAATTAAGAAAAATACGTGTTTGATCCGAAACATGTAATTAAGACGATGAAGTAGTCCTAGCTGGGACTTAAGTTATGAAGAAATACTGTCCAAATTTTGGATAGAAAGTTCAAGTTTTACGAACAACAAACAAATTGTTCTCGTCAAAGTAAAGTGGAATCATCACGATGCAGATGAGGCCACGTGGGAAATTGAGAAAAAATGAAAACTAAGTATCCCGATTTAGATTTAAGGTATGGAATTTCGAGGACTAAATTTTTATAAGGATGGAGGATGTCATATCCGCCTTTCTTAATAAGATTAGAATGACTTTCGAACTTAGAATTTAAAATGATTCGTGCCCAATGAAAGAAATTTTTAAAATTCCAACAAAAAGAATTTATTTCACTAATTATTATAAAGTGATTTCGAGAATTATTATATATAATATAATAATCAAGTACGATTTATATATATATTTATATATAAATCATTATATCAATAATATCATGTTAACGTTTAATTTATTAATTCATAGTCTTTAAGATCGAATTTGAAGCCCGTGAGAACAAATCGTATAATGGGCTTTGGTTTAACGAGGCCCAAAATGAAAGCCCATGGGTAATAAAACCCTAACTATATAAGCTTTCTTCCTCCCATTTGAACCCTAGCCCCAAAACACACTTCATTTTCCGGAGCCCCAACAAGAGAACTCAAAGGTTAAACTTGAATCTAGCATTCTTTGAATATGTATATGTATGCGTGTGTGTATCATCGTGTATATATGATGTGTGTGTGTTCTTTGTTTACGTTTGTGTGTGTGAGTACGTTGTGGCAAGATGAGAGAGAGGCGGTGGTCGGCGACGTGGCGGCCATGCGCGACGACGACGGCAGCGGCGGTCGTGGTTCGCCGTGGGTGTGTGCGTGCGTTCATGTGTGTGTGTGCAGCCGTGTGTGTGTGTGTGTGCATTCGTGTATGTGTTTTGTATAGGTTTCGTGTGGGTGTGTGTACTGGCGTGAGTGAGGGAGAGACAGAGACAGAGAGACGGCGGCGCCGGCGGTGGCCGCGGCTGCGATCGCCGTTGCGTGTGTGTGTCTCCGTCGCTTGTGTGTGTGCGTTCATGTGTGTGTGTGTGTGCAGCAGAGAGGAGAATCGAGAAGAGAGGATGGACGCGAGACGGAGGTCACACATTGACCAGCGACGTTGTCGGGCCGGACATGGCGGCGGCGGCGACGTGCAAGTGTGTGTGTGGTCCGTATGTGTGTGTGTTGAATGAGAGAGAGAGACGAGAGACGTGTGAGAAAGAAAAGGAAAAAAAAAAAAAAAATGGTGTCGCTGAATTTCGCCGACGATACGGCCGTGCACGAAAGCGCTACGGAAAATGGATGTAATTAGGGTTAAGGGTTTGAGTGTTAATGGGCTTAATTTATTTACAAGTTGGGCTAGTGATATGTTTAAAAGAAATAAAACAATATGTGTTGGGCCTTATGTGTGTTTGGGCCGAAAATTTTATAAAGTTCTGGGCTTGATTTTTTTTTTGAGTTAAATGAGTACTGGGCTTGATCTTTTAAATAATTGTTTGGGCCTTTGGTATTTAATTAGATATGGGCCAATTTTATTTTTATGTTGGGCTCAGTTTAGTTTAATTGTTGGGCTGAAAGTATTTTAATTCAATAGTTGGACTTTAGATTAAATAAAATATGGGCTTAGATTTAATTAATGATTGGGTTTTAAATTTAATTAAGGATTTGACTTGCTTTAATTAATTAAATCCTTGGACTTTAATTAATTAAATAAATATGATTTAACCTTAAGACTTAATTAATTAAATTATATTAAGTCTAATTAATTAAATAATTAACTTAAACTTAATGATAAGTTTAAATTATTTAATTATGGTAAGTAAATTAATTAATTAATTAATTACTATTAAGTTAATTAATTGATCGATTAAGTTAAGGTTAAGTTCAAGTTTAATTTACTTTAATTTATGATTATGACCTACTTAATTAATGTAATTAATTTCTTTTAATGAAACTAATTAAGTTAGAATAATTAAATAAATTAAATTATGCTAGTCAAGTGCATAATTTGATAATTATATTATGTGTTATATTAAACGAGAGTCCTTATATATATATATATATATATATATATATATATATATATATATATATATATATATATATGATTCTAGTATGCAATTTAATTGCATTATACTTTTGTAAAAAGTATTTAACAAAAGAAGATTATGAAATTAAATTGTTTTTAAACGAAAAGTCGAGCAAGGGTATTGTTGGTGCCTTAGCCGATATAAATTAGTTTTCAAATTTAATTATATTTTGAAAACTCTGCTTAACGAATCATAAGCTAGTATCCTCTTTACTTGAATTTAAGGCTAGCTTTTCGAGACCTATTAAGATTAGTGCTTCTTGTAGGTTTTATCGATCAAGGGGATTAGCGCTGCTTTCCCGAGACGCATATTATTGTGATTTCTTGAGCTTTGTCCTATCAGGTGGGCTTACTTTACAAAAGTATATTTGAGTTATATGCTCGATATTTCATGAAATGCAAACTGCTTATCCAATAAAATGTTTTTGTGCGCTCTACTGTTTAAGGCTCAGATATGAATCGATCGAGATTCTCTTTAATCTAATACATTAATTGAGAATTGTGTACACCGTTAGTTGTTTTCGGTGGGTTGATCTCCATCCGCACCAACCAAGTCATGAGGCGTTATAAGGGTGCTTGTCATCGATGCGTCCCGAGTACGTCATGTTATTATGGTGCTTGTCCGGATACGTCCGGCACATCATGAATTGTCGGGTTACGCCCCGATGACAATAATGGGAGCATGTGATCCGACGGTGGCTAGAGGTCCGGATCAAAGCGAGTAATGTAAGAGTCGTGACAAAGGGCCCAAATGAATGAAATATTTTGCATGCTTAGAAGTGGTTTCTCTTTTAAAACCTTCTAAGTTATGTTATCATGATTGGATAAACCGCTTACGGATTTATGAAATGTTTATGAAAATGCATGCCCACCGAGTACATTAGTACTTAGCCCAAATATTTTCCAAATGTTTTCGGGTTGATCAATGGGTACCGACGAGCAGGTGAGATTAGAGTTCACTCCGTATTTTGACTGGATTATTCCGCATTTAGACTTCCACGATGAGCTAGCTCTAATTACATTTTCCTTCTTGTCTATGACTTGAATTATATCTCGTTGATTGAGCTTAGACTCTAAATCATTGATGTTAGTATTTTGATGTGTATTGGCTATCGAAGACTGAAACTAAACTTGTGATCCCGAGGATAATTATTGTTTTGATTGGATTTCATCCTTCGATGTCTTCCATTTTCATTTAGGAAGCTATTCCCAAATCCTAAGGGTTTATTTGCCTTGACCATTCGAGTCAACTTATTTACTTCATATTTTCTATGATTTTTATTCGTCGCATCTCGATTTACGAGCTTCCGTCATTTCTAGAAATCGGGCTGTGACACCAGCTATATTGGTGGACGAAAAATGAGAGATTAAATTCAAGCGTAGTTGACAACATGTTAGATTATAGATTGTTTTCTGGAGCAAGTTAGGTAAGATTTTAGATTATAGAATGGTTTGGAATTTTGTATTAGAAATGCAATCTAGAAGAGTCGTGAGGAATAATATAATATTCCAATGACATAGGACCTTTGTAAGTGCATAACATGATAATACAAGACTGTTTATATCTAAAGATGAAAGATGAAGAGGCTAAAGTTCAAGAAATGAGATTTGCCATTACATTTTCAACGAAACGATGTACGAAGTTATATGACGATCCACCTTCCAGTAGGGAAACTCTACTCTTGTCCATCAAATCTTTGACATTGAATCGGATTTTATTTTGGGGATCCATCAATTCCCGAATTCCGTTGTGTATTTTATCCGCAGGCACCAGCACGGGAGCATTTTTTCGATAGTCCATCTTTATCTCAACCGCGATCTCCAACTCCTTCACAAGTTGGAACGCATTGGTCTGCTGCTCCGCGAACATCGGCCACACGGCTATCGGGACCCCACATGAAACACTTTCCAGAATCGAATTCCATCCGCAGTGGGACACGAATCCGCCCACTGCACGGTGCGACAACACCGCCATCTGCGGGGCCCACCCGATCACCCTCCCTACCGCCGCCGTTCGCTCAAGGAACCCTTCCGCTAGCACTTCACCCGGATTTGTGTACTCGCCGATACCCTCCGCCTTCTCCTTACACGGCGGCTTCCTCAGCGACCACAGAAACCGCTGCCCGCTTCGCTCCAGCGCTGCCGCGATCTCCCTCACCTGAACCTCGTTGAAGCACCCGTTCGTGCCGAAGCATAAGAACACAACGGAGGAATCGGGCTGCTCATCCAACCACCCTAGGATCTCCACCCGCCGCCGCCGCGCCCCCTCGTCGGCCGGTTCCTCTTCGTCCTGAAGGAGCGGTCCGATGGGGTAAACCGCCGGAACACCGCCGTCTCCGGCGAGCGACACGATCGCGTGCTCCTCTAGCTCCAGAAACGTGTTCACGACGATGCCATCGGCCTTTTTCAATCTCCCCGTGAGATCGAGAAGACCACTGTTGCCGTCGAAGGCCGCCGAAGGCCATACTTTCGCCGGCACCGGATTAACGAAGGTCGATACCGAAATCTCGGTGTCGGAGCCCTCGTACTCCGCCAACGCGCAATTGCGGCCGGCCATCAAGCCCTCGAGGTGGAACAGCAGGCCGAGGATGGCGGCGCCGCAGGTGAAGAAAATGTACGAAGGCACGCCGAGCTCCGACGCCACGTCCATCATGGAGGAGCACAAGAGGTCGAAGACGAACCCGACGAGCTTTGCCGGCTCCGGTCCGGCGGTTACGGCCGCTGAGGCGGCGGCCCTTACGGCGGCCTTCTGGCTGCCGACGATCTGGAGAAGATTGGTTTCAGGAGATTTGTCGGATTCGTCTGGTTCGACTTCGACGAAATTGACGCGAGAATTTGGCGAGTTTTTGGTAAAGGAGCTGATTTTGTTGTCGGATTGGAGCTTGATGATTAGGACTGTGACGGAGAGGCGATCGTTGCGGTCGGTTAGGAGTTTTGCTAATTTTATGGTTGCTAAGAGATGGCTGATGACAGGGAGAGGTATGAATATCAAGATTGGATTTTGTTCCGACATTTTTGGCTCTCAAGAAATGTAAGAGAGAGAGAGAGAGGGGTGACGCTGTTGTGTTTTCAAGGAATATGTTGGTATTGTGTGAGTCAACTGGCAGCGAGATATTGCCTACTTATAAGATAATATGTGTGTGGAAACACAAGTAAACAGTTTAAAGTAAGAAAGGATTTGTGTGTTGATTTAATGATAGAGCGAGTATTAATGTTGGAGATCAAAGATCTCGCATTCGAGTTCATCTTGACGTAATTTTTTAATTTGTGTATTTAATTGAAAAAATAAATAATAATAATAATAATAATATCTCATATTATAATTTTAGATAATCAACATATGTCAATATAACTTAAAATTATAACCAAATTATGCATATAGAAATTTTTAATTATTTTTAATACATGTAAATTTGTATAATTTTGAAGAATTTCATTGACACGGTCACCAGTATATTCGACTATGTAGAGGCTACATAGTATGTGTCAGATCATTCATTTACAGGAAGACTTTCAACTATTATTCATTTTTACATTTTTAATAATGAGTGGATATCATATTAAATTCCAAATTATGTTAATATTATCAATCATAGAAAGTTAAATCATTGAAATATTTTTATCAATTTTGATCTATTGATTTTGTATCAATTGTAACAAGAAAATTGACATGGCACAATTTATAGAAAAAACTATACATGTTACAAACAAAATTGCTGATTGTAAATACATTATGACAATTCATGAATCACGTAAATTTTTCGGATCTAAAAAAATAAATGGAGACACAATACTATTTAAGTTATTTTATAAATGTTCGATCAATTTATAGCTGCCCCCGTTTTATTGTATTACCTTATTCTTCTAGAAGGATGTGTTAAATATATTTCAATCTACATCATTATGTGTTAAATATATTTCCATCTACATCGATCTCCATTATGTCCAGAAGAAATGTACTGTTATTATTAAATAATTAATACTCCATCTATTTCATTATTATTGATACGTTTTCTTTTTTAAACTATCTCATTAATTTAATCCCTTTCCTAAAAACAAAACACTTTTTACTCTAAAAAAATGTTTTGAATATTATGTCATTAATTACTTTATACATAAAATATAACTTTAAATTAGCCATCATTATTAATGCGGGAGTACTTTTTAATCTCTTATCTCTGTCTTTTCTTTGGATCCCATTTCTGGCGCTTTCAACACGGTTATACTGTAGCCGTACATAAAAAGTAAGACCAAAAGCTGTGTAAGAAATGGACCGCACGTCACGCCACATGCCTTACTATTTAATCTGCAATAAATTTCATAAAACATATGGATGAATCACACTTATTTTTTATATGATATATTTTATTAATTTAATTTACTTTAATAAACATTATCATAAAAAAGATATAATATACCTATATACTATATAGATTTTTTTTCTCCCACACATCAACGTTGGTGTGCGCTTGTGTTTAATGAAATGAGTCCATCTCATGGAAAGACTAGAAAAGTACTGGTAGCGGAAATCACGTTGATTATTATATGAGTGAAGATTTTATGTGACGTTTTCACATTACTTTATTCTAATATCATAACACTAATAATGCATTTACAGATGCACTATTTTAGTAATGATTAACTTCACTCATCTTGTTATTTAATTAAGATACTTGAATATTACAATAATTTCAACACTTTTCATCAGCATGTTGCAAAATTATAAATATCTTTGTTTTTCCAATTATCTGAGAGTTGATATGGCATGCATGCCTCAAAAGAGCTGGCGTCACTAAAGTGTGGCTTGTATAGCCTCAATATTTTTAATGGGTTATTAGTGTATAAATACAATAACTTTGGATTTATTTTGATTTTTTTCACGAACTCTAAAAATTATCATAAAATATACAAACTTAATCAATTTAGTGATTTTACCATGATATCAAATTCAGACTAAATTAAATATGACGTGACATCTCAAAAATTTATCATAGAAACAACGGTCAATAATATATACGATACTATAGAGAGGACATTGATTGTTTTGATCTCAATGAGAACCAGACGATGAAACAAACAAGAAGACATAATTTTTTAATGATGGTTGATGCAATAAATCATAGAAAACAAGAAATCTGATTTATTTTAATGGAATGATGATATTTTACGTCCTTTCTCTACAACATCGTTATCCATCGATCGTTTTGTCTACAATAAATTTTCGAAATGCCTAGTCAGATTTATTTTGGCCTGATTTGAAACTGCAGTAAAATCACTAAAGTGATTAAATTTATGTATTTTGTGATAATTTTTAAAGTTCATGAGAAAAACAAAAATGAGTCTAAAGTTAGTGTATTTATACGCCAATAATCCTTTTTAAATTTTATTAGCATTGTGCCCTACACATCAAATTATCGATAATTTGGAAAAAAAAAATAGAGAGGTATTTTTTACAATAAGTTAAAAAAAAGTATAATATTAATTATTGCAATGTTACATTCATCATGTTACAATTACAAAATAAATGAGAGTAAGAAAAAAATAAGCAAACAAACGAAAAAAATAAAAAATAAAAGAGTAACATCAATTGGGTGACAACCATTCTCCGGTATTTTCCCATGCCAACAATTAGGCGGTAATCTTTGCGGGTCACATTACAAGCAACAAAATCAATGGCATGTAGTTAATGATAAGAACTTTCTTGAGTGATATGCAGTAGCCAATAAGTACACACTGCCAACGTGATAAAAGGGGTGGAAAAATCATGCCACATCATCTTTTCGGTCGTTTAGAAAATTTTGAGTGTTTTCATTATTCCATAAATAATTATTATAGTAATAACTCATATTGAAAATCAAAATTAATTTAAAATTCCTAAATTATTTAAAAATTGATCTTTTTATATTCTATAGACTTACCTATGTAATACATGCATGATTGCAAACATAAGAATATGAAATGAAAATACTATTTTAAAAAGAAATACAAGCAATCCTATTTTGATAAATCTAAATTATAAAGTAAATAAAAATTTCCATTTCACATTTGTCGCATTCATCTAATTAAAATGAAATGTTGGATAATTATCACTTCCTTGAGAGAAAACTTTATAATTTAATTATTATATTAGCACTCATTACGTGCATATCATTGTAAAGTGTATATCTTTGTACACATTGTACCATATTATTTTACGAATCAAATTTCAAGAAATAAATTAAAATCTAAATTCAAACGCCATCAAATTTGTTTTTACAAAAATTTCTATACATTCATCCGCACATTCGGAATGCTATAAACCATAGATATTTATAAAAAAAAATCCATCGTTGATTAATGAAATTATCTTATGTACGCGCACATTGTCGGAAGATGTACAAAAAATTAGCTCAATCATCTTATATATTTTTAAATAAACTATAAGCGACAAGAAGTTGGAGAGTTTTGAATGAGAGGAAGAAAAGTAGTAGAAAAAACTAATTTGACTGTTCCTTCTCTGTCTTTATTTGTCCAATAAAATATGCAAAAGATAGCTTTGAATTGAAGAGTTCTAGAACTTTACCAGTTGAAAAAATAACTTATTTATCACAATTCGATATATATTTGTATTAATTGGCCGATATTTATGAATCATTTGATTTCTCATGCATAATAATGCAAGACGGTATTACAATGAGAAACTATATAGTGTCAGATTAATTGAGAGTCATTCTTATTATTATTATTATTATTATTATTATTATTATTATTATTATTATTATTATATTGATGAAAACATTATACATTTGTTAGAAAAATATAATTTGAATCGTGGTGTTAAAGCATAAGTTTTTTATATTTCATAATTTATGACATTGAAGATTGTTCCAAGATTTATGAGTCGGTCATTTAATTCGGTTGGACCAATCAACTTCTTTAGTGTGGACTAGAAAATCCATGAGTTGAAATACACATAAAGCATCTAGAACATTATTGTGCATTATGCATAACTTAAGAAAAATTTTGTGCTAATTAAAATCATTGGATTAACTTCAAAAAATTAAGAAAATTTTGTGTGTCTATTTCGTTTCTTTTGAGTACACCCATGTATATATAATAGTAAAATATGATACAAATCCATATATAACACTATAGATGTTAATGGTTGAGTTTTACCCGGACCGATCCGGAACCACTCAAAACTCATTAAATTTTAAAGTAGTGGTTCTGGTTTCGGTTTCGATTCCAGACCCGCTTTAGACCCGAACAATTTAGATACATAGTTTGATGGTCTGGTCCGAACTGGATCCGATTTTGATTATAGAACCAATACTTATTTATTGGTTCTGGTCCAAGTAAAACCGGTCTTCTGAAAGAAAAATAACTTGTATAGCATTTTTAGAATAATTATTAAAAAGTAGACATCTCCATTTAGTAAATATCAATTGAATTATTTGAAACAAACCGTGCACCCAATGCTGTGGTCCGATCTGACAAAGAAGACCAAACTCGGTGCCCCATCAAGTATAAAATTACATAATTATCCTTGGAATAGAGACACACATATGGCTAAAGAGGACCAAAAAAGCATCTTTCGATTTTTTTTTCTTATTTTTTTTTTCAATTAATACAGAAATTTTAAAGGCTGCATCACGGTGGACTCGAACCCGAGACCTTTGGCCTCAGGCATTAACCACTCTACCACTAGGCCAACACACACACGCATCTTTCGATTTAGTAACTTGACTTGTTGATCCCCTTACGTTTCTAGTAATTTGACGGCCAAGATTCGTCAAATGAATTGTGAACTGGACCTGAATAGTATAAAGTATTAGTAAAATATATACATAAAAATTGCTTATAAATTTGAATTCAAACATTTATTTTGTCTGATGAATTTTAAATTGTGGGTCTTATATAAATTTGGATGTAATATAATAGTATTATATTAATTATTATACTACTATTAGTGGCAGCTTAATAATTGAATAAGTGAATAAAATGAACATGAATCTGATAACGGATATGATGACTGTCAGAATTAAGGAACATGTTTAACAATCTCAAGATTTAATAAGAAAATATAAGGACCCAAAACCATTAAAAAGACAAACCAACAAAGTTACATGAATTGATGTAAAATAAAATTGTGGACCGAATTGATATAGATAATACAAATAAGCTACAAATAGACATGGTCCATGTCCGTAGTCCCAGTTGTCGATTCGCATGCGTGAAGTAAGTTATCGGCCGACACGATAATCTATTCCCACCCAAAGAAGATACGGCTCAGCCAAAAAAGTAAGTAAACCGAGCTACTCAGTAAAAGAACTAACTTGTTCGAGCTCTGAGTTACGAGTTACTTTCCCATCAGGGTGTGGAATAAGATTGATAAGACCAAATACGAACACGACTCGTTAAGGATATATCCAATACGAAAACGAACACGACACGAAATGTACTGACACAGACACGACACGAACACGAATATAACACGATTTTTTTCATGTTGACACGACACGATAACGACATGACATGACATGACACGACAAATTCAAATTAAAATTAGAGAATAAATTAATAAATGAAATAAAAATATATAAAATAAAATAAAATAAATATTAAATATTTATAAATATTATCGAATTATACGAAAACGACAAGATCTGACACGAACACGAATGCAACACGAAAATTATCGTGTTACACGAACATGACACGGATCCGACACGAACACGACACGAACACGATAAGACTGAACACTAACCCATTAATTTCGTGCGTGTTCGTGTCGTGTTCTCGTGTCGTGATAAAAATTGTCAGCCCTAGATTAATTGCCCGCCCACGATGGTCCTTATTAAATTTAACTTTAATATATAATAAATAAATATTAAATATCAAATATCAAAAGTACAATCTTAGAGACCTAGATTAGCGATAAATACACCACATTAATTCTAGTTGTAAAAATTATATCTTAACTGTGTTTTGATTAGATCCCAAAATCTGCTGATCGACTGAGCAGAAATGTTAAGTCCATATCTAGGTTTATATCATATATCTGTAAACAAGATCAAATCTCAGTTAGTGGATTGATTGAGCAATCAGTTCGTGGATGTAGGACTGATCTCTCCGAATCACGTAAAAATCAAGTATTGTTTACATTCAGTTCTTTACTTGCAGCATTGTATTTATATTACATACACACAGTAGCACAACATTGCTTTGAAACACTTTATCGGTAGCAGTTTGATACTGAAGAGATAAAATTGAAAACTGACTAAACTAATATTCCATTAAGTGTTTTTTGTCAGTTTGAGTTTTCAGTAAAGGAAAAAACGTAACCACCATATTCCGCAAGTACATCAGTTATCTGTCCAACTGACAAGCTGCCTCACATTCAGTAGGTTTACTAACCGATATCACTTTGAACAAGACTCTCATTATTTGAACTGACTAGCAGAACTGACATTAGTACTAAACTGTTATCAGTTAAATGATAGATATTGTCATAGTAGTCAGTCCAATCTTGTAAAAAGAAAAGTTTTAAATTTGTCTAACAAGTATATTTTTCTCTCTCCTCTTCATTGTGACGACCCGACTTCTCAAAGAAGTACGGATCAAATGGATCGTCACTGGTATGATAATACAGCGTTATATACCTAACTAACCAATACACTTAACCATTTAACTACTCATAAATGCATGAACTGAAATGAATAAACTGTTTCAATACCAACCCAAGTCACAGAAGGACTTGTCAAAATGTTCAATATCCCAATGTAACCCAATCAGGACGCAATTCAAGGAACGAGGTACGACCTCAAGTTCAATACGATAGTGAATAGAAGTTATAACCAAAAGATCCCAAAACAATATCAGAGTTTAGCAGCAATAAACGTGTGGACATGCATATGACGATACATGCCCAAGGTTCTAGAAATATTTCTATTATAGCAACAAAACACCTGTCACTCTGCACCACCACGCACTCATCGTCAATCCCTGCTCAACCTGCACATAAAAAATGAGATGCAGGGCTCAGTACAAAAGTAATCAGTGGACTCATTGCCGAAAACGTTTTCTTTGTAAAGTCATTGAACTGCCCATAATAGCGCATGATGATTTTAGTTGAAAAGACTCATGCCTATCAAATATTTTATCATTTTCCAAAAGGGTGTCCGGCCGGACTATTTCAACCACTTTGTTTCATATCTGATAATTCATTCATTTGCGCACTATGGAGATGGCCACCTACACATAATCGCCGTGACCGATCGAGGTAGCTAACCTTAACACACAGCCACACGTGTATAGGGGAGAGAAAAAATCGAACCGAACCGAAATTAGCTGTTTGGTTCGGTTTGTACAGTAAAACGGTTCGGTTCGATTTCAAAATTTTGAAACCGAAATTAATTCGGTTCGGTTTCGGTTTGGGGAAAAAATTCGATTTTCAAACAGAACCGTCCGAATTTTTTATTATTATATTTTTATATATATATATATATATATATATGTTATTTATATTATTAATATTTAAATTGGTTAATATTATATATTTATATATATATATTATATATATATATATTATAAATATCATAATAATTATAATAATTATAATAATTATAATTTAAATTCGGTTAAAACCGAACCGAACCAAACCAAACCGAATATTTCGGTTCGGTTTGGATATGCAAAATCGTTCGGTTCGATTTGGGTTCTAAAAAAATTTTGATTTTTGATTTTTCGGGTTCGGTTCGGTTTTGAACCGAACCGCCCGAATGCTCATCCTTACACGTGTACACAATCCGAGTTAGTACTTAACTGAGTATCCGTTGTCCTTTTTTAACGTTGGTGGACCAACACATTCACATACCACATTGGATATACCAATCTCGGATAGGATCACAACAAAACATAAACATTTGGCAGTCAATAACAGTTCATGCAATAATATTTCATAAAGCTTTTATAAATCATGCTTTGAAGTATGAATATCATTTTGTTTCAAGAGAGCTCACCTGCTAGTCCAAAGCTATATGTTCTAAGCGAAGTAGGGTGTGATTGTCCTTCCTCGGCAACTACGTATGAACAAGTCCTTCATAAGAAAATAACTTCTCTTAGATTTGTAATACCCCACATTCCGGTAGCAGAGATTAGCTCCTGATTAAGAGCTTATGAGAAGGGCATTGCATCCTTAAGAAAGAGTTGTTTAAGCCAGAAGCTTTTGTTTTAAAGCTTCGAGACAAGAAGATAGAAATTGCGATAGATTCGCGATAGAATCCAAAATGAAACCTAAGATAAGATTCTTATGGCTTGTCAAGAACAAGAAGACCTAGTTTTCGAGAGTCTTGAGATGATAGATACATGCTCAACGAAGTCTTGATTTCATAAAATGGAGAATTTCAAATCTTTACTTTTTGTGATATCGACATTTGCCGATTAAACCATAATCGTCGGCTGAATGTCTAAAATGGTTTTTGAAGCCAAAAATATTTTTATAATCAAAGTTTGATGTTTATAATATGTTATTTGAGTTTAAAAGAGAATTTCAAGCAAGGAGCATTTTATTTGAAATTGAGTTTTGAAATCGGAACAATATGGATTAATAGCATGTATTTATAACATCAGTATTATTCCTCGAAAAACGTGTATTCCTAGGAAAATGTGCCTTTTCTAGAAACATGATTATTCATCATGTATAAACAAAATAAAAAATGGAGAAATTTTGGAATTCTCTAGAATAATGATGATTAATCATTTATTTAAGAAAATAAAAAATAAATAGAATTTTTACTATTAAATACTCATAAATTTTTAGAGAACACTATTCATCACCATTTTTCTTCCCAAATTCACGTTTCACACACACTTTCACACACTCAAATTTTGAAATCTTCAAGCAAAATTTTGAAGGATCCAACCGTTAAATTTTCGATCCGTCTTCGAATCGAGGTATAATTCAATCCTTAAAACACATCGATGGTTTGAAATTTTTTAAAATATGAACTTATGAGCATGCTTAATTTTCGGTCATGTTGGAGAAATTATGAAGGACATGTTGTTTTTTGATGATTTCTTGATGTTATGTTCGATTCGTTGCCGATAAGTTGTTTAATGTTGAAATTTTGAGCTTATATCCATTCTTTGGAACTTTGATATTTTTGAAAATTATGGAAGCTTTGATATTGAATTTATGATGTTTATATGCTTAATATTCTTTCATATATGTGTTGAGGAGTTGATATAAACGTGTTACGAGCAAGAAAAACGTTTGAAATCGAACCTATGCAAAAATCCCATTTTGGCCGAAACCCTAAGTCCTCATGATGTTGGATTTTTGATTTTATTTGATCATTTGAGTTCATATTTAGATTCTATGATATGAATAGAGCTTAAAATGATTTATACAGATTTTTCGGCCGACGTATTCAAAAGTTGAAAATTTTTAGTTTGACATCAAGTTTGAGTTTTCAATGCTAAAGCTTTGATCCTTGAGTTTTGATGGTTTATTGGTGATATTTGATGATAGTTGATCATGTATAGAGGTTCTTTTAAGATAGACGACGTTTTGTGCAATTTTTGTCGTCGAACATAAGCTACGTCTTAAGGGGTTGTTAAGTTTTTGGATAAGATTTGATAGTTTGAGCTTATTGTTGAGTTTAATATAATCATTTAGACATATGGAAATGATTTGGTGAAGTTTGGGATAAGTTTGGTTGATTTGGTATTGAAATGACGATGCGTTTTATAAACGTTATTCTGCCGAAATTTCGTTAGAATTTGTTTGTATAAGATGTTAGAGGATGCAATGACCCAAGTATTATCGACCATAGTGTCTTGATATCGAGAAGATATAGTCGTATCGAAGACTAAAATAAGTTATGTTCTTGTTTGATTCTTGGTAGGCTTTAACGCCGATCTATATTGATTGAAGGACTAAGAAGAAAAAAATGAATGAAAGATAAAAGTACAGTCCTCGAGTGACTGTCGCTATGTGGGTATAAATATTTTCTATAATAATATGCTCTGCTTATATATATATTTTCAAAATGATATGATATGCTTTTGCTTTTTATGTTTTCAAAATGAAATGAATTGCATTATGAGCAAAGTTTCAAAGTTAAATGACTTGCATGTTTTGAGCATGAGCATGAGCATAATGCATTTACCTATCCACGGAAAAGAAAGAAAGAAAGTATGAATGAAAGAATGTTACCGACGTCGGGAATGACCGTGGCATGGTACCCTTTGGGTCCAACACGGGTATGTAATGTTAAGGTGTTTGAGAAGGAAGCCTACTTCTCAACATGCAAAAAGAATCCGTGGATTTGGGAAGGAAAAGTTATCGACCGACATGAGAACATGCATATGCATACTTTATGATGATGCTAAGAAATGAAAGCAAGTAAGTGTTTATTTATGAAAAGCATGCACATGTTATTTCACTAAAACTCATGTGTGTTGCAAATGTAATGGCAAGTCAATCCTATAGCCCTAAGGGCAATGTTTTATGTTTTCGGCGTATACCCACTGAGTGCATTTTTGTACTCACGCCCTGCATGTATTTCTAAACGTGCAGGTTGAGCTCGAGAGGATACTGGAATCGAATGTTGTGCAAAGGAGCTTCTCTAAGTAATTTGGTTCATGATGATATTGTTCAATTGTTAATTTGGTTCATTTGAAGTTAATATGTTTCTTTGCCCGGAGAGTTATGTCATCATACATAATTCTCAACCACACTTCTTGTTGTCGAACTTTGACCTTCACCTGCTGATGTGTTTTGTTATGCCGAGTCGATTGAACTAATCTTGATGACAGTCTTATTTTATTGATATGATCTTAGCATTTTTGATATGATGTCAACTTGATTATGAGAACATGAATTATTGAAATTCTATATGAACAAGGATTTACGGGAATGTTCAGAATTGTTTTTGATGAATCCAACATTTTATATAATGCTTTGGAATCATTGTCAAATTATGCCTTGAACCGTTGATAAATCTTTATTATTGTCAAAGCATACTTGAATAAGTATATCCTTGGTATTGATTATTCCATTGTGATTGTTGATCTTCGACCGTAGTTCTTTTTCATTCGTTTCCTCATTGTAGTTTGAAACCCTAAAATTATCTTTACTAAACTCTCATTCTTCCTCTTTGGACCATAAAAGTTTGATTTATTCATGACCAAAGTTGATGTCATACATTGTTTTTTAGATGTATATTCGGTCGAAATTGTTGCTATAGATTATCAGAAGTTCTTTCTTAACCCACGTCACGACCTAATTACTTAACTAATTACTTGGTTAAGGAGTCGGGCTGTGACAAGATTTCTTCTATTGGTCGAGGATCGTTTATAAATTACAACTTAACGTTTCCAATTTAGGGTTTCTTTGTGATTTCTTGTGATGGTTTTTAGATAATTTCTATTATCTTACATTCTCAATTCTCAAACTATATTCCTTCATCTTTCGTAGACGAACCTCAACTTATGAGTCATATACTCGAATCTAACCTCGACTCTAACCTTAGTGTTCTTCTAAACGTTATTACGTTATAGATTGTTAGTATTCAATTTATGATTGGTATATTAGGATATTCTCAAGCCACTAACTAGACTTAACAATTATAGTTACGTCCTAGTAGGTTATGTTTGACGGCTTGTCGTATTAACACGACAAATAAATGAGAGTCTTGACTTATGATTCAAGTGATCTCATACTATCACGTAAGTAAATACTTAGAGATTAACGAAGTTCTTTGTGAATACTAACTCGTCCTTTAAGACATAAGGATCGACATCTTATATTTGAATCTTAGCTTACACTTTTTGACATTGTTTGTTACTTTTAACTCGTCGGAGAGTATGTAAGTTATATAATCGTTGTCGAGTTGTCTTAACGCCCAATCTAATATCGTATTAGGTTGCCGTTGTTGAGCATTAACGTTGTAAGTCGGCTTTTGATTTCTTTAACTTAGGAACTCACGTTTGAGTATCCGATTATTAATAGAAAACCATAAATTGCGCCTAACTTCGATTCTCTTTAATTACTTCTTAAGTTATCAAATTTATCGATTTCTTTTGGATTCTCGTACATAAAGTACTATATTTTTTACGTTTGAGGTTTTGTTTGTCGGCATAACATAAATAAAACCATACAACACCTTCCGCAACATATACCATACTAAAGCATTAGAAAACCCTAATTTCTAACAAAATACACAATCATTGTGTACGTGTGCATGAGTGTTCCATTAATTCATCATAATCACATACCATTCATTCTAAACTTGTAGATTAACTATCATAGTATTATTTACAATTAAAATCAAACTCATACTTAACCATTTTGCTATATTTTCGATAATTTGTAATATTTAGCATAAGTATCCAATAAATTCTAATAAAATCATATCATGATATATCATATACTAAACATGAAATATCATCTCATATCATACATTAAATTAAAACACATGCTCATTACTATATATATATATTTTCGTAATGTCTATATATATATATATATATATATATATATATATATATATATATATATATACTCAAAAAATTCTACTCACTTCACAATATGTTTATAATATGCACTAAACATGTAACATTTACCTTAAACATCAACTAAACATTTATAATATGAACTAAATGCTTGTAATTCTTTTTTTCCTCACACATATATTACATATGTGTTCAATAAATTCCCAACAATGCATAATAGGTTCATATTATTTCCAAACATCATATATTATATTATTTTCAACAAGTAAAAATCAAATAAATCTTAGAATATATAGATATAGTTTCGGCCTTCTACAAAAAAATAGTAGTAGTGTCTCAATAATTTCAAGACTAATATATGATATTCATATCATATATTTAACACTATTTCTCAACTATTTTTCAACAAATGAAATCAAAATAAATCTCAAAAATCATATATATATTTCGGTATTTTTAGAAAAATAGGAGAAGTGTTTCAATAATTTTAAGATTAATATATGATGTTCATATCATATATTAAAAACTATTTCTCAACTATTTTTCAACAAATAAAATCAAAATAACTTTAATATATATATATATATATATGTTTCAGTCCTCTTGAAGAAAAATACGAGAAGTGTTTCAATAATTTCAAGATTAATATATGATATTATATATTAAACAATATATCTCAACTATTTTTCAACAAATAAAATCAAAGTAACTGCTTAAAAAGTCATAAATGTTTCGGCCTCTTCAACAAAAATACAAGGAAAATTTCAAAAATTCTCATATTTATTATACATGCTCATAACACATTAAAAAACAACAACATGAACTAACATTCACAAAAGCATGATTTATCTTCTATAAAAAAATTCTAACCAAAATCGAAATATATCAAACATGTTCCAAAAATTTTCAAACTTAAAAAAAACCTTAAAACACATTTTTAAGCATATTTAATTCATGGCTTGAGAGCATTTGGTGGCTCAAAAGCCACGAAAATGGGGGAGGCCGAAACTAGGATTTTAATTGAAAAAAATTTCTAAAAAACAATTCCACTCCATTAGGATGGAATAGGATGATGAATACTACCTTTGTAAGGTCTGAGAAACTTATTTTGAAAGTTGGAATGAGTTGGAATGAAGGATTGAAGCATGGAGAAGGTGAAGAAATTTGAAAAACAAGAGAAAACTTTGTTCCAAAGAGAAAGAGAGAGAGAGAAATGACACGGTTTGCTACTGCAATATGCTGTAAAATGAGCTTTTGTAAGCCTATATGGGGTGCTAATTGTGGTAGTTGGGAGAAGACTAGTCAAATTTTCCGATTTGGTATGTTAATACCGGTTCTTTAAGTTTTATCGCGTTTTCGATTGATTTCTCGGAACCATAAGGTTTTATTTTCTTAAATAGCCTTAAAAAGACTTATTTCATAGTTTATAATAATTTCATGAAGTTCGGATTGCATCCGGTAAGTCAATTCTGAATTATCGCGGAAAAACAGTGTTCAACAATTAAATTATGTTCATTCCAATTTCTATCGAATTATTGAGCTTTCATAATTAATTTAAGTCTTATAAATCATTTATTTTTGATTTAGACCCTTGGTTTGAGTTTCGGTTCGTTCGGATCAGTTTAGGGTTTTTCCGGTATATATTCCCGGCGTTCGGTTAAGTTCTACAGGAATTTCGTTCAGAAATTGATTCTTATGAATTATAAATTCATAATAATATATTATTTAATGATTTTGATTGTTCTCATTAATTTCAATGATTAGCACGGACTGGAATTTGATCCGGTTCGTGGGATAGTACTTTTGAGACAGACTGGGCAAGTCTGCCCGAAAATTCTAATTCTTTGGCTTCTCATATGTTTTCGTGAGACGATTCTAGAAACACAATCCTTTTGTTGAGATTCATTCTAGATCTTTCATTCTATGTTTAGGCTATTCAGGAAACCCTAATCCGGTTGGATTAGTCACTAGTTTTTTATTTCTCTAGTTTTCGATCTCCGAATCGATTCTAATTCGTTTCGTTGGTCACCTTAAATATAGTTAAGATCTTAGCACCATAAGCAATTGGTTTAATCATCACTAATAAAAGTTTTAAATTTTTTCGGGTTATTACATTCATATACTAGTACATGCCCCTAGGGACCATCAATTGGTATCAAAGCAAGTTATTCGCAAGAACTACTAACTCCCCTAGAGGTCTTTGTTTTCAAAAGTTCTTTTAAAATGATATATTTTTGCTTACTGCTGCATATTTGTTGTGATGAAAAGTAACTAAAAAAAGTTGACTTCTCTCCCCACGTTCATAGTAGAAAATTATGAGATCTAGAAGTTTAGACTCAAGAGCTACCTCACTACCCAACATTGCCGCATGTGGGAGGTCATTACCAATGAACCAATAACTATCCGAAAGAAGATTACAAAAGTAAGCACCGAATTAGGAAAGGATCTGACCTACGAGTACAAGCATAAGGACCGAGCTGACTTCACGTTAGAAGAATGAAGCAGGATGAGCTCGATAACTTGGCCAAGAACATCATCCCCGGAACAGTTCTCAACTCTCACATTGGGAAGATGATGAAATACGAAACCGCAATGAAAATATGGCACACACTTGAGAGCCTTTGTACTGGCTCTGAAGTGTTGGATTTGTATACTGAAAGTAGAATGATTGAGCTTGTATACAATGATTCTGTTACCACTATTACAATCTTCTATCTGAATTATTTACTTGATTGCATATGTTTTCCCACTATCTCATACAAAAGTTAGATCATACAGTGTATAGAAGATTATAGAAGTCTGGATGATTGGTTAAACTAGTTGATATATAAAAAGGATCACAACAGAGATAATTTGAGGATGAGTTATCGATAGAGGCTGCAATATAGATAAGAAGTGACTTGATTTGGTTGCTTATTCTATGTTTGTATGTCTTGACGTATTGATGGATCACAGTGAGATGAGTTCTTCTATCTAACCGTTGTGAAGAACCTAGATCTCGATGACTTTAAGTTGACTAAACCTCAATAATGTTTTAGGTGTGTATGAGTTACTGACCATCATTTTGGCTTGTTATGGATGACGGTTACATGAGATAACCCAAGATTCTCCGCATCTTGGGTGGTGGCTGTGATTGTTTGTCATGCCGTTATCTGTATCAAGTCAACGTATCGGTTTAGGACGACGTCCCCTTAAAGAGCTCAAAAGGTTTAATGTACTAAATCCTATAGGTTGAGTTAGTTCAAGTACAATAATAAGGTTGAGTGGTACTACTTAAGTAATTAAAGAAATTAATTATTTTAAGCAGTCAGAGTACTATAAGTAATTAATGGATGTGCAATATCTTAAATAAGGCATTTCGTAAGTCTAGATGCAAGCCCGATTCAACTTCGGTAATAAAGGGGTAGTCAGCATTTGTTCTCTAGTGGAATGAATAAATATTTATGAATTAATTTATGTTCTGGGCTAAACGTAAGATGATTAATTCATTTTAGGCCCATCTTTATTCCTTATATTTGATCCATGGGCTGGCCCATCAAGGCCTGAAACTGCCAGAAATTTCGTCCCCCCTATATGAGTCCCACTAGGACTCTATTTTGATATATGTATTATTTAATACATCTCTAATATCTAGATATATATTATTAGATATCAAAAATAATTATTCTAGATATGATTTATCTTCATGGATTCAAGATAATTATTGTATTTATTAGATATTCAAGGATCCTATCTAAATAGGATTCTAAGAATGCATTATAAATATAAGGTAAGAGAAAATCAGAAAATTTAATCATATTATCATTGAGATTTTCGAAAATCTCATAGAAGCATATAGGAGGTGAAATTTTGCAGTATTCTTCATAGATTGCTCTCACTCAATATTAGAGAATAGACATCCGAGATACAGTCCAGAAGATCAAAGCTGGAGTTTGTAATTGATCAAATATCCCAAAAAATTCATAGGTAAACACGAGTAAACACATATGTATTGCAATTAATTATATAGGTGCATGCTAGGTATATAATTAATGTATGGTGAATTAAACATCCAAGATAGATCATCGAGAATAGGGTAAAATAAGATTTTTCTTCAATTGGTATCAGAGCCTGGGATCAGTATCTTGGCTCTTTTGGATTAATTCACGTTTGATTATTATGTGCGCTATAATTAATTGCAGATCCATCGTTCATTGTGGCTCAATTATTTGTTTTTTCGTTGGAATCGTTTTTCACCACAAGATAATTCGTGGTTAGATTAGAATTTATTTTTTTATAAATGATATCTGTAAAAACGAAGAACAAAAATGAAGAATGAGATGAGATGAAAGAGTCCCGTCGTGCGGCACGACGGAAGGCGCGCGGGCAGCAGCATGCGACGGGCGACCGCAGGCACCGTGTGACCCGACGATCACAGCACCCGCACGCGGGCGAATAGGCAGGCGAAGATGCGGAAGCAGTGCCGCATGGCACTCCAGTGTGCTGGTGCCCATCGCGCACACCGCATGGAGTGCGCGCGAATGTGCAGGTAGACGGATGGTTGGGACGAGCGAGGCACTGCGCATGGGTGACGATACACGCACACGAGTTGTGCGTACAACAATACAGACCTCGGTGAGCGCATGCTCGGGGCTCAGCGAGTGCTCGACAGCACGTCGATAGTTGACGGGCGATGGGGCGTCGGTGGTGCAAGCGTCGACAGGCGACGGGGCACGCACACCGTGTGTCCTCAATACACGACCCATGCAAGCACAGGCGCAACAGACAACAGGGACGATAGGAGTGGCGGGGCGTGCTGTTGGGTGCCTAGCCGCAGCCTGGTCTCATGGGCGGCCCATCCGGTGACCCGACTCGACCTGTTTTGACCCGACCCGACCCGGTTCAAGTTTTTCTGACCGACCTGGCCCAAATCCCTTTTCCGATCCAATTTTAATTTTTCGACCCAAATCCAGTTTTGACGAATTCGATCCGTGCCCGTACACGCGAGACCCATTTTTCAAGAAAAATTGAAGATCTGTACTTTACAAATTTATGTAATAAATTTGGCAGAGAAGTACATGATCCACGAAGAGGCCACGATGAACGAATTTTATTATATTTTTATCGTTCATAGCATGTCGTTGATATTTAAATTATGCGGTAGCATGCAATGTATGTTTAATTACGTAGATAAACATGGATATATGTTTTCGTGATTAAATGTGTTTAGCAAGCATGCTAGGTTTATCGCGTTTTAAAACATATTTTAGAATTCTGCGAGCATGTTTTACATGTTGAGTTCTAGAAAGAGCATGTTAGAACTATGTGATCTGCCTTTTGAAATAAAAAGACTAAGCAAGAAACCCGATGTTTTAATTCTTAAATTCAAAACGTCAAGACCTCCATATTTTGATCTTTAAACAAAGTGATATGTATTGTGAGTAGACGTGCACACGCGTGACTTGCTTGCACTATTTATCATAAGTTTGTTAGATGATATTTCTAAATAAAATATTTTAATCTATTGAGAAATGGTAGTTTCACGTGTAAACGTCCACACATATGGCTTGCATGTGCGATTTTCATAAGTTCTCTAGAGATAGATGTACTCTGAGATGACAAATGAAATTGAATTGGAAGCGGTATGGTCCACCACATGAGTATACTAATTTTAAGAATTCGATTTCTGCTGTCAAAATTATGGTCAATGCTTAGGCATAATCTCAAGTACAACTTCTCACGAAATCCCTTCTTGTGATAGTGATGTGATCTAGTTAAGGTCCAATTATTAATTTCATTTGTCATAAGGATAAGTTGACATGGATTGAAATTAAACGACTAAAAGGTTTATTTTAGTGCAGTCGGGGGTTCATGTAAACGCGTCGACGCGTGGCTTGCATGTAGGATTCCTTGGGTAATTGAAGGTTTCAACCAATAATGTTTTATCAAAATGTTACAATATTGTTGTTACGAATTATGTGCGATCGTATGCTTATATGTTTATATTACTTTTATGTCTCTTAATCCGATCATCAATATGCTCGCATAAAACCCCTTATCTGGTCCGAACTATATCGAGTGACGAAACATGGAATATGTTCTTATCGCTGAAGAACACATGTTCTTGCTCACTATTCCCAAACTCGCTGCCCTCACTGACGCATCAACTGATGAGCAGCTAGAGTCAAGCAGACTTTGACGTAAGTCAAACAATATGGCTGAATGCTATATGATGATTACAATGTGAAAGGGCTTGCAACTGCAACATTAGTCGACGGAAGACAACTTGAATTAATAATTCCAAATTGTCAAGTTATTCCTATATAATCTTAACAATCCCCAGCAACGGCGCCAAAATTTGATCGATCACTTTTCTAACACGAAAACGTGCAAGTATAAAGGTAAGTCGAGTATCGTATCCACAGAGATTGTATCACGAAAACACAGAAGCTAACTCAACAACAATTCATCATTATCCAAGAACATATTTGGTTTATAAAGGGTTTAGAGCTTCAAATATTAAATCTAAAGCAAAAGGTAACAACTTAAAAATAAACAAAAGCAATAAACACTAAAAGAGATAATACGAAAGAAAGACTAACCCTAGGGATGCATTAATCCTACCCACAACGTATGTTTATCCTGCTTCCTATTAACCAATTTTAATCCAGACAAGATGGAAGATCACATATGTAACCAACAATTTCGATTCGACAATTGTGGCGATTGATTACTAATTTTCCCTATTCATCATACGTCTCTAGGTGAAAATAAGCAACCCAAAATGATCACAAAGAATATGCTTCCTACGAATGTTCCTATCTCAGCTACGACTCAAAGGCTTATTCGTATTATGCATTCAAGATCGATTGACAATTAAAACGGTTAAGTAATTAACTGACAACTAGATATGCATCAAGATTGATCAGAAATTAACACATATAATTAAGCACCAAGAATCATAAATCAATGCCTGGAAGGTAAAATAATAATAGCAGGAATCACAATATTTAGAATAGAATCATGCAAACCCTAGAATTAGAACAGAAATTAGCTAGACATAATAAACGAAATAAAATACGAATTAAGCATAGAAATAAGAATTAAAAAGATAAAACCGTAGTGTAGCGTCGGAAGAAAAATGATTGGGTTCGTATCCAAACCCAAGTAACAAACGAGAAAATACGGAATTCGTTCGGACGAAATCGTTCCAAAGCGATAACAATGCGTAGAACTAATGTAGAACAATGAAAATCTAATGCTTAGATGAATCTAAATCAATACTATAGTGTAAAAATATGAAATTTTTTTAAAAACTGAACAAATTCGTGCTTGGAGAGGTTGGGGGCGCGGGAGCAAGCTTGGGGATATATATAGGTGGAGGAAAAACCCTAATTTTGTGCCTAGCCTCCTCGCCTCGTGGCCGGGCTCACGGCCGCGACCTCGGTCGCGAGGCTCTGCCCGAAAACATTCTGGGCGATTTCTCGCGGCCGCGAGCTAGCTCCTGCGCGTCTTCATTGTTTCGCTCCGTTCTCTCGCGTCCGAACTCCGAATTGCTATCCGTTTGCGCCTATGGAATCCTATCGAGATGCTCTTTAACATTGTAAACTTTTCACATCCATATTTTTCATATACATTTCATCATCTTTGGTTACATCTTTGCCTTGTGCATCGATTATCACCTGAAAAGCCTACAAAACACCAAAGAGAAACCCCAAGAGTAGTATCTTCCAAAACTAGCTAAAAGCATAAAGACCGACTATATAAACGCACTTAATAGATCTATTTCATCTTAATATATCATCAATAAACGAGTAAAAAGCACGTTTATCACACCCCCAAACTTTAAGCATTGTTTGTCCTCAAACAAAACAGAACAAATGAAAGACAACAAAACGAAAGGGAATGAGCCGAACGACAACAACAATAACGCCTCAAAGCAATTAGCAACAAAAGATTCACATCAATGAATCAAATCACAACATCTTCGTTCAACTCTGCATATCATTATAACCATAAGCACAAGCCTTCTCAAACTTTAATCCTCACGACATGGATATATATATATATATATAAGAATCTCAAACACTCAAGTGTATGAATGAGGATGTGTATACTCTTAAAGTTTAAAAACACACGGAATCTACCATAAGCTTGCAAATCGTCTAATTCTCCATTGCTCAAATATGTGCTCAAGAACCAAGATCAAAAAGGTCTTTATAACAGGTTATAGTGTAGGCTCTTTGGTAAGGTAGGATATATTTAGGCTAAGTGAATTATAATCCCATAATGAAAACACCATAAATATCATAAGACACAATTCTCAACTTTTCACAATTCATTTCAATACTCCACACCAAAGAGTCATTTTTCTCTTAAGAACATCACACTAATAAGTGATATACTTATCTCAAGCACTAGCTACTTACCCATTTATGTTTTTTTTCCACACACTCGTGTCAACTTTTTTCTTTTTCTTTTCTTTTCTTTTCTTTTCGAACTTATATGGGTAAGCAACTATTTTTGATTATCACTTTTCATCATCTATTTCTTTTTCTTTTCTTTCTTTTTCTCAACCCTCAATTCTCGCAACCAAAAATCATACTATCTACATAACCCGACCCACGGCTATATGAAAGAATAAGGTAGGCTCAAACGGGCTCATCAAAGGATAATATGAATAACAGGTTAGTGTTTGGATAGTATATAGGCTAAGAAAAGAATGCCTAATATCATCTCTCAATTCTTAAGCACATCAATGCAACCTCGAAAAAGATCCAGAACAAGTTCTAGAGAAACACATGCTAATTCAAACTATTCACACAGAAAGAAACAAGACTGCAAATATATGACAGTTAAAAGTTCAAGTCTCACATGTTTCAAAAATGTGATCAAGTTTTCAAAGGTGCAATACTCACAATAATCATAACATGCTTCGTCTCACAAAATCAGTTGCAATCGATTTTCTAATAAAAGCAATTCTCATCATCGGCTGCTCGTCATTCAATTCAAACCCAAACAGACACAAAACAACGCAAGAAAAAAACAAAATAAAAACGAACAAAACGAAAACAAAACAGAAACGAAAGCAAAACAAAATAAAACAAAACAATGAAAAACATTGGGTTACCTCCCAACAAGTGCTTAATTTAACGTCTTTAGCTAGACCATTTCATACCTTGATCAATCTGGTTTTCTGGCAACTGACCTCTTTCCACACTTATATTGCCCCTATACTTAGCATTCATCGCAGACCACCACTGAGTGTGGAAGTGTTCTCCAAACTCGAACGAGTCACCGGAGTTCCATGTCGAGTCCATTTCTTCTTTGTAGCATCCTCATGTTGGTCGGTTGACATTCAAGCGCAATACTTGTCTAGCTGTGGCAGTGGTGATTGAATAGCACTTCTCATGCTCTGAACTATGGTGTTGCTTGATGGCATCATATATTGAAATTTTCAGCTCTCATCGTTGACACGAAATGTGAGATCACATTCCTGCACATCAATTAAAGCACGACCAGTGGCTAGGAAAGGCCGACCCAAGATTAGTGGTTGATTTTTAAAGTCAGGAATGTCTAAAATAACAAAATCAGCAGGAAAGATAAAGTCCCAAATTTTTACCAACACGTCTTCAACTATTCCCTTAGGATATGCGACTGACCTGTCAGCCATCATCAATGAAATTTTAGTTAACTTCAACTTTCCAAGCCCCAGACGATTGAATACAGATAAGGGCATCAGATTGATGCTCGCTCCCAAATCACATAACACGTTGGGGAATGTATGCTCAGCAATCTCGCACTCCAATGTGAAGCTCCCCGGATCCTTCTGTTTCAGTGGCAACTTTCTCTATAAGATAGCACTGCATTCTTCTGATAGGTTAATTTTTTAAAATTTACCCAACTTCTTCTTGCTTGCCAATGCATCTTTGAGAAATTTAACATATCTGGGCATTTTTCTGAGCGCATTAAAGAGAGGTAAATTGATGTCAACTTTCTGAAATATCTCTTTGAATCGGGCGAACTCCTCGTCATATTTCGACTGAGCTAGCCGACTTGGGAAAGGAACGGGAGGAGTATAAGTTGGATAATTCTTCCTCGGATCTGCCTCGCGGCCACACTCGCGGTCGCTAGGGTGGTCGCTAGGCACACGAATTGAATATGCTTTCTTCTTCACGGCCGCGCTCGCGGTCGCGAGCTTGGTCACTAACTCCTCGTCAGAGCTCTCTGGACAGTTTCTCGCGGTCGTTAGGTCGGTGGCGAGCTTCTCAGGAAAACGCTCTGCCTCTTTTCTCGCGGTCGCGCTCGCGGTCGCGAGCTCCTCGTTCAGCTCACATTCTTCTTTTTCTCGCTCGGGATGATTCTGGTACTCTTTCCCACTCCTCAACTGGATGGTAAAACACTGATTCTTCGGGTTTACCTCCGTAGTGCTAGGAAATTGGCCCGACTTCTGTTATTCATTCAGCTGTGCGGCTATTTAACTAATTTGGTTTTCCATCATCTTCATGTGTTTCCCTATAGCCGTCACAGTGGACTTCAGATGAGTTATCCTCTGACCAGTGCTACTGATGAAGGCATTTTTCTGAGTGGCCAATTGTTGGTTGCTCACAACCAACTGTTGCATCATCTCCTCTAAGCTCTGTTTTTTCGGCTCCTGAATCATCCCATTCGCGCTGCGAGCCTCTTTGGAGGTTGTTGGAAGTTGTTGGGGTTGGCATACGACAAGTTAGGATGATTCCTATTGTTAGGATGGTGCGCGAATTTTCCCTGTGACGCTTCCTCCGATTTATAAAATTAACGTCCTCCGTCCGAGCGGCTTTTCAAAGAGTAAACTTCTCCATGAGATCGTCGTATCTCGAGTCACTCTATAGCATTGCTTTAACCACAGGCGTTCTCTCCATCGGCCATTGATAGCTGTTGGCAGCCATCTCTTCAATGATTCTACTGGCCTCCTCCACTCGTCGGTTCAACAGGCATCCCCCTGCCGATGCATCCACTATGCTCCTCGTGTGAGGTGTCAGTCCACTATAGAACTGAGTGATTTGCTACTCTCTGGAGAATCCATGTTACGGGCACTTTCTCAGTAAGCCCCTAAATCTCTCCCACGACTCGAACAATGATTCATCTCCTAGTTGGGTGAAGTGGGAGATCTCGGCGATAATCTTCTGCGCTTTAGCCGGCGGAAAATATTTCGAGAGAAACTTCTCGCAAAGTTTCCCCCAACTGTTTATCCCAGTGCGGTCCAAGCTCTTGAACCAATCCTTCGCCTGATTGTGCAAAGAAAATCCGAACATGCGCATCCGGATCGTATCTTGTGGCATCCCATTTTGCTTGATGGTGTCACATATGTCGAGGTATGTCTCGAGATGGGCATTCGGATCTTCTGTCACTCCTCCTTTAAATTGCTCTCCTTGAACCATGCTGATCAGGGCCGGCTTCAACTCAAAATTGTTCGTATTCACCTCCGGGCCCCATCCGCCTCCTTGAAATTGTTCAGTAGGAAATCGATACATGTAGTTCAACGGTCTCGTCTCTGGAGCAGGGATAAGGATTCCCATGTTCGTCATCTGGCGCTGCATCTCAGCAAACTCTGCCAGAAGACGTGCAGTTTGTTTGGGAGGTACACCCCCGTTATTCGGATTAGCTGCCATCTCTTGCCTTCTTCTCTTCTTCGCCTTCTTTCCTTTTTCGATTTACGGATCTAAAAGTAGTTCGGGAGGTCCCTGGACCTTGTGATCATAAACTACCTGGAGAAAAAGGGAGAAATTAGATCTGGCAAGTAAAACAAATAAAATAAAAATACAACTTGAATTAATAATTCCAAATTGTCAAGTTATTCCTATATAATCTTAACAATCACCGGCAACGGCACCAAAATTTGATCGCTCACTTTTCTAACACGAAAACGTGCAAGTATAAAGGTAAGTCGAGTATCGTATCCACAGGGATTGTATCACGAAAACACAGAAGCTAACTCAACAACAATTCATCATTATCCAAGAACAGATTTGGTTTATAAAGGGTTTAGACCTTCAAATATTAAATTCAAAGCAAAAGGTAACAACTTAAAAATAAACAAAAGCAATAAACACTCAAAGAGATAATACGAAAGAAAGACTAACCCTAGGGATGCATTAATCATACCTACAACGTATGTTTATCCTGCTTCCTATTAACCAATTTTAATCTAGACAAGATGGAAGATCACATATGTAACCAACAATTTCGATTCGACAATTGTGGCGATTAATTACTAACTTTCCCTATTATCATACGTCTCTAGGTGAAAATAAGCAACTCCAAAAGGATCACAAAAAATATGCCTCCTACGAATGTTCCTATCTCAGCTACGACTCAAGGCTTATTCGTATTATGCATTCAAGATCGATTGACAATTAAAACGGTTAAGTAATTAACTGACAACTAGATATGCTTCAAGATTGATCAGAAATTAACACATATAATTAAGCACCAAGAATCATAAATCAATGTTTGGAAGGTAAATAATAATAGCAGGAATCACAACATTTAGAATAGAATCATGCAAACCCTATGATTAGAACGGAAATTAGCTAGACATAATAAATGAAATAAAATACGAATTAAGAATAGAAATAAGAATTAAATAGATAAAACCCGTAGTGTAGCGTCGGAAGAAAAATGGTTGGGTTCGTATCCAAACCCAAGTAACAAACGAGAAAATACGGAATTCGTTCAGACGAAATCGTTCCAAAGCGATAACAATGCGTAGAACTAATGTAGAACAATGAAAATATAATGCTTAGATGAATCTAAATCAATACTATAGTGTAAAAATATGAAAAACTATGAAAAACTGAACAAATTCGTGCTTGGAGAGGTTGGGGACGCGGGAGCAAGCTTGGGGATATATATAGGTGGAGGAAAAACCCTAATTTTGTGCCCAGCCGCCTCGCCTCGCGGCCGTGAGCTCGGTCACGAGGCTCTGCCCGAAAACATTCTGGACAATTTCTCGCGGCCGCGATGTAGGTCGCTAACTCCTGCGCGACTTCACTGTTTCGCTCCGTTTTCTCGCGTCCGAACTTCGAATTACGATCCGTTTGTGCCTATGGACTCCTATCGAGATGCTCTTTAACATTATAAACTTTTAACATCCATATTTGTCATATCCATTTCATCATCTTTGGTTACATCTTTGCCTTGTGCATCGATTATCACCTGAAAAGCCTACAAAACACCAAAGAGAAACCCCAAGAGCAGTATCTTCCAAAAATAGCTAAAAGCATAAAGATCGACTATATAAACGCACTTAATAGATCTATTTCATCTTAATATATCATCAATAAACGAGTAAAAAGCACGTTTATCAATATCCTCCCCAATACACACTCCCCAAGTCTTTTGAGAACTTTCGCGTGAATGTGGTCATGAACAAGATGGAGTATACACTCAGTCAGTTGCTCAGTGATCTCGTAGCAGCGGAAGACGTCATGGGCAAAGGAGCACATTTCTTTGCTTGCATATATATGGGCCCCAATGTTCTATCGAAAGGTGGAAGTAGAAAGAGGGATGCCAAGGGTGGTAGAGGCAAGGGAAACAGTGGGAGCAGTTGAAGCAAGGGCATGAATGCCACCGACAGTATGAGAAAGCCAAAGGAGAAGGGCAAGTACTTTAAGTGCGGTAAGATTGGGCATTGGAAGGCTAAGTGTCCTATGCTCAAGGCTCAAGGTACGTCATTAGCTCTTGTAATAGAAACATGTTTAGTGACTTGTTCTACTTAGGGGTGGGTCGGTCAATATACCGAATGTTTTTTTTCATATCGTATACCGTACCGAAAATTACGGTATACAAAATTTCATATCGATATCGTACCAAACCGTTCGACATACCAAAAGTCGGTATATCGAAGATTATGGTATGATAAAATTTTATACCACTACGGTACCGATTTTTACGGTATACTATACCGGACTTCGGTATACCGAAATTATCAAAAATTACCGGAATTATCGAAAATTACCGAAATTATCAAAAATTACTTAATTATAATTATTGGTATATAAATATGACTATGTGACCCGTACTTGTATATTTATATATACTTTATATCCATATATACTTTATTATAATTAACTATATTGATATTCTAATTTAAAAAAAAAACAATTAGTAAATCTTGTAATTACTTCTCAAGTTTTATAATTAACTATCATGATATTATATTATTATAATCTAGTGTCATTAAATAACTATATTGATATTATAATATATATGAAAATATATATTAAGGTTTGATTAAAATATAAAATACATATATAGTTATTGAAAGTTTAAAGTATATGTCCAACATAAGTATTTTTTTCATTACGTACTAATAATATCGACTATACAATGTATGAATTAAATATTATATTTAGTATCATTTGATTATATTTATCCCATTTACCGATTATAATTATAGATATATAAATATAACTATATAACTCGTACTTATATATTTAATTTTATAATTATGTATGTTGATATTATAGTTTCAAATAATAATTTAATAGATCATGTAAGTCAATCAGTATTTCATTGCATTAATTCTTATGTTTTTGTTTTACATCATAATATACATAAAAGTATATATTAAGTTGATTAAAAAAAAAATCATATACCATTATCAAAAGTTTATAATGTATGTAAAACATAAGTTATTTTCATTATGTAATAGCAATATAGACTATACTATAAATTAAATATACTATTTAACATAATCTATTATTCCCGCCGTCGCACCCAAGATGACATGTGTTCCTTTTTGGACCGTCCCATCCAAAATGACCTTTTTTCATTTTTGAAAATAATTATCTCTTCAAAAAATTTGGGATCTACCTACTTTTTATCACTTTAATAACATTATGTCATTCTCCTAAATAACCGTGTCGAAAAGAAATGGACCGCCTTGGGTGAGACGGATGGAGTATATAATTTATTATTCCATTTATTTACTTTTCAAAGTCTACTTAAAAGTTATAATTATTTTAAACTCGTCGTAAATTAGTTATATAACATAGATGTAACTTAGTTTATAATTATAATTTTATTAAGTATAAAAGTTCTTATTCATTTTGAATTATCAATAATAACATATTTTGTAATTTATCATTAATTATGAATAAATATATATTTTTAAAATTAATAGTAATTATATATAATAAATAAGTGTTATATTTCGATACGGTATACCGGTATACTATACCGGAATTCATATCGAAAAATTCGGTATAACAAATTTTTCGATATGTACCGCGGTTCATGTATATTTCGACATACCGGTATGTACCGATATACAGGTATATACCAAAAATTTTATATATACCGCAGTACGGTAGATATCGATATATCACAGTATCCAAAAAATTGATACTGTTACCATATCAAAAATTAACGGTACAGTATCATACCGTGCCGAAAATTCGGTATTTTCGATATTTTTTCGGCACGGTAAGTCCGATATACCAATTTTTCGGTATTTTTTTCCACTCCTAGTTCTACTCATTCATGGATAGTAGATACAAGAGCGACTGATCATGTTTGTTACACCTTGCAGGGGTTCATGCGGACATATGTCTAGCCCTCGCCCCGAGAATCTATCTTGGATATTTAATTCACCATACATTGATTATAATCCTAGCATGCGTCTATATAATTAATTGCAACACGTAGGGGTTTTCTCGTGTTTACCTTTGGATCTGAAGAGGTCGATGGAACGAGATGAATGGATCGAACGGATCGGACTCGTGCTTTGACCTTCCGGGTGTATCCGGTTGCCCGATCTCCAGCGTCGGTGAGGACGATCTATGGAGAATGCTACAAGAAATCACCCTCAAACCCTAGCTAATTTTCGAGAATCTCACTATGAAGATGGACGAAAATTATGCTCTCTAATTTTGTGGATTAACCTTGATTCTATCTCTTACCTTATATTTATAATGCATTACCATAATCCCATAAGGAAAGGATCCATGCATATCCCATAAATATAATAATATCCATATAGGATAAAGAGAATCAAATCCTTGCCTTAGAGGGATAGGGGGCGCCGATTTCATCAGGAGCTTGAACTGGATGGGCAAACCAGGATCAAATGAGGAATAAAGATGGGCCTCAAATAAATTAATTATCTTATGTTCAAATTGAACATATATTAATTTATAAACATTTATTCATACCACTAGAGAATAAAAGCTGACTTACCCCTTTATTACCGAAGTTGAGTCGGGCTTGCACTTAGACATTACGAATCCCCGTATTTAAGATATCGAACGTCCATTAATTATTTATAGCAATCTGACTGCTTAAAATAATTAATATCTTTAATTCCTTAAGCAGTACCACTCAACCTTATTATTGTACTTGAGCTAACTCAACCTGCAGGGTTTAGTACAATAAACCTTTTGAGCTCCTTAAGGGGCGTCATCATCCTAAGCGGATACGGTGACTCGTCTGAGATAACTAGCGTGACATACAAGATCGCCACCACCCAAGATGCGGAGAATCTTGGGTTAGAACATATAACCTCACCCATAACAAGTCAAAGTGATGGTCGAACTCATACTCACCTAATACCTTATCGAGGTTTAGATCATCGTAAGTCACCGAGATCTTGGTTCTTCACGACGGTCGGATAGAAGAACACATCTCACATCTGATGTGATCCTTGATACGTCGAGCGTACCGGCATAGACAAGTAACCAAGTCAAGTCACTTCTTATCTATACATGAGCCTATACCGACAACTCGTCCTCAAGTTGTCTCGGTTGTGAAACTTTTATATCTCATTGCTTGACCAATCATACGGACTTACGTGATCTTCTACACACCGTATGATCTAACTTATATGCAATCAAGTATTCAAATCGGATAGGAGATTGTAATAGTAGTAACGAGAAACATTGTATACAAGCTCGACCAAAGCGCTTTCGATATACAAATCAACAATCTCCCACTTATACTAAAGCAAACTTTTAGTATACAATGTGTCTCTACTAGCTATTACAAAAAACCATCACTTTGCTTCTCCCACTTATACAAAAGTTTCCTTTCTAAGTGGGTGCCATCAAGCATAATCCAAGTCCTCTAACGTGTCCATCGTAGACTTTTTGCGGCGAGCTCTTCGTGAATGGATCCGCTAGGTTATCCGTCGTATCAATCTTCTCAATCAGCACGTCACCTCGTCTAACGATTTCTCGTATGACATGGTACTTTCTCTCTATGTGTTTGGTCGCCTTGTGGGTCCGTGGTTCCTTCGAGTTTGCCACTGCACCTGAGTTATCACAGTTAGGGGTGTCAATGGGCGGATTTTATCCGGACCAGAACCAGTAATTTAGTATTGGTTCTGGTTCTAGAACCGGCCCAATAAATACTAAACCGGACGGATCCGGACCATTAAATTATGGATCGATCGGGTATTACCCATTTCTAACGGGTACCCACCGGATCTTATTCTCAATTACCCCAAATCGATTACCCAAATCCTTACTCATTTCTCCAATTTTCTCCTAAATTTACCCCTAAATCCCAATTTTCTCTCAAACTTCTACCTTCTTCCTCACAAATCGAGCGACCACGTCTCCTCTCGGCGGCTCGTCGTTCGTCAAATAAGCCCCGCTGACTCCTCGTCGTCATCCCCAATTACTCCATGCATTTTCATGTCTTTTTCTACATAGTCTTGTCTTTAAATCACAAATCTTAATTATTCCATCACCAAAACTCCTCTCGAAAGTCCTGCGCTTCTGAACTCCCACGGTGTCATATTTAATGGGACGGATCGACTTTCTTTAAATAAATCGACTTTTTTCATTAGTGTAAATTATTTCAAAAAGTAATTTTTAGTTCATCACAATCCACATCATCTATTTTCGGTGTGCATCAACATCTCTATGATTTTCGGTGTGCATCTCTATGAATGCCTATAAACTATAAAGGATGGATAAGCTATATTTAAAAATCATATATAACAACGAGATTTCTATAATTTTTAGCGTAATTTAAATTTGTGACATTTGATCTCGGAAAAACCACACAACCATTAAAGTTATTCCAAAAACAAATACATTTCTTTACACGCCTCGTAAATATATTTCCCTAAACTTATTTTTCATTATAATTTGTTAATATAGTTAGATTATAGAAGAATTGAGATTCATAACCTAATTACCTATCCTCATAAATGAGATAAATACTCTTGAATTATATATAAAGTTGAATATTTTCACTAGACTTGATTCTTTATTCTTATAGATACTACTATTTCAAAACCTTTTACATATTTTATTTATTTTCACTAGCGATGCCTCATTTCATCTAATATTGATCAAAATAATAATCTAATCAAATTAATGAAAATATGAAAACTCAAAATTTCAAAATTGACTAAAATCGGAAACCCCAAAGATTTGTGATTTAAAAAAAAAAAAAAAAAAACTGCCAAGATCGGATAGGAACCGGACAAAGCAGGTCGGGTCTTGGCCGTCCGGATCAACAGTTTGGGAAGGAACGAGTAACCGAACCGTTGTTTTAAAATTTAATGGGCTTTGAGCGGTTCGGATCGGTCAGGGTAAAGACCCGTTGACATCCCAATCACGATAAACTATGATACTCTTGGGCAAACCGGTACCACATCTAGATCCATGAGGTAGTTCTTGAACCATCTGACCTCTTTAGAAGCCTCAAGCGGCTACATATTAAACTTCCATGGTAGAGTCGCAATGCATCGCCATTGCTTTGCCTCACTTGAGGATCGGCTCACACTCCCAAGGTAAACACATAGCCCGAGGTTGACTTTTTCTCATCACGGTCGACTTGGAAATCCGAGTCTGCAGATAACCCAGGCATTAGACTATCGCATGATAAACTAGCCTATAATCTCGAGTCCTTTCGGTGCTTGAGTATATGCTTCTATGCGATCAATGAGCTTGTCCGAGGTTAGGCGATATCTAGCTACTATGCCTACCGCATAGCGAGATATCGGGCCTCGTGCATAGCATTGCGTACATGAGACTTCCTACGGCGAGCGTAAGGAACTTGTCTCATTTCCTCTATCTCCTTTGCGATCATGGGTGATGCTTTCCTTGAATAAAGGCACGCCATGTGCGAAGGTAGCAATCTTTTCTTGGCGGTGCATACTAAACGAGTAATCACGGTATCAATGTAAGGCGCCGAGATAAGCTCAACATTTTCTTCTTGCGATCTCGGTAAACCTTGATCCCAAGAATGTACTGCTGCATCTCCTAAGTCTTTCATTTTGGCGATCGGATAACCAACTCTTTCGTCGATATGACTTCACGTTGTTGCCGACTAGAAGAATGTCATCTACATAAAGTGCAAGAAATACCACATCACCGTTGACATCTAACCGATACACACAACTCTCGCTAGGCAACTGGGTAAATCCATAGGACTTGACCACCTCGTCAAAGCGTAAGTTCCATGACCGGGAGGCCTGCTTAAGTCCATAAATGGACTTCTTAAGCTTCCATACTAGATGCTCTTCACCCTTCACCACATAACCTTGGGTTCTTTGCATATAGATGTCTCTACCTTCCTCAAGGTAACCGTTTAGAAAAGTGGTTTTAACATCCATTTGCCAAACCTCTAGGTTGAGTGGGTGCTATGGCGGAAGAATTACGATGGACTTGAGCATTGCTACTGATGAAAAAGTCTCATCGAAATCGATTCCCTCAATGAGAGTACCCTTCGCCACAAGCACGGCTTTAAAGTCGAAACCTCTCCGGAATCTCTTCCTCTTGTATATCCACTTACTACCTATGGCTTCCTTGCCATCCGGTAGAGTATCTTTCATATACATCCATAGCGTTATGGACTCCATTTCTAAGTCCATAGCGGTGTGCCATGATCTTGCATCAATATCTTGTATCGCCTCCTTGTATGTCCATGGATCGATTATTGCTGTTCGTTTCACGGGACTAAATCGAAGATTCACCCACGAACATAAATCGCTCGGGTTGACGAACAACCCTCCCACTCTGACAGGCGCCACAGCACAATGGAAGCGGTGGGTGCGATAACTTGTGGTTCTCAACTTGCACAACTTGCTGTGTAGGTACCACTTATGCGGTCGGTATCTCGGTGGAACTCGACCCACTTCAATTTCTTGAAGTATCGGTGTCGATCCTCCCACTAGACTCGACATCTCGTCTTTTGGCCTGTCGGTGGTGGAATCGATCATCTTCTAATTCTTGAAGAATGATTTCAACTTTGGATTTATGATTTTTCATGTAGTCATCTTCTAAGAATCGAGCATTAGTGCTAATAATGACCTTCGATCCTTGGGACTATAGAATAAACCACCTTCGTTCCTCTAGGATAGCCGATAAACGACCTTGCGTCGGATCTAGCCTCCAACTTGTCGCCTTCTTGTTCGACATGTGCCGGATGCCCCATATCCTTATGTGGCTTAAACCAGGCTTGCGCCCAAACCACAACTCGAAGGGTCTTTTCGGTGACTTGGGCGGTACTAGATTTAGCAAGTATGCATTGTTTCTAAGGCATACCCCGAGCGAAATAGACAAAGTTGCATAACTCATCATTGATCTAACCATTTCGGAAGAGTCCTATTTCTTCGTTCGACACACCATTTTCTTTGTGGTGTGCACGGTGAAATCTTGTTGGGAGGTAATCCCACACTTCACGAGATAGTCCATAAACTTCGTTCTTGAGGTATTCGCCATCGATCGAGCGATGACTTGATACTTTACCTAGCCGTCTCCACTTCCGCCTTAAACTCTTTGAATTTCTCAAAGCATTCGGACTTGCGGTGAAGCGGTATCGTATCCATACCTTAGTGTCGTCGATGAAAGTGACAAAATACTGTACCTCCACGAGCTTGTGTGGACATCGGTCCACACGGTCGAAATGGACTAACTCAACATTTCTTTGGCTCTATAACCCGCCGCTTTGAAGGGTCCGTCGACATCTTACCTTCTATCACGAGATTCGCGGATCGGGAGCGGAGTGACCGTGAGATTACCCAACGCTCCATTCTTAGCGGTCTTTGGATCCTATTTAGATTGATGTGACCTAGTCTAAGATGCCGAGAGAAAAGTGGTGTCATCTTCTGAAGAAAACTTTCTCTTTTTAGGGTTTGATGAAGATCTGACATAGTTATAGGTATTATGTTTGGCGAAATAGAATAAGCGAATTATATAACGTGCCAACACGAGATAACCGTCATTTCTTATGATAGAAACACCACTATCAAAAATAACGAATATCCATGAGTAAATAATTTGAAGCGAAACTAGGTTCCATGAAAATCCGGCACATATAAAGCGTCTTTCAAAACTAAAGCATTTTCTCAAAACATAAAGTAACATCTCCAAGCGCAACGGCCTCGACTTTCACCCCGTTGCCCATGGAGATCGTTATCTCGCCATCAAGCGACTCCCTTGTCGCGGGAACCCACGCAAGGAGTAACAAACATGATCGATTGCGCCCGTATCTAATACCCAAGAATGGGTAGAACAAGTCGCTAAACATGTTTCCGTTACTAAAGCAAACGGCGTACCTTGAGCCTTGAGCATAGGGCACTTGGCCTTCTAATGCCCAGTCTTACCACACTTGAAGCACTTGCCCTTCTCCTTTGGCTTTTTCAAACCTCCGGTGGCAACCACGTTCTTGTTCCCATTACTCCCACTGTTTGCCTTGCCTCTTCTACCTTTGGTACCCCTTTTTCTTTTTCATTTTGCAACGAAAATTTTGGGCCCTTAGATGTGCTAGCAAGAGCATGTGCTCCTTTTCCCATAACTCCTTCCGCAGCAACGAGATCATTAAACAACCGACTAAGTGTAAACTCGGTCTTGCTCATGATTGCATTCACGAAAGTTCTCAAAAGACTTGGGCGGTGTATTGAGGATGATATCGACCATGGCCGCCGTCGATACCTCATCCCAACCGATCAAGACTATCCATGAGATGAGTCATGTGGGAGACATGTTCATGGACGAACTTCCTTCTTCCATCTTACACGCCAAGATTTCTCTCATTGTGTGGAAGCGGATCGTCCGATCCGATCGCCCAAACTTACTCTCGAGACTTGACCAAATATCGATCGCGTCTACCATCGATCGATCTTTGCGGTGCAAGCCTTTGGACATAGTAGTCATCATATAGCATTTAGCCATATTGTTTGACTTATTCAAAGTGCGCTTGACTCTCGCTTGCTCATTAGTCGATCGTCGATGAGGCATCGGGTTTAGGAGTAGTGAGAACAAACATGTGTTCTTCTGCGATAAGAACATATTCCATGTTTCGTTTCCACTCGATAAAATTTGGACGGATAAAGGGTTTTGTGCGAGCATATTGATAATCGATGTAAGAGACATATCCGAAAAGATAATGAAAACACATAAGCATACGATCGCACATAATTCGTAACAATAATATTGTAACCTTTTGATAAAACAATATTAATTGAAACCTCCAATCGCCCAAGGAATCCCACATGCAAGCCACGTGTGGGCGTTTACATGAACCCCTCGACCGGACTAAAATATACCTTTTAGTCGTTTAATTTCAATCCATGTCAACTTAACATTATGACAAATGAAATTAACGATTGGACCTTACTAGACCACATCACTATCGCAGAAGGGACTTGGTGGAAAGTTGTACTCGGTGATGTCTAAGCAATGACCACATTTTTAACGTGAAAATGAATTCTTAGAATTGGCATACTCATCGGACCATACCGCTTCCAATTCAAATTCTTTTGTTATCTCTTTTATATCTATCTCTAGAGAACTTATGAAAATCGCACATACAAGCCACGCGTGTGGGCGTTTACATGAAACTCCCACTTCTCAATAGATTTAAAAGTTTTATTTAGAAATCTCATCTAACAAACTTATGATAAGCAGTGCAAGCAAGCCGCGCGTGTGGGCGTTTACTCACGGTCGTATCACTTTGTTTAGAGATCAAAAGTGGAGGTCTTGACATTTTAATTTGAAAAATTAATTTGTCGGGTTGCTTGCTTAGTCTTTTTATTCAAAAGGTTTGTCCATGCGGATCACGTAATCCTAGCATGCTTGTACATAGAACTCGACATGTAAAACATGCTCGCATGTAATTCTAAAATATGCTTGATAAACGCGATAAACCTAGCATGCTTACTATGCGCGCTTAAATCGTAAAACACTTAAAGGTTTGCCAGCGTAATTTAAACATACATAGCATACTCTGCATTATTTAAACATCCACGATATCGATGAGCGGTTAAAATAAAATAAAACGTTCATCGTGGCCTCTCGTGAAACCCGCACTTTCCTACCTAATCTATTATATAGAATTGCAAAGCGGATCTTGACTTGAAAACGGGCCTCGCGTGCAGGCACGGACGGATTCGTCAAAAGCGAATTGGTGGAGCGATGGAGCAGGCTTAACCGGTCGAAAACCGGATGCGGGCTGAAAACGGTCTGGCTGAAACCGGGTTGGGTCGACCCGTAACTAAAAGCGGGCGGGTCGAAACAAGGGCCGGGCAGCGCTGGGGCCTGCCCATGACGCGCCTAGACCGCCGCCGTCGCTCTACCCCGCTGAGAAAACTCGGCGACTTTGAGGTTTCTGCGCGAATCTGTTGAGGCCGCCGCGCCCGCCGAGGCCTCGCGATTCGCGCGCTCGCGTCGCCCGTCGCGTGCCCTGCCGAGAACGCTTTGAGGTTTCAGCAGCATAAGCGCGCGCCTGCCGAGCACTACCGAGAATGCTGCGACGCTGCGTCTCGCTTGTACCGCCGAGCGCCAGCGCATGTACCGAGACCTCGTTGAGGTTTCCGCAGTTTCTGCCGAGTGCGGACGAGCCTTGCCGAGGTTTCCAGCGATAATGCGCGCACCCGCGATGCCCGCCCGCTGCCGCGCTACCGCGCCGCGGCGTGTGGTAGCTGCCGAAGGCCGCGCCGCGTCCGCCGAGGTTTGTCGGCAGCGCATGCTAAGCGCCGAGCCGGCGGTGCGAAGGCGTCCGCTGCAAGCACGCGCGCCGCACCGCCTGGTGACGAGCCATGCGCGCCACACCGCCCCGCCCGCCCGCGCCCGCATCGCCGATGCCGCCGGGGCGCGCACGGCGCCGAGGGCTGCCGTGCGTCCGGTTTCTCCCGGCGATTCTTCGTCGTCTCGTTTTTCGTGCTTTCGTCTTCGTTCTTCTTTTACAGATAAGATTTACAAAAAATCTAATCTAACCACGGATTTTCTCGTGGTGAAAAACAAAACCCAACAAAAACAAAAACGAGCCACGATGAACGAAAGATCCACAATTAATTAAGCGCGCGTAATAATCAAGCGTGAATTAATCCAGCGAGCCAAGATTTCGATCCCGTGCTCGATACCAATGTAGGGATGACATATGTCTAGCCTGCCCGAGAATCTATCTTGGATATTTAATTCACCATACATTGATTATAATCCTAGCATGTGTCTATATAATTAATTGCAACACGTAGGGTTTTCTCGTGTTTACCTTTGGATCGAAGAGGTCGATGGAGCGAGATGAATGGATCGAATGGATCGGACTCGTGCTTTGACCTTCCGGGTGTATCCGGTTGCCCGATCTCCAGCGTCGGTGAGGACGATCTATGGAGAATGCTACAAGAAATCACCCTCAAACCCTATCTAATTTTCGAGAATCTCACTATGAAGATGGGCGAAAATTATGCTCTCTAATTTTGTGGATTAACCTGATTCTATCTCTTACCTTATATTTATAATGCATTACCATAATCCCATAAGGAAAGGATCCATGCATATCCCATAAATATAATAATATCCATATAGGATAAAGAGAATCAAATCCTTGCCTTAGAGGGATAGAGGCGCCGATTTCATCGGGAGCTTGAACTGGATGGGCCGACCAGGATCAAATCAAGGAATAAAGATGGGCCTCAAATAAATTAATTATCTTATGTTGACCCGAACATATATTAATTTATAAACATTTATTCATGCCACTAGAGAATAAAAGTGACTTACCCTTTATTACGAAGTTGAGTCGGGCTTGCACTTAGACATTCTGAATCCCGTATTTAAGATATCGAGCGTCCATTAATTATTTATAGCAATCATTGCTTAAAATAATTAATATCTTTAATTCATAGCGGTACCACTCGACCTTATTATTGTACTTGAGCTAACTCAACTGCGGGGTTTAGTACAATAAACCTTTGAGCTCCTTAAGGGGCGTCATCATCCTAAGCGGATACGGTGACTCGTCTGAGATAACTAGCGTGACATCAAGACCGCCACCACCCAAGACGCGGAGAATCTTGGGTTAGAACATATAACCTCACCCATAACAAGTCAAAGTGATGGTCGAGAACTCATACTCACCTAATACCTTATCGAGGTTTAGATCATCGTAAGTCACCGAGATCTTGGTTCTTCACGACGGTCAGATAGAAGAACACATCTCAATGTGATCCTTCAATACGTCAGAGACGTACCAGCATAGACAAGTAACCAAGTCAAGTCACTTCTTATCTATACATGACTATACCGACAACTCGTCCTCAAGTTGTCTCGGTTGTGAAACTTTTATATCTCATTAAGCGACCAATCATACGGACTTACGTGATCTTCTACACCTCGTGTGATCGACTTATATATGAGATAAGGGACACGATATATGCAATCAAGTATTCAAATCGGATAGGAGATTGTAATAGTGGTAACAGGAAACAGTGTATACAAGCTCAACCAAACTGCTTTCAGTATACAAATCCAACAGTTACCATATCAAAAATTAACGGTACAGTATCATACCGTGCCGAAAATTCAGTATTTTCGATATTTTTTCGGCACGGTAAGTCCGATATACCAATTTTTCGGTATTTTTTTCCACTCCTAGTTCTACTCATTCATGGATAGTAGATACAAGAGCGACTGATCATGTTTGTTACACCTTCCAGGGGTTCCTGCGGACAAGACAACTGAGTGATGACGAGATAACGATCTCCATGGGTAACGCGGTGAAAGTCAAGGCCATTGCAGTCGGAGATGTTTCTTTATGCTTTGATTGGACAATTTTAGTTTTAAGAGATATTCTTTATGTGCGGGAGTTTTTGCGAAACCTTATTTCCGTTTCTAAACTATTTACTCATGGATATTCTATTATTTTTTATAGTGGTGTTTCTATAATGAGAAATGACGAGTATATTTATGGTAGCACATTATATAATCTTTTTATACTATTTCTGCTAACTATAATACTTATAATTATGTTGCATCTACTACATCTAACTATAAGAAGATGAAGTTTTCTTCTCAATAGGACTATACATATCTTTGGCATCTTAAATTAGGTTACATCAATCTAAATAGGATCCGAATACTGGCTAAGAATGGAGCATTGGGTGAATTCACGGTTACTCCATTACTAGTCTTTGAATCATGTATAGAGAGAAAGATGTCGACCAGACCCTTCAAAACGAAGGGTTATAGACCAAAGAAGTGTTAGAATTAGTCCATTCTGACCTGTGTGGCCGATGTCTACACAAGCTCGTGGAGGGTACGAGTATTTTGTCACTTTTACTGACGATTACTCAAGGTATGGATACGTATACCTGCTTCACCGCAAGTCTGAAGGCTTTGAAAAATTCAAAGAATTTAAGGCGGAAGTGGAGATGAAGTTAGGTAAGAGTATCAAGTCACTGCAGTCTGATCGCGGTGGCGAATACCTCAGCAATGAGTTTATGGACTATCTGGTGCAGTGTAGGATTACGTCCCAACTCACTATACCGGGCACACCACTTCAAAACGGTGTGCCAGAGCGAAGAAATAAGACTCTCTTAGAGATGGTTAGGTCAATGATGAGTTATCCAACCTTGCCTACTTTGTTCTGGGGTATGCCTTAGAAACAACGCATATTTTTTCAATCTAGTCCGCCCAAGTCAATCGATAAGACCCATTTTCAAGTTATGGTTTGAGCGTAAGCCTAGTTTAAGCCATATAAGGATATGGGATAGTCCAACACATGTGCTGAACAAGAAGACTGACAAGTTGGAGGCTAGATCCGACGCAAGGCTGTTTGTAGGATATCCAAGTGGAACAAAATATGCTTATTTCTATAATCCTAAAGATCATAATATTGTTATTAGCACCAACGCCCGATTCTTGGAGGAAGACTACATGAAAAACCACAAATCCAAAGTTGAAATCATTCTTCAAGAATTGGAAGATGATCGTATTCCACAACTAATTCCTTCAAAGGTATAAGATATCGAGTTTAGGAGGAGGGATCGATACCAGATACTTCAAGAGATTGAAGTGGGTCGAGTTTCACTAAAGATACTGGCTGTACAAGTGGCGCCTACCTAGCAAGTTGTGCAAGAAAGAAAACCATAAGTTATTGCACCCACCATTGCCATTATGCCAATAGCGCCTCATCGTAGTGGGAGGATTGTGCGATAACGCGATCGATTTATGTCCATGATAAATCTTCGGATTTAGTCCCAATAGGCGAACAAGCTATAATCGACCCATGAACATACAACGGGGTGATACAAGACATAGATGTGGGAGCATGGCACGCCGCTATGGACTTAGAAATTGAGTCTAAAACCGCTATGTATGTATACGAGAAAACACATATACCAGATGGCAAGGAAGCCATAGGCAGTAAGTGGGTATACAAGAGGAAGAGAGATTCTGATGGAGAGGTTTCGGCTTTTAAAGGCAGGCTTGTAGCGAAAGGGTACACTCAGATTGAGAGGATCGATTACGATGATACTTTTTCACCTGTTGCAATGCTCAAGTCCATCAGAATTCTTCTGGCCATAGCAGCTCACTTAAACCTAGAGGTTTGCCAAATGGATGTGAAAACTGTTTTCTTAAACGATTACCTTGAGGAAGGTCCAGATATCTATATGCAGCAACCTGAAGGTTATGTGAAGAAATGTGAGGAGCATCTAGTGTGGAAGCTTAAGAAGTCCATTTATGGAATCAAGCAAGCTTCCTAATCATGGAACTTACGCTTTGACGAGGTGGTAAAAACCTATGATTTTACCCAGTTGCATAGTGAGAGTTACGTGTATCGTTTATATGCCAATGGAGACGTGGTATTTCTTGCACTTTACGTAGATGATATCCTTCTACTTGGCAACAATGTGAAGCTGTTATCAGACGTAAAGAGTTGGTTATCCGATCAGTTTCAGATGAAAGACTTAGGAGATGCAGCATACATTCTTGGGATTAAGGTTTATCGAGATCGTAAGAGGAAAATGTTGAGCTTATCTCAGGCATCTTACATCGATGCTGTGATTTCTCGTTTTAGCATGCAAACCGCTAAGAAGGCATTGCTACCCTTCAGACATGGCGTTCTTTTATCTAAGGAGCAGTGATCGAAGACTGCAAAGGAGATAGAGGAAATGAGAAACATTCCATACGCTTCTGTCGTAGGAAGTCTCATATATGCAATGTTGTGTACGAGGCTCGATATCTATTATGTTGTAGGCATATTAGCAAGATATCAGTTTAATCCTGGACAAGCTCATTGAACTGAGGTAAAGCATATATTCAAGTACCTGAAAAGGACTCGATATTATAAGCTAGTTTACCAGGCAGATAGTATAATACCTCTGGGTTATTAGACTCAGATTTCCAAGCTGACCGTGATGAGAAAAAGCCTACCTCAGGCTATGTGTTTACCTTGGGAGGTGAAGCCGTATCTCAACGGAGTGCAAAGTAGCGGTGCATTGCAGACTCCGCTATGGAAGCCAAATATGTAGTCGTATCAGAGGCTGTTAAGGAGGCGGTATAGTTCAAGAACTACCTCATGAATTTAGATATGGTACCTCATTTGCCAAAGAGTATCATAGTGTTCTGTGATAACCCTGGTATAGTAAACAATGGATCCACAAGACGACGAAACACATAGAGAGAAAGTACCACATCCTACGATAAATCGTACGATGATGAGACTTGCTTATAGAGAAGATTGGTACTGCAGACAACCTAGCTGACCCATTCATGAAAAGCTTGCTGCAAATAGTCTATGACGAGCATGTTCGAGGACTTGGATTGCGCAAGATGTCCCCACTTAGAAATAAAACTTTTGTATAAGTAGGAGAAACAAAGTGATGGTATTGTTTGTAATAGCTAGTATGGAGACACATTGTATACTAAAAGTTTGCTTTAGTGTAAGTGAAAGATTGTTGGATTTTTATACTGAAAGAAGAATGGTTGAACTTGTATATAATGTTTCCTGTTACCACTATTACAATCTCTTATCTGAGTTGTTTACTTGATTGCGTATGTTGTCCCATTATCTCATACAAAAGATAGATCATACAGTGTGTAGAAGATCCCAAAAGTATGTATGATTGGTTAAGCTAGTTGAGATTTAAAAAGGATCACATCTGAGACAACTTGAGGACGAATTATCGGTATAGGCTGCAGTATAGATAAGAAGTGACTTGACTTGGTTGTTTGTTTATGCTGGTATGTCTTGACGTATTGATGGACCACAGTGAGGTGAGGTCTTCTATCTGACCGTCGTGAAGAACCTAGATCAATGTGACTTTACGTTGATCTAAATCTTGATAAGGTTTTAGGTGAGTATGAGTTACTGACCATCACTTTGACTTGTTATGGGTGAGGGTTACATGAGATAACCCAAGATTCTCCCCATCTTGGATGGTGGTTGTGCTTGTATGTCATGCCAGTTACCTGTATCGAGTCATCGTATACGTTTATAATGATGACGTCCCATTAAGGAGCTCAAAAGGTTTATTGTACTAAACCCTACATGTTGAGTTAGCTCAAGTACAATAATAAGGTTAAGCGGTACTACTTAAGGATTTAAAGAGATTAATAATTTTAAGCAGTCAGAGTTTTATAGATAATTAATGTACGTGCGATTCTTAAATACAAGGATTCGTAAGTCTAAATACAAGCCCGATTTAACTTTGATACTAAAGGTGTAATCCGCATTTGTTCTCTAGTGGAATGAATAACTATTTATGAATTAATTTATGTTCTGGGCTAAACATAAGTTAATTAATTCATTTTAGACCCATCTTTATTCCTTATATTTGATCCATGTGCTGGCCCATCAAGGTCTGGAACTGCCAGAAACTTTGTCCATCCTATATGAGTCCCACTGGGACTCTGTTCTGATTTATGTATTATTTTAATACATCTCCAAAATCTAGATAGATATTATCATATATTATTAGATATCAAGATATAATTATTATAGATATGATTTATCTTCAGGGATTGAAGATAATTATTATATTTATTATATATGCAAGGATCCTATCTAAATATGATTCTAGGAATACATTATAAATACAAGGTGAGAGAAAATCAGAAAATTTAATCCTATTATCATTGAGATTTTTGAAAATCTCATAGAAGCATATAGGAGGCCAAATTTTACAATATTCTCCATAGATTGCATTCACTCAGTATTGGTGAATAGGCATCTGAGATACAGTTTAGAAGATCAAAGCTGGAGGCCGTAATTGATTAGATATCCCAGAAATTCGCAGGTAAACACAAGTACACACCTATATATTGTAATTAATTATAGAGGTGCATGCTAGGTATATAATCAATGTATGATGAATTATACCTCCAAGATAGATCCTCGGGAACTAGGTAAAATAAGATTTCCCTTCATGAAGAAATCAAGGAGAACAAACTAAAGATAGCTTGTCACAAGTTCGACAATTTCCAACAAAAGAAGGGAGAATCCATTGATGATATGGAACTCAGATTCTCCACCATAATCAATGAGGATTTGGAGGGCGTCATTGTTGGTGGTGTAAATCCGCATTTGTTCTCTATTGGATCCTTTGTGTGCTGCGTAGGCTAAGAACGGACGAATGGCTTCCGTCTTGCAACTGGAGCAAAATTTTCATCATAGTCTATTCATTTTTATTGGTTGTACCCTTTAGCCACTAGTCTTGTTTTGTTCTTGATGACAAAACCATTCTCATATTTCTTATTCTTGAAAATCCATTTTAGTCGGATCACCTTATAATCATTTGGTCTATCCACTAACTCTCATATTGCATTCCTTAAGAACTCATTCAGTTCTTCTTGCATGACATTCATCCAACTGACATCGTTGAGTGCTTCAAGACCATCCTTGGGTTCTACTTGTGAGTAGAAGCAACTGAACAAAAAGCTGATTATGTATTGGTCAGTTGTTCAGCGACTTTGGTTGTTTCAGTAACTGATCTTCTAGTTCTGACTTTATGAGTAAGACCACTTAGGATATTTTTAGTTGGATGATCTGCAAACCATCTTCAATGGTTTCAAAGTTCATTTGATGTTTGAATTGGATTAGCTATAGGTTGGTCAACAGACGACTGATCAGTATGATGTGGATCGGTAGGACTTTCTTATGTTGGTGTATATTGATGATGAGTTACCTTTTTAGTAGCTTGTGTTCCATCAGCAGTAGGATCTTTAGCGGGTTCAGTTCCCTCTTATCGTGTGACTGGTTTGAATAGTGGGGAATATCTAGCAGTATTGATTCATTTTCATGGATTTGTTGAACATCATCAGTTTCTTCTTCTTCTTCTTCTTCTTCTTCTTCTTGGTCCCCAAATAATAACTTCGTCTGTGATGCTAAGGGAATATATATTTTCTCATAAGAATTTTTTATAAAAGATAGTGATTAATGATTCTAGCAATTATATTTTCCTTATTAAAAAAAGAAAAAAAAAAGAAGAAATTGTAGTTTCCTTAGCCCATTAATACCACACAAGTACAACAGTGATGTATAAAGTTAAGGGTAAATACTACTTAACAGCTCAATATTTACAACTTTTACGTTCATATCCTAATGTAAGCATATTGACAAATCATGAATAATATTTTGAATGGGTTCACAATCATGTGTGATGACCGAATTCGGGCTCGTGTTGCCTAGTTGGCATGCCGAAAAACTACATCATTTATACATAAAATTTAATAATTAAAAAAATCTAAAAAGAACAAAAGATGTCGTTTTACGTTTACTGCTTTCTTTTTCCTTTTCTTTTTTCCATTTTGAAAATTTGTCTCCTCTCTCTCTCTCTCTCTCTTCATTTCTTGCCTTTCCAACATGGCAGAAGACTACCACCCTCGCATTACATATTAAAATCAATTTCATGCAATGTCAATCCTGAAAAATGAATTGAGGATGGCCACCGATTCTTTCTAATTACCAAAAGAGAAGAGAATTCGGTGAAGCCAGACGGTGAAGACGCTAACTTTTTCTACCAGAAGACGCAGCTTATCTGCGTCATCGATGGCATCGATAGTTGGGCGAAGCAAGGAGTTGATGTCGGAGAGTACTTGCACGAGCTAAGGAGGAACTCCACCGACTCCATCAAGGACTCCCTCCCCACCGCCTTCGACCCCAATTCGGTACTCACCGACGCCTTGGCAAAGATAGAGAGGGTGTTTGGCTGAGCTTATAAGTTCCCAAAAACAACTTATAAGTTGTTTTTTAAGTTTGAAAAACGGCTTATAAACTGTTTTTTGGAGCTTATAAACTCAGCCAAACACCCTCAGAGTCATCTGACTCGTCCACCGCATGTATCATTTCGCTCGCTGGAAACCGCCTCCGCCCGACGACAACGACTTCGTGGTGATTATGTGGAGTTTCACTTTGGAGATAGAATGAGGGAGAGAGATTGTGCAAATGGGTTTCTGTGATTTAAAAAAAAGATTGGGCAAGAAATGAAGAGAGAAAGGGTGAGGGGAGAGAATTTCAATATGGAAAAAAGAAAACAAAATGAAAAAAATCTGAGTTGATAATAGTAAATGTAAAATGATATCTTTTTTTTTTTTTTTTATATTTTAATTTTATATGTAAATGATGTGGCTTTTGGATATATCAGCTTGGTAAAATGGACTTGAATCCGATCATCAAGATATAATTGTGAATTCATTCAAAATGTTAAAGTCTGATTTATCAATATACATATGTTAGGAAACTATTGTAAAAAGTTGTAAACTTTAGATTTGTTAAGTGGTATTTGAAGTATTAAAGAGGACAATGATGTGTAAAATTAAAGACCGTAAATTTGAATCGATAGCCTAACGAATATTTTCATGACCAAAAATAGCATTTCATTTTTTATTATTATTTTTTCAAGATGTTTTCAACCTTATAAAGTTGAAGTGGTCTCATGTACGGATTTCCGTATGTACGGACAATAGAAATTTTCTTCAATATAAATCATAATTTTCTTCTATATAAATAATAAAAATTATATTTTTATTCAATGTAAATGATACTTTTGTTAATAATAAATAATACTATTATCCGTCCGCACAATACGGACGGATATACAGAAGCTTTTGTGTATAAAGTTGACTCTTTTCTAAAATTTTAAATGATATTCACCTTTACTCTGCACTCTAATTTGTAATCTTGAGCTAGTTTCTTGTATACACTTTATTTTAGTTTGACATTATTCATGATCAATTTTGAACAGCTCAAATATTTGAAAGAGTGATTATTAATTCAAAGTCAAAACATTTTAATTGCTAAACTACCCGTTCGTATTTGCATAGGCACCGGAATAAAAATTTATAAAAACCTGAAACATATTACTTTTGGCAAATAAATCTTTTGCGACATCAGGAAAAAGTATTTAATTTATTATTTTAGGTAGCATCAAAGAGATAATATTTTTCGTCAAAATTATCATCAACCTAAAATATATCTGAACAAATTCTCCTAGAAGGAGAAATTTTCACACATCTGACGCCACAGTTTGCATGAACGCACTCTTTTTCGTTGCTGCAGTTGCTGGGGCATTCTTGCATATTTACACCTCGTTGCAAGTCTCTAGCTTCAACTATATTGGGAGATGATATAACTGCAAATATTACCCATAAATTAAATTTTTTTAAAAAATAATTATGTTCATTTTTCACAAATTTCAAACTAAATCGCAAGAAAACGGCCTTAATAACCAGCCCCGTGATTGGAAGGTCATGTATATATCTCTAACAATGTTTAAGTTGAGAATTCTAAAGCAAAATAACAACATTTTAATTTTTTTTAACTTCGACCAAAATAATCAAGATAGTTCTTTCAATGGAATTCTTCTAACAGAAAACAATAAAATTGAATGCAATATAGTCGAATTTTAATTCGAATTATTGAAAGTAACAGAAAAGCTGAACCTGTTAAAACCACGAAGGCTGCTATAAGAATAAACTGGAGATTTTTAACAATATTGGTCATGCTTGGGTTTTGGTAGATCTTGAAAGCTTCTGCAAAATTAGTGCAAAATATATAGCAGAAAATGATGATTTGATATGGTAAGAATATAAATATAGCAATGATTTCTTGCAATTTCAGATACCAACTATCAAACAATTTCTAAATCAAAGAGATTTTATATTAATGAGAATATCGAATGAAACTATATATTCAATAATCAGCATTTTCTTTAATTATAATATAGTTTGACATAAATCATCAAATAAATTTGAAAAATCTTCACATTAATCTTCACATTGATGTGACATGTTGTGTTTGTTATTTTACTCATAAAGATTTAAATATGTGAATAATACAATAGTTAAGGATAAAAACAATAATATTTGACAATCAAGAATACTTATTCGGGAACTATAAAATCGCTCCCCATCTGTTAGCCCCTTAAGACTTAGCACCGACATGTGCCGAGGCGTCGGCATATTTTGGCATGATGGTGTTGAGTCATCTTATTCCTAGATGATTAATTTGACGAGACCCAAAGGTGGACATGAGGTCGTGGACTGATGAAAGGAGGCGTGAGGCCAAATATATGCGGGACACATCGGGCATGTCGAGCGCAATGAGCGTCGAACGTGCGGGACGTGCCGAGTGGGTGCATCAACGAGAAGCAAGGTGTGCCGAAGGTGTCAGGTTCTGGGTGTGCTAAGTGCGCGGGCAAGTGTCGGGCGAGTGTGCTGAGGGTGTGTGCGCGAACAGACAACGTTCGGGCGTGTTGGGTTATGCAGAGCATCAAACTTCGGGCCATGCGAGCGTGCACGCGATTGGGCGCCAAGTGCCGAGGAATGCAAGCGCACGGGTGCCGAACGTGACTGAGCAATGCGCGTCGGCGTGCGAGCGTCGAGGCCGAGCGAAGCGGTTACCCTATGCAAGCGAGGATGGTCGAGCGGAGCGGTTATCCATCTGGCGGTTACGTTCGAAAATACGGGAAAGTGCTGAAGCGGAGTCAAGACACGTCCAAGACATGGTTTGACGGTACTTGAGAGAAGTTGTCGAGATCATGGGTGGTTATGTATGAAAATCGTCCCACTAAGTGGGAAAAACATGGATGAGAGCCACGTGGGCTATGTGGGCTGAATAAGTTGGGTTTTCCTAGTGTTGGGAGATCTCCAATACCTTTAAATAGACGATTTAGCCTAGAGTTACATAGGTGAGAATGTGCATACAAGCCTAAGGCATCCTTTGTACGAATTGTGAGTAATATGAAGGTTGAGAGTAAGATTGTCTCATATGTTCTTGTGTGCTTTACATTTATTGAAATGGTTATTGACATCTAAATACATGAACTTTGGACATATTTTGATTTTTCCCATGAACTTAAAAACTTTCATTAAATACACAAACTTAATATTATTGTGATTTTTTTCACAAATTGAATGATAGTCAAAATTGAAACTGACATGGAAGTCGACATGGCTCCACTTCATCAAAACGACGTCATTTTACTTATACAATTTATATTAATTGGCGCTTAAATATATGAATTTTGGATCCATTTTATTTTTTTCACGAACTTTAAAAATTTATAAATAAATACACGAACTTAACATTATTGTAATATTTTTCACAAATAGAATGATGGTCAAAATTAAAGTTGATATAACAATCGACGTGACACCACTTTATCAAAATATCGTCGTTTACTTATACAATATGTATTTAAAAAAAATCTTAAATACTCCTCACAAATCTCTCCAACCCAAACTTTATCGTAAGTTGAGATTAGAGAAAGAGAGATGGGATGGGATGGGATAGGGTGAGGTGTGGGTGTGGGTGTGAGTTGAGGTGAATTTAAGATTTTTTTAATACATATTGTATGAGAAAAATACGTCGTTTTCATAAAGTAATGTCATGTCGATTGTTATATCAGCTTTAATTTTGACTATCATTCAATTTGTAAAAAATTATAATAATGTTAAGTGTATATCTGTTGATAAATTTTTAAAGTTCATTAGAAAAACCAAAATGGACTCAAAGTTCATGTATTTAACCACCAATTAATATATATTGTATAAATAAAACGACGTTGTTTTGATGAAGTGGTACAACGTCGACTGTCATATCAGTTTCAATTTTGATCATCTTTCAATTTGTGGGAAAAATCATAATAATATTAAGTTCGTGTATTTATTGATATTTTTAAAGTTCGTGGGAAAAAACCAAAATATACACAAAGTTCATGTATTTGGGTGCTAAAGAAGGCTGGTCAATCGTGCATGGATCGACACCGTACAAGACGAGAAATTTCTGATCGGAGAAAAAATATTGTGACACTATCCACTGTGGGCAAAATTTAACGTGTCGACTGTTAATGTGGTTGCGCCACATGTATAGAGAAGTTAACTATTGAATTTCAAATTTAACGTTATCAAGTTACTATGAATGTATCCTAATAATATAATTTTTTAGCTATAAAATTTCTTAACGATAATAATTTACTTTTTAAACAAAATTTTGTTCATCGTTCACTTACGCCAATTCACTTCCACCATTTTTCATTTCAAGATGTCAGTGCATCAAATCTTCACATCATTCACCATATCTAGGGGTGTCTAAACGGTTTCGGTTTCGGTTAGGCAGGATCGAATCGAAACAAATAAATTCGGTTAACCGAAACCGATAAATTTGGTTATCGGTTCGGTTTGATTCGAGTTGAAAAAAATTCGGTTATTGGTTAACCGATAACCGAAACAGTTCGAACCAAAAACCGAAAACCCTTTTTATTTTTAATTATTATTTCAATTACTAATTAATTAATTAAAATTATGAAAATCAATTTTAATTATTACTTTATTAATTATTGTTAAATATTTTATCTATTTTTAATAAGTTTCAGTTTTAATTATTATTTTATTTATTTTAATTATTATTTTATTTGTTTTATTATTATTTTATTTGTTTTATTATTAATTAATTTTAATTCGGTTTTTGTTAACTAGAAAACCGAACCGTCGGAACCGATCGGTTTTCGGTTAAGAAAATTTAAAGCAGTTCGGTTTCGGTTCCAATTTTTCGGAGAAATTCGGTTCGGTTAACCAAAAAATTCGGTTCGATTAACCGAAACCGAACCGTTAGACACCCCTAACCATATCTTTCTTAATTGGATCAAATATTGGCCAATAATTTTATTTTATTTTATTCTTTATTTTTTGTGCCTCAAGAATGTGCGGGTATGACACTTCTCTCTTCCCTTTTTTTTGTTAAAAAATTATTTTCTGAAATCACTTTCAGCCGTATTGAATTAATTTTCACCATTTTTCTTTTCCTCCATGATAGGATACGGCCCAACTACTAGGCCCAAGCATCAGGCCCAATATAAATAGGCCCCGACATTAAGCTCGGCCTATATGAGTTAGGCCCAAGAAGACTCCTCGACCAACTACAACTCGAATCGCAATTGGAGACGTAGAAGATTCAGATGCATATCATGAAGAACAAGATAAACTAAAAGAATCCTTATGAGAAAAGACTTTGTATTAGAGTCGGATTCAATATGATGGTATATAAATAGAGGCTAGATTAGAGGAAAGAGATCATCTACACTTTTTGTATTCATTTCTTACATACTTAATAAAGATATATACTTTTGCTCCGTGGACGTAGATCTATTTCGATAGATCGAACCACGTTACTTTCTCGTGTTCCTTACGCATTCATTACCCTATGAAAATAAGATCGATCACTGGCGCCGTCTGTGGGAACTCAATTCTGTGTTTTCGATCAACTTTTTCTCAGGTAATCAATCAACACGATGAGGATTACATGAAGCGCTACATCCAGGGCTATTTCCGACAACAATAACGGCGACAAAACGCGCCAAACGCGGCCCGGGAAGAGCCCGATAAGAGATACGACCCCCGAAGGACACGTTCAAAGTCTGGATGAGCGAGGCAACCCTATCCTACATGAAGAAGAAGATCACCGCAGGGAAGGAGACCGCAACAGCAACAGAGAGGAACCCCAAGCACCACAGTTGAATCTCGACGAGGCGGTTAAAAGGTTCCTCGAAGTTAATAAGGATATCTTCCTCCAGTACCTCAGCCGAGAACAAAGTCGGCTTCGACATGATGAAAATGATGCCAAAGTCTCATCTAAACTCGAGGCAGCACGACGAAGTGGATCCCCCAGCCTTTGGATGTTAGGCACTCGTGCTGCGAATAACACCTCTACATGAGTCAATTTCCAAACCGATCGTGCAAGGGATGAGCAACGTGGGGCAGGTCGTCGTGATCACCGCGAGGTCGATCCCCACAATTATAACGAGTCCAGCCGACGACCTCGGCATCGCTCTCCGGGAGACGGGTTCGATGGATACGGGAGGATTATTACCCCTTTCTCCAACGAGATACTCGATACTCCTCTCCCGGACAAGTATAGGGTGCAGTATCGCCCCTATATGATGCGTGACCCACAAAACTTCCTTTCTCAGTTCCAATACAACATGATCAATCAACGTCTCAACACCATCCACATGTGCAAGCTGTTCCCGGAGTTGCTAATCGACAACGCTCGCCGGTGGTTTGACAGTTTACCACCCGGTTGTATTGGATCTTACCGAGATCTAATGGAAGCCTTTCATCGAAGGTTCTTCCAAAAGGCCGAGTCCAAGACCACATCGGCTCATCTCCTCACTGTGAGTGTGAGGCAAGGCCGAGGTGAGTCCATCAACGACTTCATGACTAGGTTCAATAAGGAGAGCCTAAAAGTCGAGGATGTAAGCGACCTCCTCACTATCTCGGCTTCTGAGCGGCATCTTGCACAGGGCCCTATCAAGGAGATCGTCAATCGAGGCCCGCGACCGTCGAGCTATGGCGCATAGCGGATCGGTTCGCCAAGGCGGGGCAAGCGGACATGAGAAAGCGTGAAGTCAAAAAGTGGAACCTCGACAAGAAGAAGAAGAGGATGGTCCGGGGACCGAGGCAAAATCGACGAAGTGCCTTAGAAAGGATACAACGTGGCCCTTTAGAGTCAGGCTCGGGCCACGCGTCATAACCCGAAACGACCTCGGTATACACCCCGGCGAAGATGAGGCGATTTCGAGCTCCATGCGACATGTTCGAGACCTCGGCCCATGATGGGGATCAAGCGCCGATCAAAGACAAGTATTGCTCCTTCCATAAGGATCATGGACATGACACGGAGGAATGCATGAATCTCATGGGAGATATTGAAAAGTTGGTGCATGACGGGGTTCTTAAGAAATACCAAGGTCATGGCCGACGAACTGGTCAGTATGAGGCTCCCCACCAAGGTTAGAGAAAGCGGAAGCAAGAAAAGAAGAGAGGAAACTGTGGCCCTCACACCAGCAAGAAAGCGAGGCACGACACCGATGAAGAGGGTGATGATGAGCCTCAGTACGATGGAATCATATCCACTATCACGAGGCTCCCTCGCGGTACTACGAAGTCTTCCCTAAAAGCCGAGGCTCGAAGTCCCCGAACCAGTGAACCTGTAAACAAGAGGTTTAAAAAGGACGAGGCCATCACCTTTCTCGAGGACCACTGCACCAGCCGTGGTACCTCGCGGGACGCGATGATAATCCAGCGGTGATCGCCAACAAGTTGGTTCGGCGCGTGTACGTCGATAGTGGTGCGTCGGTGAGTATCCTCTTCAAGGAGTGTTTCGACAAATTAGGGATTGATGAGGCACGCCTTACACAAGCACCACTACCACTTCGAAGCTTCGTACAAGAAGAGACGCGCCCGGAGGGGATCATTGGACTACCTGTCACAGTGGGAAAAACGCCGACGAGCTCCACCAGTGGTACAGTTCTTTGTGGTGACGCCACTCACCATATAACATTATACTAGGTCGAGGCCGGTTAAATGCGGTGAGGCGGTATGCTCAGCGATCATCTAACCATGAAGATCCCCACAAAGGAGGGTAGGCGTGATCAGGAGATCGAAACAAGCGAAGAGTGCATGCAGTCGCCTTAAGAGGTCTTTGGGACTTGCCCTAGCACCCACAGGCATAGCAATTAGCGAAGCCCAAGGAGTTGGGCTGGAAAGACGCGTCGCGCTCTCTCGACAGCTCGCAGAGGAGGTCACACTTTATGAAGACGATCCTCAAGGTCGTCAAAGTAGGTTCTACTGAAGTACCTCAACTAAGAAAGCAGATCATCCAACTCCTAAGAGAATTTAGAGACGTCTTCGCTTGGTCACCCCTCGACATGACCGGGGTCTCACCAACTATTATTACTCACCGGCTCAACATTGACCCAAGTTTCAAACCAGTTCGGCAAAAACAGCGGATCTTTGCGGCGGAACGAAATCAGGACATACATGACGAAGTGCACCAACTCTTGAAAGCACACATATTGTTCGAAGTCAAGTATCCGACATGGATAGCCAACCCAGTGATGGTCAAGAAAGGAGGAGGGGGATGGCGAATGTGTATCGATTACACCGATCTCGATAAATATTGCCCTAAGGATTGCTACCCCCTCCCAATATTGACAAAAAAGTTGACGCTTTGGTCGGATACGAAGTCTTCAGCTTCTTGGATCTATACAAGGGGTATCACCAAGTCTTGATGAGTGACGAGGACGCATCCAAGACAGCCTTCATCACGGACTTCAGCGTCTTTGCATATAAGAAGATGTCATTCGAACTCAAGAATGCAGGGGCCACCTATCAAAGAATGGTGGACAAGATATTTCAGCCCTATATCGGTCAAATTGTGGAGGTGTATGTAGATGACATCGTCGTCAAAAGTAAGGAGAAAGCCACTGTGTTGCCGACCTCGAATTGTCCTCGACTTACCGTAAAGTAAACCTAAATTAAACCCCAAAATGTACATTCGCATTCGGTCGGTAAATTTTTGGGATCTTTGGTTTCACAAGAAGGATTAAAGGTCAACCCGTCGAGGTTCAAACCATTTTGGAGATGAAGGTGCAAGACCATCCATGATGTGCATAAGTTGACGGTCGCCTAGTCAAGACCGAGCCATTTTCTTTCGAGCCGCGGAGAAGCAACTCCTCTTTTCAAAATTCTCAAAAGGCTCGGAGTTCAATTGGAATGATAAACACAAGTTAGCTCTTGAAGATCTCAAAAACTACCTTGCCAAACTCCCTACTTTATCTGTCCCGAAAGAAGGAGAAGTCCTTTCACTATACCTCGCGACTTGGATGAAACCATAAGTGCGTTTTAGTGCGAGAGGACGGACGTCGTCAACTCCATGTATTTCATCACCAAGCACTTAAAGGGCCGTAAATGAGATATCAACCTCTAGAAGCTCGCTTTAGCATTAGTAAATCTTTCGCAAGGAGACTACGTCCCTATTTCCACACACATCCTATACGAGTTCTCACCGATCATCCACTTGGCAAGTGTTGACAAAGCCGTAAGCTTCGGGAGAATTGCGAAGTGGGCAATTGAATAGGCGAGCACGCTATCTCTTTTGCCCTCGTCGAGCCATCGAGGTCGAGCCTTAGCAGACTTTCTAGTAGAGGCTAACTTCACGGAGAAGCGAAACCCACCGAGCCTACCTCAAACAATCTGAAGCCGAACCCATAAAGGAAGCATCGAGAATTCTTGGCAAATCTATGTGGATGGAGCTTGGAAAAAGCAGGGAAGTGGGGTGGGCATCTTACTTTTAGGACCGGATGGCGAAATCACCTACTCACTTGGTTTGCATTCAAAACTACAAATAACGAAGTGGAGCACGAGGCCTTAATTACAGGACTTCGCTAGCTCAAAGCCTTGAGATAAGAGTTGTGCAAGTTCACGGTGATTCTCGGTCATAGTAAGCCACATGTTGGGAAAGTCTGAAGCTAAAAGCAGCGGGATGAAGAAACGTTGAAAAAGCCAAAAGCTCACATCTTTCTCATACTTACAATTGGTTCGTATCGAGGGAGCGAGAATAGCCGGTGACACCTTAAGCAAAGCGGCTTCGCTATCAACGAGCACCGCAAGTAGAAGAAGTCCAAAAGAGAAGCATAGACGATCGCCGATGTCGAAGTTAACATAGTCTCGATGAAGAACCTAATTGGATGACTCTCGTTCAAGAATATTTGGAGAAGAGGCGAATTACCTCATGACGGACTCAAGGCTAGGAAAATCTTGAGCAAATCTTTGCGATCGTGCTTGAGCAAGGAATTCTCACGTAAAGTCGTATCTCCAGCCTCTCTTAAAGTGTTTGGGTCCGAACCGAGCTGAATACGTACTACGAGAAGTACATGAGGGATCATGTGGAAGCCATATCGGACCCCGCACGTTATAAAAAAAATCATGCGATGGGGATACTATTGGCCCACAATGTTCCGAGACTTAGTCGACCTCGTAAAGAAGTGTCTGAAGTGCTAAATTCATGGAAATGTGCTGAGGCTACCTCAAACCGACCTCGTCAGCATGCAAAGCCCTTGGCCATTCATGCAATGGGGGGTTGATATTGTGGGCCCCTTCTGTAAAGCTCCAGGGTAGTTTCCGTTCCTGATTGTCGCTATCGACTACTTCATAAAATGGGTGAAAGTCGAACCCTTGGTGAAAATCACAAGCAAAAACGCTCTCAACTTTGTCTGGAAAAATATTATGTGTCGCTTCGGCATTCCCCATATCCTCGTTTCGGATAATGGGACGCAGTTCACACATAAGGTCTTCAAAGAGTGGTGTCAAGAGCTTGATTCAACAAAATTCACCTCGTGGCCCATCCTCAAGCAAATGGTCAAACCAAGTCACCAACGGGAAAATTATAAAGGACTCAAAACTACCTCGACCGAGTGAAAGGAAGCGGGTGGAAAATTTGCCTCAAGTCTTATGGTCATACCGCATAACACCTCGGACATCGAGCGGAGAAACACCCTACAGTTTGGTGTATGGAACCGAGGCGATAATCCCCGTAAATCGGTATGCCGAGCCCCCGTACCGTCCATTTCTCGGTGAAGTAAATGGGAAGAATCTGAACCGACACGGATCCGCTAGAAGAGAGAGACCTCGCCTACATTAGAAGCTCGGTACAAGCAACAAGTAGCTCGATATTATAACCAGCGTGTCAAATCCCGATAATTCCAAGTAGGCGACCTCGTACTTTGGAATAACGAAGTCAGTAAAGCTGCAAAGCTCGGCAAGTTAGAAGCCACATGGGAAGGACCATACCGAGTTGAAGAAGTCCTCGGAAAAGGGTCATATAAAGCTCGCCCATTTATCCGGTGAGCAAATACCTCATACGTGGCACATCATTCATCTTAAGAGATATTTTGCATAAGGGTCAAAAGAAAAAAAAAATTGTTCATTTAGTTTTGTTAAGTCGTGTCTTTAGGTCCTTTTCTTTTGTTACGTCGTTTTTCATTAATAAAATCTTTTTCTTTATTTACTTCATATGCTCAGTCTTACATATTTCATTTGTCACTTATGCATACTACCTCTTCCCCATTATATAACACCCTCTAAGAGGATGATAAATAAACCCAACACAGGGTAAAATAAACGCGCGTGAGGGGACCACCCATATCGACACTTCTTGACTAATAAGGAACTTATACATACCTTCGTTTAATTACGAGGATGAATTACCTTCGTTTAATACGAGGACGAACTACCTTCGTTTAATACGAGGACGAACTACCTTCATTTAATTATGAGGATGAATTACCTTCGTTTAATACGAGGACGAACTACTTTCATTTAATTACGAGGACGACCTACCTTCGTTTGATTACGAGGACGAATGTATATAGTGTTTGATAAAAAAAAATCAACACAAGGCAAAGAAAAATTTGTTTTTCTTTCCAAAATATACAACACATACATGAGATTACGATGACGATGAAGGACCGGGAGGCTGGGAGAAGCTAAGCCAATCTCTAGCAAAATCAGGGTTCAGCAGTTCATCTATGCTTATCCTACCCCTACCTCTACCTCGTCCTCGATCGACACCTGGAGCTCGGCCAGCTTGATCTCTATGTCTCGTCATCCGACCCCGGCTACTCGATAACTGCCGTCTCTCGCGCTCATAAAACTCCCGAGGATGCCTATCGACAATCCCAGTATTTGAACGCACCGTCGGGGAGAAGCCTCGGCGGTCGAGCAAGCACCCGCTCAAGTTGTGGATGGCCAACTACAGCAGATCTTGTATAGACCGCTTTATTTTTTCGGTCGCAAGCGGCTCGAAATTGCCAAGAGTCCTACCGTACTCATGTTTGTAGCTCGAACACCGGCCTGCGATCTCTAAGACTTTGTCTTCGGCTTCGGAGATGGTCATTCCACCACTTCAGCGAATAACTGCCTCGTATTCGGCGTGCTCCTCGACGACCGATTTGACATCATCCTTCGAGATCTCCAGCTTCTCCTCCAACTCCAAAAACGAGCTTGAAGCTCATCATATTTCTCTTGAGAAGCCCTGAATCTTACATCGGCTTCTTCCTGCACATGGCCCAGCTTGCCTTCCAAGTGAAGGACCTCGATCTCTTTTGCTTCGAGAGCTTGATTCAAGATTTTGATTTGGTTTAGCCAAGGAGACACGTCAACAAGTTCAGGACCAGACTGAAGACAAAAGCAAAAAAGAAGCATTCTTCCATAAAATTGGGGAATTTTATTCAAGCCTTTTAAGGCAGGATCAAAACCGACATCTTAATGATGTCGTGAGTACATTTGATCTACAAAAAAAAGAGAAAAGGGGATCAAATGACCCCTCCAGCAGCTTCTCCCTCGGGCTGCACCTCCTCCGCCTCCTTCCGAACCTCCGTAGCTTCGGCCTCGGCAGTCGTCGCCGCCCCCTGCTCCTTAGCCAAATCGGTAATAGCAGCTTCGAGCTGGACGTCCATGTCCACCGCACAGGCACGGACTGCCTCAGCAGTCAGCAGGGTCGAGAAGGAGGTCAAGCTCTCTACAACAAGAAAGTCTTCATGCCGTCGGCGAGCCTCGGCATCGCCCGCATGACATGGCCTCATTCGACATCACCTCATACCGCATTTGGACTTATCCAATCGGGTAATCCTCGATGATTTCATCGAGTGGCCGCTGCCACGCTATATTGAGGACCGAGGCCAGCTCGTTGACCAGGACGGAGAACCTCCCGGACAAAAACAGCCTCTCCGCAAAGGTGCGGAGAAGCTCTCCTTGCGAGGCCGTCGCCTCAGCCTCCCGATGCCTGGCCGCCTTCGCCTCAGCCTTCAGCAGGCCGACCTCGGCCTTCGCCACCTCGGCCGCCGCCAGAGCTGCGGCCTCCCTCTTTGCCGCATCTCGAGCTTTCGCCTTGGACTCGGCCACCTCGTTGACGAGGAGGGTCTTCTCCTCCTCCAAACCCCTCGCGATGCAAGCCACCCGGTGGAACTGGACGACGACGTTATTAAGGTAGTCCGTCAGTTGGGTGGACGTCCTCGCAAGCTCCGCCGTCATGTACTCAGTCCCCTTTACCGAAGTCAACCACGTCAAACAATTACATCAAACACATAAACTTTATGACATGCAAAACAATAGCATTACCTCGGGGAAGGACCGACGTGCGACCTGAGAACCAACGATCTCACAATCCTCATCGTCGGTAGGAGCGGCACCCGAAACCACACGCCTTTCCTTTTTGGGGCGTGGGATGGCCAAGGGAGAAGGGGACCTTAGTATGTCTTCGATCCTCTCAGAAGAGGCATCGGACACGGTCTTCGAAGCCACGTTGGATGGCTCGAGGTCAGACCTCGATCTCTTCCTCCTCTTCGCGGCACCGAAGCTCACTGCGGAGTTAAAAGAAAGGCCGAGTTAGGATAAAAAAAATGGAAGAGCCGAAGTGCAAGAATGGGGGCCTCACCCTTCACCGGTTCTACCGCGGTAGTAGGATCATAAGGGCTCAACCCCGCAGAGACGAGCTCGGCCTCGGAAAAAACTTCGTCAACATGGCCAGCCTTTTCCAATGACTCCTCTAGGTCACCGAAGCTATCATCGGTGGTCTCATCCGCCAACTTCCCCGTATTCCAGATGAACTGGAATGCCTCATCGAACCGACAAAAAAAGAACTTCTTCTGCCAGTTCGAGAGTTTTGACCTCGTATTCACTTTAAAACTACGATGAGGTGATAAATAGTACCACCCAGAGCTGGATTTAAACTGGAAAAACCTAAAGACCAGCCCTAGGGTGAGAGGAAAATTATGGCGATGGGCATAGACACCAAGACCCATCAACTGCCGAAAAGAGTTTGGCATTATTTGGGCAAGAGGTATGCCGAATTTTTTTTTGCAGTTCGGCATACAAAAAAGGAGGAGGAAGACGAAGACCGCACTTAAGGCTGTCCTCGTATATCATGACAAAATCCTCTGGAGGGGCACAAGCCCTATCCTCCGGTCGGGGAACGGCCAACTCAACAAAATTTGGGATAAAAAATCTCAAAGAAAGCTCTTTAATTGACGGGGAATAACGTTACCAAAATCCCGCAGGCGGGTAAGCAACACACGCGGAAGAAATAGCGGTAAAATCTCTAAACGACGCGAGAATGGCAGTAAAGATACCACCGACGAACCGGTGGGGATCGACATCGCGGCCTTCACGGCCGTGAGCCTCATCGAACCGAAGAAGCCGTATGAGATAACTTACTTGTTTTAGCGGATCATCGAGAGAAATGGCAACTGTCTCGCGAGAACGAATCTACGGAGACAATCTTTGGAAACTCGAAAGTTTTTCAGAAAGAGAGAGAGAGATTTTTCTCAAGTTTGAAATTTGGCGACGGATAAAGTGAAATGGGAAATGGCGTATTGGGGAAGTTATTTCCCCAACGTGCAACTTTATCGGGACCCCAACGCGTATACATTAAATGGATGTGACTTGTTCCATGTTCGACCTCGGCACGACATCTCATGTTCGACCTCGGCACGACATTACACATTCGACCTCGACACGACGTTATATATTCGACCTCGACACGGGATTACATATTCGACTTGCAAGATCAGCACGCATTCTACTTCTCCAGACCACGAATTTCGGCGAGGCAATGTCAGAACCACTGTCCCCCCTCCATCACGACCTCACTTCTACATCTTTTTTTTTTTTCGGGGGATGTGATAGATCTGCCCAACCACTGGCCCAAGCATCGTGCCCAATATAAATGGGCCCCGACATTGCTCTACCTATGTGAGTTAGCCCAAGAAGACTCCTCGACCAACTACAACTCGAATCGCAATTGGAGACTTAGAAGATTCGGATGCATATCATGAAGAACAAGATAAACTAAAAGAATCCTTATGAGAGAAGACTTTGTATTATAGTCGAACTCAATATGATGGTATATAAATAGAGGCTAGATTAGAGGAAAGAGATCATCTACACTTTTTGTATTCGCTTCCTACATACTTAATAAAGATATATACTCTTGCTCCGTGGACGTAGATCTATTTCGATAGATCGAACCACGTTACTTCCTCGTGTTCCTTACGCATTCATTACCCTACGAAAATAAGATCGATCACTCCACTTACAAAGTATCAAAATCTTAGGTGGGTGTACATATGAATAAATTATTATAGTAAAAACAACAACAAATCTTTGAAATATTTGTGAAACCTCAATGCTTTGATCCAAGAAAAATATGGCGAGTATTGTGAAGTATTGATGCACAGTCTTGAAATGGAAAAAAATGATGAAAGTGAATTTGGCATACGTGAATGACGAACAAAAGTGTGTAATTAAAAGGTAAATTATTTTGTAATTGTTAAAAAAAATTATATGAAGTTAAAAACGAAAACTATAATATTACTCCATGTATTCATAGTAACTAGATAGATAGTTAATTTTGATGATTTAAAGTTGACTTTTCTATTTTTGTGGCATTGCCATCCTTGGACATGTTAAATTATGTCCACGATAGATAGGAGAGCGATTCTATTTAAAAATATCACCATGAGTTCCAAATTCCTTAATCTTGTGATGAAATTAATCATTTTTCATCATGTGTACCAAATCGACACATTCAGATAGAGAGCTTTACAACAACTATAAGAAAATATATTATTATCTGATTGTAACATGAAATGGGCAATTTTTATTTTAATTCAAAATTGTCAGAGCAAACTAAATTTGGGAACAAATCCTCTTAAGAGATGAAATTCTCAAACATCTAACTCCACAGTTGGCTTGAACGCACTCACTATCGGCCGTACAGAGAGAAGGGCATGCTTGTAATTTACGTCCTTGCTGCAATTCTCTAGCTTCAACCATACTCGGGGATTGCATAACTGCAAAAATGTCAGTATAATATTAAACAAAAATTCTTGTATATTCGTACGAACGGTGCAGATAGATAAAAATATTATTTGTTTAAAAAAAATATTATATATATTAAAAAAATATAATTTGTTTTTTACCATGTAATTAGTAAATATCATTTAAATTGAATAAAATATCATTTGCATTGTCGAAAATATTAATATCCGCAATGGAAAAGAAAAAACTATACCTGTTGAAACCATGAAAACTGCAATAAGAATCAACTGGAGAACTCTAACAATATTATTGGCCATGCTTGAGCTTTGGTAGATCTTGATGCCTTCTGCATAAAAAGTGTGGGTTATATAGCAAAATATTGATGGTTTTAGCATGGTAACTATATTAATTGATTTCAATAATTTAATTTAAGTTTACACACCAAATATCGAGTAATTTCTATTTCTGAAGATTTTATATTGATGAGTTGATTCCAATACATTTTGATTTAAAATAGTTGGACCATATATGGTTAATTTGTACGAACGTCGGATGTGATATACATTTATTCATTCTTTGTTTTTGATATGAAATCGGCATTTTTAATATGAAATCTCAACATAATCGAGATTCTATTGATGTGACATGCTATATTCGAAATTTCACGAAAAAATGTAAATAATGCAATGAATGATTTCATATCAAAAAGGTAAATATTTACACAAAAATCATATTTCCCAAGTGCAATAAACGATTATTAGGATCAGATATTGAAAAGCTTACACATAAAAGAAAAGTCAAAGTTAATAGTTTTATACCTTTTTCGATTCAATATACTCTTCAAGCAGCTTGGGTGTTTGGACATCACAAAAAAGAAATAAAAGTATTTTCTATATTTAAGATATAAGCCCAACGTAAGAAAACTTGATATGCAGAGGATTATATAGAAGATTATGAAGGCAATTTGTCGCAAATAATAGACAAATGTGTTAATTTCCCGAAAAGACAGCTCACTCCTTTCTTGTAAAACGTAACCAAAATAATAATTAACTTGTCCCAAGAGAAGTCTTCTCCCACATCATTCGACTATTAAAAAATTATTGGCATTCGTTTTCTAGTGTATATATATCCATAGTACAATGGTTAAAAATTTTATATCTATATTTAATTCGAAAAAGGTAAAATGAAATTATTGACATTTTTATTGTGAGATAAAAAATTTAGTCCTTATCAAAGATTTTTTCTGCTCATCCACTGATGGGAAGTATGAGGGTTTATCTTATTTTCAATTTTATATAGTGAATAATTCCGTTAAATGTACATGGATTTTACCTAATTTGGTATTAATTTTAATTCTATTTTTCTCCGTGTGCTTAATGTTGTGGACAAATAAAAAATATAAAAATAATCATCAACATATAGACAATAATATCATTTAGAGTCAAGAAGATGTCATTATCATAAAATATAAGCATATTAACAAGTAAAGTAAACAAACTTTGAATGATTTTTTAGAGTTGCACCTAATTTTTTTCCGGTAAATACAATAATTTTCAATTTGTTTGAAATTATCCATGAAATCAAATTTCCCCCAAATTGAATCTGATACGATAAAATTGAAATTGATATATATTAAAATGACGTTGTTTTAATTATATCTTTCACTATTTAACTACATCAGCTCTCTTCCTGAATCGCCACCGCTGCCCACCATCACCCCACTGACAACCAAGCAACAGCGACCACCTACTACCAGCAAACAAGTGTTTTACAGAGTTGACGGATTGTATGCAGATTCTTGATTATTTTTTATTTCTTTTGATCTCATATACACGTTGTACACTCATATCATGGAAAGTTGTATTTTAAATATCTGTGAAGATATATTAATCTGTATATATGAGAATAAATGATTTGAATAACCGCTATTTACCCGTGGATTTTGTTGAACAACGAAAACTAATAAAAATTTTCATCACGTATAAATCAAGTCAATTAACGTGCATCATGTGGAGAAACTTCACAACTACATCAATTGTTTGAAGTTCTTTTTCTTTTTCCATTTAAGAATTTACCCAATTTAGACACCGAATGATAAATTAAAACACTATCAATTTAGGACCTGGACGATTGAAATTAACAATCAAGGCTACGAAAATCACATTGATAGGATATGAGGCCTAACCGCTCAAGCCCAAGTGAACTGGGCCCAGCCTAACAACTTCACTACACGGTTCGGCCCAAAGCCCAACATCTAAACCATATTCAAAATCAAATCTAAGAAAAGATATTGAAGGAGATACTCAAGGATCGAGCCAATCATCAGAGATCGGATCACACAAGGCAAGGATCCATGGTAATCTTGAGGATCCACAACATGTATAAATGGAGGTTAGATTGAAGGTAGAGGGTCAAGAACTATCGAATACTAGAGTTTTAAATACATTCATTGTAATCGAACATAGTGAAAGTATTGAGGAATCATACCTCCGTGGACGAGATCTTTACCTTGATCGAACCACGTAAAATCTCTTTGTTCTTTATCGTTTCGCAAACTCACACACAAGATTTATCATTGGCGCGTCTGTGGGAACCTTCAACAAAAGCTTCGCTTTCACGCAAAATCAATGGCAAAGACTCGTGCAAATATTAGCTCTACCGATGGTCTTTGGCAACGACGGATCAAGACCCCAACCAGATCACACGCAGTACGGGAAAAGAAATCGCCGCCGATAATAACAACACGCCCGAGGTTACATAGAAGACCTACCTATACACCTCGTGACCGCCGCCTCACCGAGAGAAGAAGCCGACCTCAACGCGGTGAACAAGCGACTCACCAATCTCATGAGATCCTCGGCGAGCCGTGTTCGATTCCTCAACGCCCATATGGGCCAATTTCAAACATTTCGAGCCAAAGGGCTAATGGAGCGAACCTCAAGAACCATAAATAGAATGCCCGTTTGGCAATCACGGCGCCCGAGTCGCTCACCTCTCCACAATAGCCGAGGGCGCTCACCCGCAAAATAGCCAAGGACGCTCACTCGCCGAGATAGCCGAGGACGATCACCTCGGTATGATGCCCGGTCGATCACCGGCAAGCCGCCCATAACCATTCACCCCGGCCACCCGCTGTCGGTCACCTCGGCAACCGCCGAAGTCGTTTTCCTGACACGCTCGCATGGTCGAACGGGACCAAGAGAGGAAAGACGAGTCGATCCTCATCGAGACGATAGACGCCGCTATCGATCTCCCCTCCTCCCGGGAGGATGGCAACGAACTCCCGTGATTCGACCGACATGGACGGATCATCTCCCTTTTCCGAGAAACTCGATACACCCCCGCAGCGATATCGAGCACCCAACATCGCCGCCTATGACGGTCCGGGAGATCTCGATTTTTGCCTATACTACTAACATGACAAATCGTGGATGGAAGATTTTCACATGTGCAAGATCTTCCCGAGATGTTGGTCTCCAACGCCCGTGTTGGTTCACCACTGCCAAACAAAGATACATAGCTTCGTAGATCTCATGGATCAATTCATGGTGGCGCTCTATCAAAGATGCCACCAAAGAACCTTCATCCGACCTACTCACCATCCGCCAAGGACGCAGACGAGACGATGTCAAACTTCGCCTCAAGGTTCATCAAAGAATCCTCAAGATCGATGAGAGCAACGACCTCTACATCATCAACGATTCAAAAAAGGGATCCGACCTTGCGCACTAAACAAAGAAATCACCAGGGAGAAACCGAAGACGGCGGGTAGCCTTTAGACCTTAGTGGATAACTATGTTAAAGGGGACGAGTCGGATCGTAAAAAGAGAGAGACATGGGACGCAGCGTAAAATCGAGAAGAAGAAGTTTGATGATCGGGAAGAGGCACCGATCGCCAAGTGCCTTCGATGTAATCAAAAAGGCCCAATGGAGTCTAGATCGACCTCGCCAAATCCTCGCAATAACATGCATAATCTCGCCAAGTCAAGGGCGGAAATATTCGAACTCCACACCGAGCTCTTCCCAAACCACCTCCCATGAACGGAGGATCCAAGAGAAGGTCGAGGACAAGTATTGTGACTACCACCGTGGGTATGGTCACAATACCGACGAATGCGAGTAATCGAGCTCGGAGATAGACGAGCTCGTTAAAAGAGGGTGCTTAAGAAATACCTCGACCGCACCACAACCGAGCCTGGAAGCAAGAAGCAAAGGAAAGAACAGAGGTGGCAACAATTGTGATGACCTCAAGATGACGCGACTCGACGATGACGAGGACGACGGCTCACCCAACGCAATGGAACAAGTCTACGCCATCACCGGACTTTCGTGGTGCGACGAGGTCGCCATTGAGAACAAGCTCGGAGACCGATCCCCGAGGAGCCAAAAACAAACGACTTGGGACGATGAGCGCCGTGTTTTCCAACAAAGACCCACTCCAAGATCATGCCCCATCAAGATGCTATTACCATACAAGTAGTGGTGGGTAATAAAACATCCATGTGGTCTACATCGACATCGCCTCTCACAAGATCATCTTCAAAGTTGCTTAGACAAACTCGAGGTCGGAGGGATTCACATTCATCCAAAGACCATCTAAACTACTTGAGCTTCACTCAGAGGCGATACAACCGTAAGGCATCATCACCCTTCTCGGGTCACTATAGGACGGCTCCCGTGTCACCACCAAAGCCATTCAGCTTCTTCCTTGTCATGCTCCCCTCCAGATAACATCATCCTCAAGAGACTAGCTCTATGCCACCAAGGCCGCCCGCTCGGCCTACCATCTCACCACAAGATACCCACCCCGGCGGGAGTATTAAGTATTCAAGGTGATCACAAAGAACGAAAGAATGCCCGAGGATCTCAACCCAAGACGGGCCTTACCGTGCCTAGCAATTACGTAACCTCGAAGTTGTCACCCGGACGATCCGACCGACGACCTCCAATTATATGACGACGATCCTCCAAGGTCGCCAAGGTCACCCATCGCTAATAAATTGGTATCTGCTTTTCTTTTCCTATCCCGACTTGGAGCGGTAAGTCCCCAAACCACCATGGGCACCTGTGGTCTCACCGACGCTCGACAAAGATGTTATGCAACTTCGAGGGAATACAGGACGTGTTCGCATGGTCACCACTCGACACGATGTGAGTGTCACCCGAGCTCATCACTCATCGACTCAACATCGATCCGGATACCAAACCAATTTGACAAAAGAAGAGGGTGTTTGCGGCAGAAAGCAAGCGATAAGGGGAAGTGACCCGACCCAACCTGTGAAGCCAAGATCCTGCTCGAGGTCAAGTACCCAACCCGATGGCTAATCCCGTCATAGTTTGAAAGCCGTAAGGGGTGGCGATGTGTGTCGACTATACCGATCTGAATAAACACTACCCAAATGATCGCTATCCTCCTCGATATTGATAAGAAGGTGGAGGCATTGGTGAACCATGAGATCTTCAGCTTGGATCTATATAGGGATACCACCAAGTCTTGATGAGCAAGGAGGGGTGACGACGTGTGTCTAATTATATCGATCGAATAAACACTACCCATATTTGTTTCGCTTATAATTGATAAGTGATTTTTGAGTGTCTTTTGATATATTTATGTTTACCTTGGAAGATATTATGTGTGTGTTTCATGTCATTTTAGCACAGTGTTTTGATGTCAAAAGATGGATCACGATAAAGAGGAATCAATAGCCCAACATGCGAGCTCGTGCGTTAAGATTGTTTGAAAACGACGTTGAATATGATGAAATGGATTTGACAAGGATGGATGTATAAAGTTTACTATGTTAAAGATCATCTTGATAGAAGTCCGTAGGCGCAAACGGATCACAATTCGGAGTTCGAACGAGAGAGAACGGAGCGAAACGGCGAAGTCGCGCACGCAGGGAATTACGCCTCGCGAGCCGTGCTCGCGACCGTTGGTCGCGAGGATAACTCGCGAGGAAGAGCCGATTTGCAGCTCTTTTTGAACTCTTCGCGTGCCTCCTTCGCGACTCAAGGATGCATGCACGCCTCGCGAGGTAGGGTGACTTGGTGTGCGTATATTCATGCGCGCACACATGAATTGGAGGGGGATTTGGACGAGAGCTTTGGGGAATTGGAGAAGAGCTTTTATTTTTTTTACAGAACACTTTTATTCTCTCTTCTTTTATTTTTCTAGCACATTTACAGAAGACCTTTGAGCGTAGCTTACAGTTATATTTTAATTCCAGTTTTAGTAGTCTAGTTTTTATTCAAGATTCCAGTTTATCTTCTGGATTCAAGTCGCTACAATTGTTCTTCGTGATTCCTACGGTTTTATCTATCTAATTCAGTTTATGCTTTATTTATTTATTTATTTATTTATTTATTGCTTTAGTAATTTAATTATGCGTAACTAATTTCCGTATTGATCCTGGGTTCAGTATGTCGACTAGATTCAGATAATTTATCTCGCTGACATCAGCAGTCAGTCCCATTCATGATTTATGATTCTCGCTTTAATTCTCATGTGTTGGTAAATCGATCAATATTAATGCATGCTAGTTATGTGATTGATGTCTTGGCGGAATTAATTGCATAATCGATATCCTGAAATTCATAATACATTTTTGCCTCGAGACCAAGCGAGATATAGTGAACTGAGAGAGGTTAAATCTTGTGTGCTTTTGTAATTAGCTTACTTCTCGAGACCCGACGGAGATAGAGTTTAGGCTAACCTACTACTATAGTCATGTCCAAGGAAACTATAGTTATATTAGTGATTCTTCATATGAATGCGGATTAAATTGGTAAACGATTAATAGGTTAATTGTGTGAATCGTTAGGTTAAGTACATCCCTCGGGTCACTTCTTTCATATCCGGTTTTATCCCTTATAAATTTTTGAGTTTTGTTTTATTATTTCTCTCTTGATAAATTGTTGCCTGAATAATAATCAAGATTTTGTGTTAATTAATTGATGTGTTCTCGAGTGGCGTCCCCCGGATACGATATATATACTGTTATTTTACTATCAATTTATTTTGGTAGAAATATAGTGATTAAATTTTGGCGCCGTTGCCCGGGACTGTTTAGATTGCATAGTGATAATTTTCTCGATTGTAGTTATTAATTCAGCGCTTTAAAATAAATAAATTATTATTCGTGTTTTTTCTCGATCTCGATTTGTTTTTATCTCTTCAGCAGCAAGGCATGATTACAAGATCTCAAAGGAAAGAAATTATTCCTCGAATCTTGAGATTGAAAGGTCACATAAGAGAGAGAGAGAAAGAAGACAATGTGCAATGGTCGAAGGCAGTTTCAAGGCCATGATAGAATGGCGAGATGGAGAGATGTTAGAAGAATGCAACGCCAACTCGGGCTGAATAATCGATGGGCTGATGACGAAAGCACAACCTATACCGCTTAACCACATGTACGCACCACCGAGATCGGCCCAAGGTGGAGGATGGGGTCGAACGTCAACGCAAATAATTTCGAGTTAAAGCTCGCCCATCAAGCACGATACAAGCAGAGCGGCCAGGGAGGAGGATCAAGACCCCAATGCACACTTGAAGCGCTTCGATATCTATGATACTATCAAGCGGAACGGAGTGCCTACCGATGCCATCCGGATGCGGATGTTCGGATTTTACCGAGGAGTCGATTTAAAGAATGGTTCAAGAGCTGGGCGACAGATCACGGATTACCACGTGAGCAGCTCATGAAATTTCGCCCAAATACTTTCCACCGCTAAGGCACATAAAATCATTACCGAGATCTCCCATTTTTCACAATTGGGAGATGAGTCATTGTTTGAGGCTTGGGAGCGATTCGTAACCGCCGTAAAATGTCCACAGCATGGGTTCTCACCAGAGCAACAAGTGACACAATTTTATAGTGGGCTCAATGCTAACACCTAGAGCATTGTTGATGCGTCAGCCGGAGGATGCCTTCTCAATAGAGGAATAGATGAAGCGTTGAGAATAATTGAGGAGATGGCATCCAATGCTTATCAAGGGTCATGGAGAGACGGCCGATCGTAAGAGTGGTCATGAGTCGACGATAAGTATGATGATCTATTGTAGAAATTTACAACTCGCAGGAAGGGAGACGGTCGAGAGGAAAGGGCGATGATCGTGGCCATGGCGCTAGAATATCGAGGAGGTTCAATATTTGAACCAAAGGAGTAATGGCCTGGGGAATCGAGTGAATCCGCCTATAATCCCAACAATAGGAATCATCCCAATTTTTCCTATGCCAATGCATTGTAATGCTCAAAGAACCGCCACCGGTTTTTGTTAATAATGGAATGATTGTGGAGCCCAAGAAGCCGAGCTCGAGGATATGATGCAACAATTGTTGGCGAGCAATCGCAAATAGCAACGAGTCACCAACAAATTGTGGCTCAAAGAAATATTCGATCCAAAGAACTTGGGAATAGGATTAACGCCCGGAGAAGTACAACAACGCCATCAACAATACAAAGGATAGCCATGGGAAAACAATTGAAGATGTTGGAAACCAAGTGGGGCGATGGCCAATGAGAGAGTCTGGGGTGACAGTGCAAGGTCAATTCCCAAGCAACACCGAGCAAAACTGAAGAATCATACCTCCGAATCAATGCAATGCGATATATTTGAGGAGTGGAGCTCATATGAAAGTCATCCGAAAACCAAGAGATAAGCAATACGGTGAAAGGAAAGAGAGAAGAAGAAAAGAAGGCGAGGATCGGATGAATTTCGCCGCGAAGTGTCCTCGTGAGTTTTCGCTGCGAGATCAAGTCGCGAGGAAAGCCTCGCTCGAGAAGAAGAACGACCGCAATGTTCCTCGTGAGGAAGGATCGCGGCGAAGAGACGCGAGCCCAGACGGAGAGCATGTCGCGACATTACCTCGCGATGAAGCATCGCGACAAAAGGTCGCGAATAGAGACAGCGAGCGGCTCGCGAGTGAGTCCAGAGAGAGTGTCTTGCGAGGGAAGGAGAGCGAGGACCATACGCGAAGTCACGCTGAAGGCGTGAAAGACCAGACGTGCACAAAGCCTGCAGCCCCACTTCCTCAACGCATCGGGAAGACAAAATATGATGAGGAGTACGCCCGCTTCAAGGAGATATTCCAGAAAGTTAACATTAAAATACCTCTCTTTGATGCACTCAGGAATATTCCTGACACGCCAAATTTCAACGATGCAGCGGCTAATAAGAAGAAGTTGGGAAAATTCGACAAGATCAACCTCTCTCAAGAATGCAAAGGTTATCTTGCAGAAAGTTATCACGAAACAAAAAGACCCGGGAGCTTCACGTTGAGTGCGAGATTGCGAGCACATGTTTCCCAACGTCTTGTGTGATTTGGGAGTCGAGTATCAATCTGATGCCCTTATCTGTGTTCAACCGCTGAGTGGGCAAAATGAAGAAGACATCAATTTCATTAATGATGGTCGATGTGTCATTGCATATCCTAAGGCATAGTTGAAAATGTGTTGGTAAGAATTCGGGATTTTATCTTTCCGCCGACTTTGTGTATTTTAGACATTCCTGAATTTAAAAATCAACCACTAATCTTGGGTCGGCCTTTTCTAGCAACTGGTCGTGCTTTGATTGATGTGCAGAAAGACGATCTGACGTTTCGTGCCAACGATGAGGAGTTAAAAATTTCAATCTATGACACCATCAAGCAACACGATAATCCAGAGCAGGAAGAGTTGTAGGGAAAACTGATTTAGCCCTCTCCCGAGGATCTATCTTGGATGTTTAATTCACCATACATTGATTATATACCTAGCATGCACCTATATAATTAATTGCAACACGTAGGGGTTTTCTCGTGTTTACCTTTGAATTTGTCGGGGATGAACGGATCAAGACTCGTGCTTTGACCTTCTGGACTGTATCCCGATTGCCCAATCACCAACGTCGAGTGAGGACGATCTATGGAGAATGCTTCCGAAAATCACCCAATGCTCTCTCCAAACTCTCGAAAATTCCTCACAATATTCTTGTGATTCTCGAAAATATGTGGTAGGTAATTAATCATTAACCTAGACTTTATCTCTTACCGTATATTTATAATGCATTACCTTAATCCCACAAGGAAATGATCCATGCATATCCCATAAATATAATTATATCCTCAGTAGGATAAAGAGAATAAAATCCTTACCATATTGAGCATAGGGGGCCGATTTTCTCTCGCTTACGGGCCGGATGGGCCACCAGGATCAAATGCAAGGAATAAAGATGGACCTCAAATAAATTAATTATCTTATGTTCACCTCGTAACATAAATTAATTTATAAACATTTATTCATGCCACTAGAGAATAAATGCCGACTTACCCTTTATTACCAAGGTGAGTCGGGCTTGCACTTAGACATTACGAATCTCAGATTTAAGATATCGACGTCCATTAATTATTTAGAGCATTCTCGATCGCTTAAAATAATTAATATCTTTAATTCCTTAAGTAGTACCACTCAACCTTATTATTGTACTTGAGCTAACTCAACCCGCAGGTTTAGTACAATAAACCTTTGAGCTCCTTAAGGACGCCATCATCCTAAACGGATACGGTGACTGACATGATAACTAGCATGACATACAAGCACCGCCACCACCCAAGACGCGGAGAATATTGGGTTAGAACATATAACCTCACCCATAACAAGTCAAAGTGATGGTCAAGAACTCATACTCACCTAATACCTTATCGAGGTTTAGATCATCGTAAGTCACCGAGATCTAGGTTCTTCACGACGGTCGATAGAAGAACTCATCTCACTTTGATCCATCAATACGCCGTAGACGCATCAAAGATAGACAAGCAACCAAGTCAAGTCACTTATCTATACCGCAGCCTATACCGACAACTCGTCCTCAAGTTGTCTCACCGTGATTCTTTTATATCTCATTAAGTTTGACCAATCATATGCACTTCGTGATCTTCTACACATCGTATGATCTAACTTATATATGAGATAAGGACATGATATATGCAATCAAGTAATCAATTCAGATAGAGATTGTAATAGTGGTAATAGAAACATTGTATACAAGCTCAACCAAAACTCGCTTTCAAGATACAAATCCAACAATCTCCCACTTATACTAAAGCAAACTTTAGTATACAATGTGTCTCTCTACTAGCTATTACAAACAAAACCATCACTTTGATTCTCCCACTTATACAAAAGTTTTTTCTAAGTGGGTGCCATCAAGTTTAATCCATGTCCTCAAACGCACTTCGTAGACTTTTGCGGCAGGCTTTTGTGAATGGATCCGCTAGGTTATCCGTCGATCAATCTTTTCAATCAGACGCCCTCATCTCACGATTTCTCGTATGACATGGTACTTTTCTCTATGTGTTTGGTCGCCTTGTGGGTCCGTGGTTCCTTCGAGTTTGCCATCGCACATGAGTTATCACAAGAAACTATGATACTCTTGGGCAAACCATGTACCACACCTAGATCCATGAGATAGTTCTTGAACCATACAGCCTCCTTAGCAACCTCCGCTGCTACATATTCGCTTCCATGGTAGAGTCCGCATGCATCGCCGCTTGCACTCCGCCAGATACGGCCCACCTCCCAAGGTAAACACATACCGAGGTGACTTTTTCTCATCACGGTCACTTTGGAAATCTGAGTCAGATAACCCAAAGGCATTAGATTATCTCGCATGGTAAACCAACCCTATAATCTCGAGTCCTTTCGTGTACTTGAGTATATGCTTTATCGCAACCAATGAGCTTGTCCAGGTTAGATCGATATTCAGCTACTATGCCACCGACAGCGTATATCGGGTCTCAGACATAGCATTGCGACATGAGACTTCCCACGCGGAAGCAAGGAACTTGTCTCATTTCCTCTATCTCTTTGAAGTCATAGGTGACCGCCTTAGATAAAGGAACGCCATGTGTGAAAGGTAGCAATCCTTTCCTCGCGGTCTCGCATACTAAAATGAGTAATCACAAGATCAATGTAAGACGCCCGAGATAAGCTCAACATTTTCCTCTTGCGATCTCGTAAACCTTGATCCCAAGAATGTACGCATCTCCTAAGTCTTTCATTTGAAACCGATCGGATAACCAACTCTTTACGCCCCGATAACAACTTCACATTGTTGCCAACTAGAAGAATGTCATCTACATAAAGTGCAAGAAATACCACATCTCGGTTGACATCTAAACGATACACACAACTCGCTAGGCAACTGGTAAATCCATAGGACTTTACCACCTCGTCAAAGCGTAAGTTCCGTGATTGTGAGGCTTGCTTAAGCCCATGAATGGACTTCTTAAGCTTCCATACTAGATGCTCTTCACCTTCACCACATAACCTTCGTTGTCTGACATAGATGACTCTACCTTCCTCAAGGTAACCGCTTAGAAAAGTGGTTTTCACATCCATTTGCCAAACCTCTAGGTTCAAGTGGGTCGCTATGGCCAAAAGAATTCGATGGACTTGAGCATTGCTACAGCGAAAAGGTCTCATCGAAATCGATGCCCTCAACTGAAAGTGTACCCTTTCGCCACAAGCCCAGCTTTAAAAGTCGAAACCTCTTAATCAATCTCTTCCTTTGTATACCTACTACTACCTATGACTTCCTTGCCATCCGGTAGAGGTGTCTTTCAGATACATCCATAGTCAGTTATGGACTCAATTTCTAAGTCCATAGCGTGCCATGATCTTGCATCAATGTCTTATATCGCCATTTGACGTCCATGGGTCGATTATCGCTCGCTCGCTTCGGGACTAAACCAAGATTCACCCACGAACATAAATCGCTTGGGTTGACGAACAACCTTCCACTACGACGCAGGCGCCATCGGCACAATGGCAACGGTGGGTGCAGAACTTGTGGTTCTCATCTGCACAACTTGCTGGATAGGAGCCACCAGACGGCCGGTATCTCCGGTGGAACTCGACCCACTTCAATTTCTTGAAGTATCCGTGTCGATCCCTCCCACTAGACACGACATCTTGCACTTTCGCTTAATCGGTGGTGGAATACGATCATCTTCTAATTCTCAAGAATGATTTCAACTTTGGATTTATGGTTTGTCATATAATCCTCTTCTAAGAATCGGCATTAGTGCTAATAATGACCTTCCGATCCTTAGACTATAGAATAAACCACTTTTCGCTCCTCTAGGATAGCCAATAAACGATTTTGCGCGGATCTAGCCTCCAACTTATCGCCCTTCTTGTTCAAAGACATGTCGGATCGCCCCATATCTTTATGTGGCTTAAACCAGGCTCGCGCCCAAACCACAACAAGAAAGGGATCTTTCGATCGACTGGATGGTACTAGATTTAGCAAGTATGTCGCCGCTTTCTAAGGCATACCCCGTAATCTAAATAGGCATTGTTGCATAACTCATCATTGATCTAACCATTTCCAAAAGAGTCCTATTTCTTCGCCTCCCGACACACCATTTTTTGTGGTGTGCCCCAAGTAATCTTATTTGGGAGGTAATCCCACACTTCACTAGATAGTCCAAAAACTCACATCGAGGTATTCCCCACCGCGATCGCATCGCAAAGGATTGATACTTTTACCAAGCTTCGCTCACTTCCGCCTTAAACTCTTTGAATTTTCAAAGCATTCGGACTTCACTTGTGCAAGCGGTATATGTATCCGCATCTTAAGTAATCGCCAATGAAAGTGACAAAATACTGCATTCTCCACGAGCTTGTGTGGACATCGGTTCACACAGTCGAATGGACTAGCTCCAACACTTCTTTCGCTCTATAACCCTTCTTTCATGGTCCGGTCGACATCTTTCCTTATATACAGATTCGCAGATCGAACCGAGTAACCGTGAGATTACCCAACGCCCATTCTTAGCCGCCTTGATCCTATTTAGATTGATGTGACCTAATCTAAGATGAGAAATGTGGTGTCATCTTGCTAAGAAACTTCTCTTCTTAAGGTTTGATGTAGATGCAACATAGTTATAGGTATTATGTTTGCGTAAATAGTATAAAGCTTAATTATATAGATAACTTCGTTATTTCTTATGATAGAAACACCACTATCAAAAATAACAGTAATATCCATGAATAAACAATTTCAAACAGAAACAAGGTTCCACGAAAATCCGCACATATAAAACATCTTTCAATACTAAAATTGTTCTATCAAAACATAAAGTAACATCTCCGACCGCAACGGCCTCGACTTTCGCGCGCTGCCCATGGAGATCGTTATCTCGCCATCATGCAACTCTCTTGTCCGCAGAACCCTCGCAGGTGTAACAAACATGATCAATCGACCCGTGTCTACTACCCATGAATGAGTAGAAAAGTCGCTAAACATGTTTCACATTAAAGCAAATGGCGCACTGAGCCTTGAGCATAGGGCACTTGGCCTTCCAATGCCCGCCTTGCCGCACTTGAAGCACTTGCCCTTCTCCTTCGCTTCTTTAAGCCTCCGGTGCGCTCATGTTCTTGCTCCCATTACTCCCACTATTTCCTTCATCTACCACCTTTGGTGCCCCTTTTCTTTTCCATTTTGCAACGGAAAATTTGGGCCCCTAGATGTGCTAGCAAGGGCATGTGCTCCTTTACCCATAACTCCTTCCGTGGCCACGAGATCATTAAGCAACCGACTAAGTGTATACTCGGTCTTGCTCATGATCGCATTCACGCCGAAAATTCTCAAAAGACTTGGTAGTGTATTGAGGATGATATCGACCTCGCTTCACCGTCAATACCTCCTCCCAACCGATCAAGACTATCCATGAGATGAGTCATGGGAGACATGTTCATGGACCGAACTTCCTTCTTCCATCTTACACGCCAAGATTTCTCTCATTGTGTGGAAGCGATCGTCCGATCCGATTGCCCAAACTTACTCTCAAGACTTGACCATATTTCGATCAAGGTCTACCATCGATCGATGTGCAATGCAAGCCTTTGGAAATTGTAGTCATCATATAGCACTTGGCCATATTGTTCGACTTATGCCAAAGTCGCTTGATTCTCGCCGCTCATTAGTCGATCGTCGATGGGGCATCGGGTTTAGGAGTAGTGAGAACAAACATGTGTTCTTCAAATGATAAGAACATATTCCATGTTTCATTTCCACTTGATAAAATTTGGACCGGATATGGATTTTGTGCGAGCATATTGATAATCGGTGTAAGAGACATATCCGAAAAGATAATGTAAACACATAAGCATACGATCGCACATAATTAGTGAATAAAAATATTGTAACCTTTGATAAAACAATATCGATTGAAACCTCCAATCGCCCAAGGAATCCCACATGCAAGCCACGTGTGGACGTTTACATGAACCCCCGACTGCACTAAAATATACCTTTTAGTCGCTTAATTTCAATCCATGTCAACTTATCCTTATGACAAATGAAATTAATGATTGGACCTTACTAGACCACATCACTATCGCAGAAGGGACTTCGTGGGAAGTTGTACTGAGGTGATGTCTATGCAATGACCACAATTTTAATAAAGCAGAAATGAATTCTTAGAATTGGCATACTCACTAGGACCATACCGCTTCCAATTCCACGACATGCAATGAACGATTAAAAATAAAATAAAACGTTCATCGTGGCCCACTCGTGGAACCTGCACTTTCTTGCCTAATCTATTACATAGAATTGCAAAGCATGATCTTCATAATCTTCTAAACGGCCCTCGCGCACGGGCACGGACCGGATTCGGCCGAAAAATTAGGTTACGGTCGGAAAATCGGTGCGGGCGGGTTTGGGCCGGGCAGCGCTAGGGCATGCCCCGTGCGTGCGCCAAAGACATCGCCGTTGTGCGTGCGCAAGCGTCTCGCCCACCGCGGCGCCACACGCCCGCCGTGAGACGCCGCCGCCCACCGACCGCCGAAGTCGTCGCGCTGCCCGCCGAGGTCGCCAAGTTACCGCCGAGTTCGACTCACCGGTGAGTGTCGAGCCGCCTGCCTGCTACCGAGGCCGCCGAGGACGACCGCCGAGGTCGCCGAGCACCGCCAAGCTCGACCGCCGGCATGTGGAGCCATCGCCGCCTGTTCTGTCGCCAAGGCTACCGGGATGACCCACCGAGGTCGCCGAGCACTACCGAGCTCGACTCGCCGAGGCATGTCGAGCCGCCGCCGCCTCTTCGCCGAGGACGACTGCGCGCGACCCGCCGAGAACGACCGAGTGCCTTCGCAGTGCGTTGCGCGCGCGCTCGAGGCTTCCGCGCACACGTGCGCGCCGTGGCCGAGCGCCCGAGCGCCCGCACAAAAACGCGCACCCAGCTGCCGCCCGCACAAGACGCTGCGCGCCACGCATGACCCCGCCCGCCCGCACGCCTTATCCGCCGAGCTATCGAGAAAACACGCACACACCGGGTGGCGCGATCATGCAGCGCCAGCGACGCCAGCGCGTTGCCGTCCGCATGCCGTCCGCCCGGCGCCCGCTTTTTCGGCGACGCTTCGCGTCTCGTTCTTCATGCTTCGTCTTCGTTCTTCTTTACGTATAAGATTTACGTAAAAAATCTAATCTAACCACGGATTTTCGTGGTGAAAACAAAATCGACAAAAATAAAACGAGCCACGATGAACCATGATTCACATTTAATATATTGCGCACGTAATAATCAAACGTGAATTAATCCAACAGAAGCGAAGATATCGATCCCGTGCTCGATACCAATTGTAGGAAAATCGATTTAGCCTCTCCCGAGGATCTATCTTCGATGTTTAATTCACCATACATTGATTATATACCTAGCATGCACCTATATAATTAATTGCAACACGTAGGGGTTTTCGTGTTTACCTTTCAATCTGTCGGGGATGAACGGATCAAGACTCGTGCTTTGACCTTCCGGATCGTATCCGGTTGCCCAATCACCAACGTCGAGTGAGGATTATCTATGGAGAATGCTTCCGAAAATCAACCAATGCTCTCTCCAAACTCTAGAAAATTCCTCACAATATTTCTTGTGATTCTCGAAAATATGAGGTAGGTAATTTATCATTAACCTAGACTTTATCTCTTACCTTATATTTATAATGCATTACCTTAATCCCACAAGGAAAGGATCCATGCATATCCCATAAATATAATTATATCCTTGTAGGATAAAGAGAATAAAATCCTTACCATATTGAGCATAGTGGCGCCGATTTTCATCTGCTTACGGGCCTGGATGGGCCAGCCCAGGGATCAAATGCAAGGAATAAAGATGGGCCTCAAATAAATTAATTATCTTATGTTCACCGAACATAAATTAATTTATAAACATTTATTCATGCCACTAGAGAATAAATGCCGACTTACCCTTTATTACCGAAGGTGAGTCTGACTTGACTTAGACATTACGAATCCCCGTATTTAAGATATCGCACGTCCATTAATTATTTAGAGCATTCGATCGCTTAAAATAATTAATATCTTTAATTCCTTAAGTAGTACCACTCAACCTTATTATTGTACTTGAGCTAACTCAACCTCGGGGTTTAGTACAATAAACCTTTGAGCTCCTTAAGGGACGCCATCATCCTAAACGGATACGGTGACTGACATGATAACTAGCATGACATACAAGCACCGCCACCCCAAGATGTGGAGAATATTGGGTTAGAACATATAACCCTTACCCATAACAAGTCAAAGTGATGGTCAAGAACTCATACTCACCTAATACCTTATCGAGGTTTAGATCATCGTAAGTCACCGAGATCTAGGTTCTTCACGACGGTCGATAGAAGAACTCATCTCACCGTGATCCATCAATACGCCGAGACGCACCGGCATAGACAAGCAACCAAGTCAAGTCACTTCTTATCTATATCAAGATCCTATACCGACAACTCGTCCTCAAGTTGTCTCGCTTTGATTCTTTTATATCTCATTGCTTGACCAATCATATGGACTTCTCGTGATCTTCACACAATCGTATGATCTAACTTATATATGAGATAAGGGACATAGATATATGCAATCATGTAATCAATTCAGATAGGAGATTGTAATAGTGGTAACAGGAAACATTGTATACAAGCTCAACCAAAACTTCTTTCAGTATACAAATCCAACAAGAGTGTCATTCAATCACTATTGTTGCAGCTAGCCAAATCTCGAGCTTGGATGTCAACCGGCCAGTTAACAAGGGTGCTACAAAGAAGAAATGGACTCGGCATGGAACTCCGAGTGATTCATTCAAGTTTGGGGGGAGCCACTTCCACGCTCAGTGGTAGTCTGAGGTCAATGCAAAATATGGAGGCAAGCATAGATTTGGGAAGAAGTCTGCTGCCAAAACGCCAGATTGATCGAGGTTAGTATTGGTCTAGCTAAAGACATTTAAATTTAGCACTTGTTGGGAGGTAACCCAACGTTTTTCTTTGTTTTGTGTGTTTTTCATTTTTGTTTTGTTTTCTTTTGGTTTGTTTTTGGTTTGTTTTTCGTGTTTGGGTTTTGTGTCTGTTTTGGGTTGAGTTGATTGACGAGCAGCCGATGATGAGAATTGTTTTTATTAGAAAATTTGATTGCAACTGATTTTGTGAGACAAAGCATGTTATGATTATTGCGAGTATTGAGCCTTTGAGAACTTGATCACATTTTGAAACCCGTGAGACTTGAGCTTTTAACCATCATATCTTTTCGCCTTGTTTTTCTCGTGTGAATAGTTTGAAATAGCATGTGTTCTCTAGAACTTGCTCTGGATCTTTTTCGAGGTTGCATTGATATGCTTAAGAATTATGAGATGATATTAGGCATTCTTTTCTTAGCCTATACACTATCCAAACACTAACCTGTTATTTTATTATCCTTTGACGAGCCCGTTTGAGCCTACCTAATTCTTTCATATAGCCGTGGGTTGGGTTATGTAGTTAGTATGATATTTGGTTAATTGAAATTGAGGGTTGAGAAAAAGAAAGATAAGAAAATAGATGTTGAGAAAGTGATAATTAAAATAGTTGCTTACCCATACAAGTTCAAAAAAAAAAAAATGGTACAAGTACGTGAAAAGAACATAAATGGGTAAGTAGCTAGTGCTTTGAGATGAGTATATCGCTTATATGAAAATTGTGGAATTCTTATTAAAAATGACTTATTGGTATGGAGAATTGAAATGAATTTGTGAAAGTTTGGGAATTATGTCTTGTGATACTTATGATGTTTTTCATTATGGGATTATGAGTCACTTAGCCTAAATATATCCTACCTTACCAAAGAGCCTATATTATAACCTTTTATAAGACCTTGTTGATCTTAGTTCTTGAGCACATATTTGAACAATGGAGAATTAGACGATTTGCAAGCTTATGGTAGATTCCATGTATTTTTAAACTTTGAGAGTATACACATCCTCCTTGATACACTTGAGTGTTTGAGTTTTCTTATATATATATCCATGTCGTGAGGATTCAAGTTTAAGAAAGCTTGTGCTTATGATTTTTATGATATGTTGAGTTTAACGAAAGAGGTTGTGATTTGATTCATTTGCTTTAATCTTTTATTGCTCATTGCTCTGAGGCTTATTGCTTTTGTCGTTCGACTCTTTGCCAATCTTTGGTTCTCTCCTTTGTTCTGATTTGTTTGAGGACAAACAAAAGGTTAAGTTTGGGGAGTTGATGTTCTCATTTTTACCGATTTATAAGGCCATATTTGTTTCGCTTATAATTGATAAGTGATCTTTTGAGTGTCTTTTGATATATTTATGTTTACCTTGGAAGATATTGTGCATTCGTGTTTCATGTCATTTTAGCACAGGTTTTATGTCAAAAGGTGGATCACGATAAAGAGGAATCAATAGCCCGATCATGAGCTCGTCTGAAGAACTGCTTGAAAACGACGTTGAATATGATGAAATGAATTTGACAAGGATGGATGTATAAAGTTTACTATGTTAAATAGCATCTTGATAGGAGTCCGTAGGCGCAAACGGATCACAACCAAGTCCGGACGAGAGAGAACGGAGCAAACGGCCAAGTCGCCAAGACGCAGGAATTACGCCTGAGCCGTGCTGCACCGCTGGTCGCGAGTAGGTGAAAGATTCGAGGCGGTTCGGTCCAAAACCGAACCGAACCCAAAACCAAAACCGAATTTTTAAAAACCCAAACCGAACCGAACCGATTAATGTACAAAACGAATCAAACCGAACCAAATATTCGGTTTGGTTCGATTCGATTCGGTTTTAACCGAATTAAAATTAAAATTAATATAAATATTATAATATATATAATATAATATATAAATATAATTATATATATATAAATATATATAATATTAACCAATTTAAATATTAATAATATAAATAAACATATATATAATATATATATAAAAATAAAATAAAATATAATAATAATTAATTAAGGCGGTTCGGTTTAAAACCGAATTTTTAACTAAATCAACCCGAACCGAATTAATTCGGTTTTGAAAATTTGAAACCGAACCGAACTGGAATTATTGTTAAAATCGAACCAAACCGCCCATTTCGGTTCGGTTCGGTTCGGTTTTTCGGTTCGGTTCGGTTTTACTCACCCCTAGTCGCGAGGCTAACTCGCGAGGAAGAGCCGATTTGCAGCTCTTTTTGAACTCTTCGCATGCCTCCTTCGTGACTCAAGGATGCATGCACGCCTCGTGAGGTAGGGTGACTTGGTGTGCGTATATTCATGCGCGCACACATGAATTGGAGGGATTTGGACGAGAGCTTTGGGGAATTGGAGAAGAGCTTTTATTTTTTTTACAGAACACTTTTATTCTCTCTTCTTTATTTTTCTCGCACATTTACAGAAGACCTTTGAGCGTAGCTTACAGTTATATTTTAGTTCCAGTTTTAGTAGTCTAGTTTTTATTCAAGATTCCAGTTTATCTTCCGGATTCAAGTCGCTACAATTGTTCTTCGGATTCCTACGATTTTATCTATCTAATTCAGTTTATGCTTTATTTATTTATTTATTGCTTTAGTAATTTAATTATGCGTAACTAATTTCCGTATTGATCCTAGGGTTTGTATGTCTGACTAGATTCGTATAATTTATCCGTTGATACTGTTGTGCCGTCCCATTCATGATTTATGATTCTTGGCTTTAATTCTCATGTGTTGGTATCTGATCAATATTAATGCATGCTAGTTATGTGATTGATGTCTTGGCGGAATTAATTGCATAATCGATATCCGGAATTCATAATGATTTTGCCTTGAGACACAGCGGAGATAGGTGAAGCTGTAGGAGGTTAAATCTTTGTGTGCTTTTGGTAATTAGCTTACTTTCTTGAGACCAGCGGAGATAGAGTTTAGGCTAACATACTACTATAAGTCGTCTGGCGGAAACTATAGTTATATTAGTGATCCTTCATATGAATGCGGATTAAATTGGTAAGCAGTTAATAGGTCAATTGTGTGAATCGGTTGGGTTAAGTACATCCTCGGGTGGGTCTTTCATATCTGGTTTTATCCCTTATAAATTTTTGAGTTTTGTTTTATTATTTCTCTCTTGATAAATTGTTGCTCGAATAATAATCAAGATTCTATGTTAATTAATTGTCGTGTTCTCAGTCGCATCCTCGTGGATCGATATATATATCTTTGCTGTTTTACTATCAATTTATTTTGGTAGAAATATAGTGATCACCCTCTCCCTCTCCCTCTCCACCGTGTCATATCGAGAGACGCCCTCGATAATGAGTCCGGCTATCCGGTGCAGATCCCCCGCTGCCGCAGTCGCATCCTGAAAATCATACCGTTAAAAACACATCACAGAAGGAGATAATGGCGGATACGAAATAAATTTGTACTTGCGGAAATGATATAGGAGAGCTTGGGATCGGCACCTCGTAAGTGATCCGAGTACGGGTATCTCCCGCCGATGTCGGACCTGACCTCGGCTGAGGTGCCGTGGTCCTCGTTCCAACTGATCGAGCTCGGCCACCACTAGGGGCCCCTTGCTCTGTTCGGCCAACCTCGCCTTCTTCGCCGGCGGCCTCGGGCTCGGAGATCGCCTCGAGAGACGATGGCCGACACCTTCGCCTTCTTACGCGCCTCGAGCTTCACTACACAATAAGAAGAGGAGTTGATTAGCATAAAGACATCATCAAAAATATAAATAAATAAAAAATAAAAAAAGGGGGCCCTCACCCCGATCTGCCCCAGATCCCGAAGCTCCCGATCTATAAGGGCTCAGCCCGACATCAACCAGTTTATCCTCAGTGTAGCTACATGATATTTCACCCAAGATGTTCAGTTGATCCTCTATAGCACTCGTGGCTTTGCACTTCACATCCCTCAACTTACCTATGCCCCACTCATACCTTAGTTGCCCCTCGGCCCGCAAAAAGAAGAACTTTGTTTGCCAATGGGAAACCTTTGAGGGGGCAGTCACTTTAAACGCTTACCAAGGTGACAAGTAGTACACACCCCCTATACTCTTAATGCAAAAAACGCATCAAAATTTCAAAAGAAAGCTTCTCGCCGAAGCCATGGCGGGCAAGCCCTAACCCTACCACCGACCTAATGAAGTTCGAGGTTAACTGGCAAATTGGAATTTGGTAATATTCTTTAATGCTCAAAAAAATAGGAGCCAAGGTAAACCTAAGACCGGCTTTCAAAGCATCACTATATACAGTCATAAATCCTTCCGGATGGGCCATCGCCCTATCCCCGGATTGCGGCAAACACCACCAGCACTCTGCCGGAATATGGAATTCCGAGTCTATCGTGCACATATCCACGGCGGTCAAAGACGAATGAACGTCCCTGATCTTATACCTATCCCAGGCGGCTGGTATCACCGGAACCCTAGCGCTCATGCTCGTAGACCTACCCGACAGGGTATAACAAGTATAATCCCGAATCTCCACCTCACTATCAACGAAGAAGATGACCGGGAAGATTCGTAAATCTCTGGGAGAAGACAGAGAAGAAGATGAGGAAGACATACTTTATCAAAATGAGATTTTGCTTCAACTTCGACGAAGTTCTGGAAGAAGACTAAAGGCACCACCGATTTGAAAATTTCTTTCTGGAGCTAAAATGGATGAAGACGAATGAAATGAGCAGTCTCCCTTTCTCCGCCTATTTAAAGTAAAATAGGCGCCCAAAACCGCTATTCAACTTCCCCGTGGTTACCCATGACTTGACGTGAGGTAGACGCAGCGTGATTGGGCGTCAACTAATCGGTGGCACACATGACGTAATATCCTAAAAGCGCTCGAGCGTACGGTCTAATCGCAATCATCACTCTAGCTCCAGCCCGATCACCCACCTCGACATCCTCTTAACGAAAGGACATCGCCATCCAACTTCGATCAACTAGTTCGGACCTCGGCAAATCATCCAAGTCAGTTCGGACCTCGGCAAATCATCCAATCCAGTTCGGATGAGATAATATGATTCCACTCGTTATCCAAAAAGCGGGAAAATCCTCGACAATAACCTCACCGAGCAACAACCAACCTCGGCAAAATACGCCCTTCACCTCACCTCGGCGTAGTTGTCACCGACTAATCGGGGCTATGATAGATATGGGCCCAACCGCTCAAGCCCAATGACTGGGCCCACCTAAGAACCGACCCACACGGTTAGGCCCAAAGCCCAACATCTAAACCCTATTCAAGATCAAATCTAAGAAAAGATATTGAAGGAGATACTCAAGGATCGAGCCTATCATCAGAGATCGGATCACACAAGGCAAGGGATCCATGGTAATCTTGAGGGATCCACAACATGTATAAATGGAGGTTAGATTGAAGATAGAGGGGTCAGCAACTATCGAATACTAGAGTTTTTAAATACATTCATTGTAATCGAACATAGTGAAAGTATTGAGGAATCATACCTCCGTGGACGTAGATCTTTATCTTGATCGAACCACGTAAAAACCTCTTGTGTTCTTTAACGTTTTCGCAAACTCACACACAAGATTTATCACACATATTTTCTTTTTATTTTCAATTATTATTATTTTTAAATTTCAGTTTCTCATATATCAAGTAATTTCATGGAAAATTAAATCTAGGAATAATTTTTTTAAAAATAGAATCTGTCGGCCACAAAAATTTATATCTTCTATCTTTCATGTTCCTAGTTGATAAATCTATCATTCGAATTAGGGATGTCAATGACTGAGTTTTACCCGAACTGGTCCGGAATCGTTTAAAACCCATTAAATTTTAATACAGTGGTTCGGATTCTGGTTCCAGACCTGCTTTAGACCCGGACCGCTTAGATCCATAGTTTGATGGTCCAATCCGGTTCAGGTCTGGTTCGATTTTAAATGGAACCAATACTTATTTATTAGTTCTGATCCGAATAAAATCCATATATTGACAATCCTAAGTTTAAGTAGGCTTGTCAATAAGTCAGTTTTATCCATACCGATCTGAAATCACTCATAGACAATTAAATTATAAAGTAACGATTTCAGTTTTAGTTCTTGTCCGGTTCTGGTTCCAGACCCGCTCAGATCGGATCGTTTAAGACCCATAGTTGATGGTCCTGGCCCGATCCGAATCGAGTATCTAATGAGTCGGTTCTAGAACCAAAATAATTACTTATTTATTAATTCTGATCCGGATAAAATTCATCAATTGACATTCCTACTTCGAACCCTAAACCAACAACTTGTGTTGCACCCCTCTCTCGTCCAGGATTCAAACGAAGCCATCTAATACGCCGTGGTAGAAAATACATGAAATCCTCTCTCCCATTGGGTGTGCTACTCAGTATCCCACTTTCACTTTTTTTTAAGTTTTAAATCATTGTTTTTCTTCAGTTTTAATTTCTCATATTTTAGTACAACTTTAAAATGATTAATTAGAGTTCATTAATCCATATTAAAATTGAGCCTAAAAGAAGATATTGAAAATTGAAGGATTAAAATGAGATGATAATTTTTTAATTTAACCATCAAAATTAAGAGAAACAAGATTTAGTGGAGAGCATAAAAGGAATTTATTTGGTCATTTAAGTTCCTAGAATCGAGACGGTCTTTTGTGTGCTCAGCTTCACGATGCGCACATGAGACCACACAAATGTAATGTTCTCTCTCCTCTTTTCATCTCTAGACACGCATTAAATATGAGGAACTATAGGCTGTCGTATCCCATCATATATAGCTATTATTAAGGGAAGGCTATGCATTTAATATTAATTAATTTTAGTGTATTTATTTAATTTTTATTTACTTAGAATTTAATTTATTCTATATGAGATTTAATAAATTCTGATTGTGAATTAATAATTCTAACAAAAATTAATAAAAATTAATTTTTAATTAATAAATCCTAATTGTAAATAAATAAAACCTAATTTTCAATAACTAAATCCTAATTTTTAATTAATAAATCTTAATTTTGAATTAGAGTTTTGATTGTGAATTAATAAATTCTAACAAAAATTAATAAACTTTAATTTTAAATTAATAAATCCTAATTGTAAATAAATAAAACCTAATTTTCAATAACTAATTACTAATGTTTAATTAATAAATTCTAATTTGAATTTCTAAACCTTAACTGGAATTACTAAATCCTAATAGGGATGGCAATGAATCGGATCTGAACCAGACCTGGCTAGGTCCAAGTCCAGATCAAATTTTTTTCGCTTGAGTTCAGATCCGTCCAGATTTATTGGGTCTAAAAAAATTAGATCCGGATCCGGATCCATAAGATCCGTAGGATCCATGATCTAGACCCGGATCCACATGTCTTCTCTTCTAAAATAAATTCTAAATCGACTAAGTCCAGAAGGGGTGGAGATCGAGCTCGGACATCCAGGAAATAACCTCACCTTTGAGGCAAAGTCTCAGATCAAAGGTACGCCTAGGGCTGGGGAAACTGTTTTCGGTTATCGGTTAATACCGAACCGAACCGAAACTGTGCCATATTCGGTTAACCGTATACCGCATATTCGGTTTGCGGTTCGGTTTGCGGTATAATATTTTATTTTATTTCGGTTTTCGGTTAACCGATAACCGAACGGTTATTAACCGAAAATCTTTTCTATTTTATTAATTATTTTAATTTTTATAAATCTATAAAAACTAATTACTAATATTAATTAAATTTAAACCCTATTACTCTAATGTATCAAATTACTCTAATGTATCAAATTATCATTGCATGAACATGATAGTTTGTTGATGGATTGATGTTGATTGCTTTGATTTATTGATGGATATTGGATGAAATTTTTATGGACATTAAAATTTGAAAAGTTTACATCCGATTGCAAAGTTGTATCTTATGACATGTCGTTTCTTATAAATTCATGTAATCTCAAAGCAATTTTTCGGTTTTTCGGTTAACCGAAAACCGAACCGCACTAACCGATGCGGTTTTTGGTTAACCGAACTTAATAAGCATTAGGTTTCGGTTATTAAATTTATGAAAATTTCGGTTCGTTAAAGAAAAATCGGTCGCGTTAACCAAACCCGAACTGCTTCCCACCCCTAGGTACGTAGGGATAACGGTGATGACTCCCAAGAGCTCTTATCGACGGAGTCGTTTGGCACCTCGATGTCGACTCATCACATCACAGGGTTGAAGAAGGTCCCAAGGGTTCGGTTGTTCGAAAAGACAAGGTAAGCTTTCTTATGCCGAAACCTAAATGTTAAGTCAGCAACTATTGGAAGAAAATGGAAAAGGAAGACCGAGTGGAATCAAAGAAACTAGCGAACTGATCACTAAATAGATCAAAATAATCCAACTTTTCAATTTATTAAGTGACTCATGGATACAAATCACGAGAATCCGTATTTTTTCTCGAATTTCACAGTAACATCATAATAATAATCAAAATACACAATAATACTGTAACAATTATTTAGAATTTCTATAATAATAACTATACAAAAAATGTTAGTTATAAATTTACTTTTGATTTCATGATAATAAATAATATTGCAATAGGAATAGAAGAAGTAGTACAATATCTTAAAAAATAGAACACTCATATCTAATTCAGATACAAAATTTTCTCAAATATAACATATAATTTATAATGTTATTGACCTATCATCCATTACCATAACCTAGTTTATCCAATTTCGAATAGAAAGAAAAATAATATAATATACTTATAAATACAAATAAAAATTATATATATATATATATATATATATATATATATATATAGGAGGTTCACGTGAGAACCAAAAATAATGAATTCATTGTGAAGATTGATGAATCTACTGGAAAAGTTACTGAATCTAAAAAAATGAAATTTTCGTCCCTTATGAGATTCGAACCCTGGTGAAAATTTCCGAATTTTTGAATTCAGTAACTTTCTCAACGGATTTATCAACTTTCATAATGAATTCATTTGGTTCTTAGTTTTTAGGATAAAAACAGTTCTCATTTGAACCTAGCTATCTATATATATATTAGTATATGGATACATGGACTGGATTTGGATCTCAGAAATTTGGATCCAAATCTAGATCCGAATTTTAAAGGAATGTTCGGATCCGATCCAGATTCATCGGGTCCCATTTTTTAAAATCTAGATCCTAAAAAATAGATATGAATCTACGGATTTGAATCGGATTCAGGATTCATTGTCATCCCTAAATTCTAACTGTGATTCCTAAACCCTAATTGTACATTAATAAATCTTAATTGGTTCACAATTCATGATGAGGCGAGTCTGTCACAAAGAAAGTCCTCGGACAGAGGATGCACAACTAGGGGTGTCAACGGGCGGATTTTACCGGACCGAACCGGTAATTTAGTATTGGTTACGGTTGCGAACCGCCCAAGAATACTAAACCGGACGGATCCGGACCATCAAATTATGGATCCGGATCGGGTATTACCCATTTCTAACCGGTTACCCACTGGATCTTAAACACATTTTAATCAAGAGAAACACCAATTTTAAACCGAGCAAATATACACCAAACTAATCCTCGTCTATTCTAACATATTCTTTGTATAATTAGGCGATATTCCACAATCATGGGGGAGGGAGGGAGGGGAGGGGAGGGAGGGAGGGAGGGAACCTATTGTGTACTCGGCTATAAATCATGTTGGGGGATGAACGAGAATAGGGGAACCTATTCATACTCAAGGTAATTTATTAGGTGAAGATGTGCTATCCCTACCGGGTGGGTGATTATAAGTCCGCAAGTCCCAGAGGGTGTGTCTGCTCCCCACAGGTCATTCGGGTTCGTTTAGTGTAGCCAACACCATGGAGAGTATCGATGGGTTAATAGGTGGGATCTAAGCCTAGTTAGTATAAGAAAACATGTATGTAAATTTCTCTAACGGAGGACTTAAGGTCAGTACATTTGTATTTATTTCTTCATTTTCTACAAAAAGCAAAATATGATGAACAAAAAAACCAGAACAAATGATATGAATTTTGGTAAATGATGGTTTTAGTAAATTAATTAATATTTCATAATTAAACTCAAATGTAAATTGTTCTTACAGAAAAAATGGATATGTAATGCTCAAATTTAAAAAAAAAAAAAAAAAAAAAAATCGACCGGTCGGACGGAACCGGACAAACGGGCGGGTCTTGACCGGTCCGGGTCCAACAGTTCTGGAACCGGAACCGAACCGTAACCGTTGTTTTAAAATTTAACGCTTTGAGCAGTTCCGGATCGGCCATGGTAAAGACCGCCGTTGACATCCCTATGCACAACCATGACAGAGCTCCCGCCGTTGCCAATACTCTTGGAAACTGCATCACTCATTCCATATGTCTATATCTTCTACAAAGAAACGCACTTTTTTAGAGTTTTAATTGAAATAGCTCAACTGCAGAATTGGAAATCCAAATCATGTTACGAAAGGTAAATTTCATTTTCTTTTTATTAGCGAGATAAAAAGAACTGGAAATCAAAATCGCATTACAAAAGTTATAACATCGAATGTCTATGTCATAATTTGTGCATTGAATCTGAAGCACCATATTGATTTATCAAGGGTTAATATTTATCCTCATGTTTAGACTATAAGGAGTGTTCATACGATAAGCACTCCTCTTATATATATATATATATATATAGGGGTGGGTTATAATAGAAACCAACACCTATGTGTTAACTAGGAACCATTATAGACCTTAGATTAATACTTAATGGACCGTTCAGATTGAGAAAATATTATAAATTAACTGCTTCATATCTTTATGTAATTAACAAAGCGTAGATTCCAGGATTTGGCTTATCAATTCGAATAAAAAAAAAGATCCCATATAATTTGGATTCTATACATGGGATATACATAATCTTAAATAAATATTAAGAGAATTTTTATTTAAACAATCAAACAAAGGTTGACTGAGAATTAAACAAAGGTTGGCGTAAATATTCAGAGGCAAATTATTCTTTCATGGGTACTAAACGCCAACTTAGACAGGAGGATATCGACAATGGTACGAGTAATTAATTCCGTTTTTTATTGTTGGAGACAAAATATTTCATCTATTTTGGTGTTATGCTTTTATTTTCGGTACGCATTAAAGGATTATAAAGAAAGCAGTCATGATGTTTGGAAGCAAACCTCAAGCGCAATAAAAGCATTAAGGTTAGTTAAAAAAAGCAGCTATGATGTTTTTGCAAGAAAGCAGCTAGTGTTTAATAACATCAATAAAGACATTCAAAAAATGATGTTGGAATCGATAAATTATATCATTAACGGCAATTTGAATATAAGTAAGTAAGCATTAAAGGATGATAAAGAAAGCAACTATAATGTTTACAAAATAATATTTTATACGATGGAAGCAAACTTTAAAAGTAATAAAAGCATTAAGGTTAGTTAAAAAAAGCAACATTGCATATACTTAATAATTGATGGATATACATAATCTTTGAGGGATTCATGTCAAATTTAAACAAATATACATAATCGAGGCATTGAGAATTAAACAAACATATTGCATATATAATTCAGAGGCAATTTATTGAAACTTAATTAAGAGACAATTTATTGAAAGGCACCAAGATAATGTTTTATATATTTAATCTATGAGAGACGTGTATATATATATTAGAGGTAATATATTTAATATTTTATATTATTCTCTCTTATCTAAAAATGGTTAGTGCAACATAGGAGAGAGAAACAATATATTGCATGATCCCAATAAATAAGATATTCGGTTAATTGGTTTATATAATAATTAAATTTAAATAATTACATATCATCAATTAATCTTATCCATCGATCGAAAAAAATAAAGGACTCAGATTGGTTCCAAGTTAACACACAGCGAAAACTTTTTATTTGAACTCTCCATATATATATATATATATATATATATATAAGGAATGTTAACGTAAAAATCATTTTATCGTGAAAACCAACAATAATGAATTTATTGTGTAAGTTGATGAATCATTCGATAATGTTACTGAATTCAAAAAAATAGAATTTTCACCTCTCATAGGATTCGAATCAAGGTGAAAATTTTTGAATTCTTGAGTTCAACAACTTTCATAACGAATTTATTTAGTTCTTGAATTTTAGGATAAAAATGGATAGACTTGAACCTAACTCTCTCTATATATATTCTTTTTTATTAACAAACATCAAGAATGATGATTAACCAACAAATAAACCGGAAACAGCTAACAATCACCTAAATCAATAGAAATTTCATGAATTCCAGACATTGGTGATTGATTAAAATCAGCTCAAAAATCGAAATTAACCGAATTTCTCTTCTTTTTTAGCTCATCGAAAATAATAGAAATTAAGATTATACTTCTTATCAATATTTTGAAAACCATATCGGACCGACTGATTCAACCAATTAAAAGTTAAAGTCTATATCTACGTATATATCTTATATCTGTGAATAAGATCAAATTCCAGTTGGTTGATTGATTGAGCAGTCAGTCCGCGGATGTAGAAGTTGATCTCTCCGAACCATGTAAAAACTAAGTGTTGTTTACTTTCAGTAACGTATTTACATTGCATATTATTGAACTGGACATTAATAGCACACGCAGCACAATATTGTTTTAAAACACTCTATTAGTATCAGTTTGATATTGAAGATATAAACTAAAAACTGACTAAGTCTATATTTGATTTAGTATTTTTTGCTAGTTTGAGTTTTCAGTAAAGTCAATAACTTAACCACCACATTCTGCAAATATATCGATTATCAATTCAACTAACTAGCTGCTCTAGCAGTCAGTATGTTTGTTAACTGGTATCACTCTAAACAAGACTCATCCATCGTCAATCGATCAACAAGATCGACATTAGTCTTGAGCGCCTTGATTAAACGACGATTCTGCCATCGTAGATCCGGTCTTGTAAAAGAAAAGTTTTAAATTTAACTATCAGGTGTATTCTCTCCCCTCATCCACATACACCAGTGCATTTCCCACAGGGACCATAATCGTGGTTCTTAAATATGATTATATTATTTTGGCGAAGCTTGCAAGTTAATGATTCTACCAGAATCATTATTGATTGGTTTGCAGTAGTTATGTCAGATGGAGTTATAGTTTATGTCTCCTTGAAAGTTGAGATATTGTTTGAAGACTTGATCTTGTAATTCTAGCTATAACGAATCTTTTTGTTTATGATAGGTGTGTCCAATTTGTACACGCAGTACAAAATATTGAAGAGGCTAAAATTGAGGTTGTTGGATCTGAGCGAGTGCCACCTGCTTGAAGGCATTGCCGATTGTTTACCCTTTATCATTTCTTTGACAAAAAATGGGAGAAAAATGAAGTGTTGGTTCTTAACTCTATATCTTTGTTGTTGTATATATTCTAATCTCGGTCTCTGGTTATGGGAGATTTTTATTATGAAGTCGAGATTCTTCATTGAGGAAGAATTTCAAGAGTTTTTAGTTCACACCGTATTTGCTACTCTGATGATTGACTCATTTAGTCTTAAGTTTTCTTGCTACATGTTTATTTCATGTTGATGCACCTTATTTTGTCTACATAAATGAAAAAGGGAGAGATTGTAAGTGTATAGGATATACACTATATATTTGTCATTATGTAGACCACATATGTTCCACTATACCCGCTACTTTCTCAAGTGTGAGTGTCTCCGTGAGTGCCACGAGGTTCCCACGTGAAATATATAAGAAAGTTTTCATGTAAGAAGAGTCCTAGTTGGAATAGAGATTTAGAAGATTTTTCAAGATATATCCACGAGATCTATCTTCAATATTTACTTCCTTATTGAAGATGGATTCATTATCCTTCCACCTCAAGGAAATTGTTCAACATGGCAAATATTTAAGATATGAGGTCTTCTAAGTGAACCCTATAGATAGATGATTGTGTGAAGCACTGAAACTGGCAGGACAATGAAAATAGCTAGATCGTGTGAAGAACTCAGACATGTTTGCCTTGATTATCCATGCTTACAACTTCTCTAATAGGTTGTGAATGAAATCGCTTATAAAATAGTTGTTAACTCTTTAGTATTTGGTGTTGATGCTAGTGTTATATTTACTGGTACGTGTTCTCGGTTTTGTTCTAAAGAAAAGTGTTCACGAGGTAAACATTATTGAGTGTTCTTTGTAAAAGAGTTACGATACTCTTGGTTAAACCTTGTTTAGAATAGTGGTTGGGTGGTGAACGGACCTTGTTCACATCTAAGTTGTGCGTGGTGAATGCACAACTAATGGTTTATCGTGGGTAGAGGTTTGAAAGTTCCATAGGCATAGTAAGAGGGAGTCTTATTGCATAAGTCCTTTGTAACTTATCCCCAGGTAGTAAAACGTTTCCCCCTGAGCGGCCTCCAGATGTAGGTGTGTTGAAACTGAACTGGGTGACCACATCGTGTGTTCTTTTTGTTGTTTTGTGCTTGATTTAGTGTTGGTGTTTTTATTGATACTTGTTACACTAATAGTGCTACTGACGACTGTAACTGATTCGTATTTGCACAACTACGAGGATTAGAAAATTTCAATTTGGAAACTAAAAAGTTACATAAACAAACATTTGTATGTACTATCTAAGCCCTTTCAACATTGACTTCACATTTGAAGAAGATCTCATAATGTCACTAAGCCACTACAACAACATATTAGGAAATTTTGTAACAAAAAAAACATGTAACAACCTTAATTAATTAAGTAGGCACTGGAATCCAGAAGGTGGATTTTTGCCATAGTCTACAAGAACTTGTAGAGCAATTGGAATGAGATTGTTGATATTGAGAAGGATGGCTTTGATGGTGGTGCAAAGACATAAGGCCACATCCAACCCTACCAGTCCCTCGAGCACCGGCAGTACTCGTCCTTGGCGCTTGGCCCGATCCCTATATTCACAACGCCACCCAATACATTGATGCACGCACTTAGTTTTAAGGTGTCGATAGGGCACGCCTCTAACGCCTTCGGTGGTGATGCTGGCGGAGGATATATATGGAGCCTCTGATGGTGGTGGGGGATAGACAACGAGAGGTTTTGGTACGATTGATGGTTCGACTACCCGAGGGTTTGGGATGGTTGTTGGCTTGACCACTAGAGGCTTAGGGTTGTATGGTTGTTTCGCCTTTGGTGGGACAATAGGGGTGGCTTGACTGCTGGAGGCTTTGGGTGGTATGGCGATTTTTCCTTTGGCGGGACGGTAGGTGGTGGATTGATAGTCGGAGGCTTAGGGTGATATGGTGGTTTCACCTCTGGTGGTGGTTTAGTTAGAGGATTAGGGTTCCCACAATATGGGCATGCAAGAGAAACAAGCAAATTAAGTTCCTAAGTTGAGAAATATAATGAGTTGAACAATTTTACCCATGTTTTAGATGTTGTCTATAATGATAGCTTTGCACCATTGTACTTGTAGGCAGTGAAGGAGAGAGTCAACAACTTTGATAAGGACCCAAGAATTTCCCATACTTGTTCGTAAATTTATTTGTGTAATTTATATTTTTATGTTAAAGTTATGTTCGTAATTGTGTAGTCATGGGTTCACGTAGACCCTGTATATGGTACGCAACAACATTCATTCTAAATTTATAACCTTGATTTAATTGCTATTAAATTCATTGTATATTGTTATTGAAGCAAAACAACGAAATATTAATTTTGTTAGGAAAATGAGAGTACGTTCTGAAACATTACAAACACAATTTAGAAAGAAAAAGGAAAATTATAAGAAAATGAGGCACACTGTGCATCAATTATAATTAATAAATTCTAATCAAGAAATTAATGAACTTTAATTAAAAGTTATTGAATCCTAATTAAATTTAATTTACTATTAATTAATTATACGATATGTTTTCAATTTGTTAAGATTGCAAAACTTTATAACCCTAACATTGCTACTTAAATATGAGATGATATAATAAAATGAAAGAAGAATAAAAACAAGCTAGAGAGTCAAAATCAATGAGGTCTATTTGATGGGTCATCATTTACTCTACTAGTGTTGTACCCGTGCGACGCACGGTAAAAATATGTTGAAATTTTTTACATATACACATATGGAGCCATTAATAAAAATCAGTTCAAAAGGCTAGCCCGATATCAAAGATTATATTCAGCGAAATTTTTGAGACGCCTATGCAATCATACTAAGTGTTGATATCAGTTAGTATTAGAAGTAACATAGCTTCACGAAAATCAACATTTCTCTGTGACATGGTACTACGATATTTTGGACTCACCATATTCAATATTTATCATCTCTCTTGAAACAAGAAGAATTTTGAACCAATGACCACATCCAACCACTTATTTTGAATGCCGTATAGAAAGAGAGTTCAATAAGTACTCGACTATTTAAGTATCTTCTAATGCTACTTATTCTGATGAGTGCACGAAGACATATTATCAAGTCAAATCACCCAAAAGAATAATAGTTATAAAAGAAACATTCTCCAGGAGTCAATATATAATAGTATCATGCCACTTTCTTTTGATAGACCAACTGTGACTGTTTATATCTATAACATAAATGCAACAAATAACGAAGGTCTTAGACCCACTCTTTACAATATCAGCTCCTAATACTTGCAAAAGTAAATGAGTATTTTTAGCATCTTAAAGCATAAAGCATGCAACAAGCCTGGTCAATATAGGAGAAAATATAAAGTGAGATTGGAATACCTCACATCTTAATTTAAAATATGAATATGCAATTACTGAAGTTTTTGCTAAATAGAAAAAGGCTTTAACATTCAAGGTAAAAAAACATAAGACATAGATGATGAAGTTGTAGCTCCACCATTAATTCTACCAGAAGCTCTGCCTCATAGTCCTCACTTGAATCTTTATGGCCAATAATTCAAATTCATTTATAATGTTTGCAAAGAGCATCTCCGCAATGAGGACTACTAACAATGTATCAAATGAATCTTGAATACAAAATAAATTCATCCCGGGCACCTTTTACAAACACATCCGAAGCAAATTGTGCCCTTAGCTCAATCAAATTTTATTATGCACATTGACTCCTAAAATAATTAATTGAACCCAAATTTGGGCTCAAAATAATAAATTAATTAAACTAATTTTAGCTTGACCCAATTATCCTTTAATTAGGTCCATTCTTTTTATTAAACTACTCAATCCACCATTAAATTAATTGAGCAAGCCCTTTAATAATTAAATTAAAGGGCTTGTATTATAACCCAATTCCACTCATCTCTTTCTCATGACATATACTGATACATACAAACTCTCTATTTCTTTCTTTCTGAACTGACAGGCAGACGCCATTTGTTTTCAATTTCTAGGACACCGTCTCTTTCTCAACAAGGGCCGCCGTTAACAACCACTACCGTCCCTCTCTCTCTTACTTAGTCTCTCTCTCTAGAATCGTACCAGTAGATCCCCAATTTAATTAGCTCCGCCTATCATACGATTTTCGACGAGATTCATCACATTCAACCACCACTATCTCTATCAACGGCCTATCCCTCTCGTCTATCCATTTTCTGCATCTGAGTGTTTTCTATGATTAAGGTGATTGGTTCAAACAGAGAATTTTTTTTTAGTATATTGCAACTGAGATTTTCTCTTGTTGGTTGGGTAAAACACATGCTCACAAAGTTTGTTATTTGTGTTGGAAATCATGTGTATATATATATATATATATATATATATATATATATATATATATATATATATATACGGAAAAAGCGAGGGACAGGCCTTCGTTTAGAACCAATATGTTCAACGGAATTGAAGGATTTTTATTTTTATACTTTTTATATTTATGGAATGGGATATATTATGTAGGCTACAAGTTGGTATAGAATTTATGATCGGTAGAAGAGTAAGAAAGTTTTAATCATTGATCAAAACTCGTTTGTTCAATCTGATTTTTCAGATCTTGAGAATCTTAGAGATAAGCATAAAATATCTTGCAATAATTATAATTTTATTTGTCAATTTGATCGAAAATTTAAACATATATTACATTAGGAAAATAGTCATTTAAAGCAGTATTATAGATTTAATTATAAATTTAAGTCGTAATTTTGAAAAGAATAAAAGCGATAGTAATAATCTACTTAGAGAAATAATACAAAGTAATCAAGAAAATAATAAATTAATTAAGCAGTCGTTGAAAACTTTGATTATATTAAAGAACAAAATAATCAAATAATCTCGAAATTAAACAATTAAATAAAATTTACCTAGTAAATCGATATTAATCGGTTAAGTTACTTAATAGAAAATTTAAAACCAAAAAAGTTGAATTAGAAACTAAAAACTATTAGGAGAAATTGAATTACAAATCGGTGAAACTTTTAATAAATTAGAAACAAAAATAAATAATAAACCAATAGATCAAGATATAGATAACATTACACAAGCCATAAATAATTTATGCTTGGGTTCACGAAAAAGACAGAAAAATAACTCCTACAATATATAATTATTGGAAACCTAAAAATGAGTAATTTTAGATCATTTTCTGACATTCACAAACTATCTGACAAAATAAAAATTCTACAAGTAAGATAAATGAAATTATTACTTGAGATACATTTTTACATAGGATTTTAAGTTCTAGAAGAGTATCTGGAAGCAATAGTTCTCAACAAACTATACAATTAGAAGAAGAAATAGATGTTGATAGAAATTTAGAAATTTACAATAATCAGAGTTTTGAAATTTTACAACCAAGGATTTTATATCAAGCAGGAATAATAAATATAAATACAAGTTTTATTAGAGGAAGTAGAGAAGTAAGTACTAGAGTGGTTGATGGTACAACAGAATTTATAGATTTAATATCACCAGAAACTATAAAGAAATTAATTAAAAGTAATAAATTATTTTCACATATAAGATTAATAATAATAGGGATAAAAGCATTTGGAAGACAAGTGGTAGGAACAAAAGCTTTAGTGTTAATTACAGATCAATCATGGCAACAAGATGTTAAAAGAGCTATTATATCAGGAATGAAAGTAGATTTAAACAAAAATTCAGCATTATTTTATTGTGCTCCTAATATTTTAAAGGATACTAGAGATATAAGTAAAATAAAAATTACAATATAAACTAAAGGATATACAAATTATGAAGGAAATAATTTAGAAATAAGTATTGGAATATTAGGAAAAATGAGTACATCTTCAAGTATGAAATATAAAGTTAATATTGAAAAAATGATAAAAGTTATTGCTTCAAAAGGAATTAAAATGATAGAACCACAAAAAATTGACCCTACTGAATTAGCAGGATTAGAATGGAATTTAGAAGATTTAAAAAAGAAATCTAATGAAGTTTTAGTTCCACAAAAGAGTATTATTTATGATAATAATGGACAAGCCAATTTAAGATTTATAAATTTTATAAAAAGAAATAATAAAAATGAGGAAAGTGAAGATGATGATGATATGGAAGTAAACTATAGCTTAATGAATGAATATTATGATACAAAACCAATTTATGATACACATTCTGAAGAAATAGACACATTAGAATTAACTGAAACAGAAATGATAGGATATTGTCAATTTAATAACGAAGATTATGAAAACAATTTAGAAGGTAATATAGAATTTGAAACAGGGTTTAAGTTTGAAGAAACAAAACAACTATAGATGAAATAATTAATAAAAATTTTTTGAAATAAATTTGCAAGATCAAGTTGATGATATGTTAATAGAATGTATTACGTAATTAGGAATGGATTCTAATCAAGCTTATAAAAATTAGAAAAATATTTTAATCTACCATTAGTTTGAGAAATTGAACAAGAAAAATCATGATTAGCAATTTCTATAAAAATAATAATAGAGAAACTAATTTTATGAATGTTTCTATGACTCCTAGTAATAAAAGACCTAAACCGAATTTATACAACAAGGAGAGGTAGTACAACGTAACAAGGTAGACAAAATTGGATACTGGCTCAAGCCCAATATGAAGGAGAATCTCGAATAATTGGAAAAGGAAAAGAGTCTCCAATAGGAAAATTATATAGTGGATATATGTTATATATAGAAGAACAAAACCCGCAATTATGGGAGATGAAGTTTTAGTTTGGGAACAAGCGGTAGTAAGAAATTGGGAAAAGAAAAAGAGGAGATATGGATATGTTTTCTTATTTAGAAACAACCTTAGGTCCAATAAAATTTTAAGATTATGGCAAAGTAAAAATCTCAAGCTCCTGATGAAATAAATCAATTAAAAGCATTATGAGATAATCTTTATAACTTTACAAGTGCAATAAGACTATTAATAATAGGTGTTGATCCAGCAAAAGATAATACATTTTTGCAAGATACAACAATAAGAAATTTAGAACAATTAAGTATTTCAGATTTTAAATATATAAGAGAATTTACAAATGACTTTGTTAGATTATTATCACAAACTGGTAGAGCAATGGACGATGAATTATGTAATAAATATTTTATAAAACTTCCAGGAGATTTAGGAAAACAAATACATGAAGCCTGGGAAGTGACTACTCCGAATTTAGGAATAGGACCAAGAATAACTTTTACATTTAAATATTTAGAAGATAGATGTAAAGATCCAGTAATAAAAGAACAAATAAAAAGACAAGCATGGACATTTTGTAAAACTGCTATTTATACACCTCAAACTTATGGATATTACAAAACCATATAAAAAAGGTATTAGGAAAAGTACTACTTATAAACATAATAAGAATAAAGATATAAATAGATATGTTAAGAAACCTTACAAAAGAAAGTGTAGATGTTTTATATGTGATTGAGAAAACACTTAGCTAATAAATGTCCTAATAAAAATAAAAATTATGAAAGAAAAATTTAATAGAAGAAATAAGAGAATATAATATAGAAGTTATAAACTCGAAGATTACGATAATGAATCAATCTATAGTATTTATACAGAATATGAAAATGAAAAGAAATAGATCCTACAGTAGTAACATATACATATATGAATACATTAAATAATTGTTTACATTATTGGATTAAAGAAAAGGAAATAACCATATTCAATGTATTAATTGTAAATTATATCCGAAATTACAAGAAGATATCAATGTAATAAATGTTTTGAAGAAATATGCTTCTTATGTTTAGAAAAATTATTTGGAATAAAAGCGAATTAAAAGGAAAGACTAAAATTGAAGAAAATAAAAATCGATATTTATAAAGAAAATTGGAAAAACATGAAATAATGTTCGAACTATATAATCATAAATATTTAAAATTAGAAAATAAATACAATGAACTCCAAAAAGAATAGAAGTTATAGAATATACATTGATTGATTATAAAAAATTTGAAAATATTGAACTAAATCAAATGGCAGAACAAATAGAGGAAAAAGAAAAAATATTAATAAATAATAGTAACAATACAAAAAATCCAGCTACAACAACTCTAATAAATAGTCAATGTAGATTATGGATAGATAATGAAAATCATGTTGATTTAAATGCTATATTAGATACTGGAAGTATTAAAAGTTTAATAGGATATAGTTTAGTAGATCCTAAGTTTCATAAATTATTAAATTATAAAATGGAAACCGAGCAGTTGAAAATAGAATTATGAAAATTACACATCGTTTAGAACCAACTGGAATACAATTTTTAAATTTCTTTGGTAATTATAGTTTAAAATATGATTTACCTCGGGTAATAATAAACCCAAAAGAAACTAATTCTAAAGATTTCTTATTAGGTTTAAATTTTATTACTAGTTTAAATGGTAATTTAACAATTGCTAAAATTTTATTACACTAAGTAAACAAGTTTATAGTTTTCCAACACATAGATATACACATACATCGAGTTTTCCGAAAGCGTGGTGGACTAGGAGAATTAGATTTTTAAATCAAGTACAAAACAAACAAAATAATTTTATTGAAAATGAAACTATAAAATTATTCTCACAATTTATTTCACAAGAATTAGAAAAAGGGCCGATATTACAAAAAGTAAAATTATCCTATAATATTAAGATTAGAAAACTAGGATTAATAGGAGATGATATTACAAAAGCAAAAGTAAATTATGTTTGTAAAATAAAAATAAAGTTACACGAAATTACAATTAGAACAAAAATGGAGAGTATAGTCAGGAAGATGTAGAAGAATTTAGAAAGCAGTTAATGAAATGTTAAACAGAATTAATTAGACATTCGAGAAAGTCCTCATAGATCTACAGACTTTTATAGTAAGAAATCATTCGAAATAAAAAGAGGAAAACCTAGGATAGTATACAATTATAAAAGATTAAATGATAATTGTGAAGATGATGGTTATAACATACCAAATAAATAAACTTTAATAGCACTTATACAAAATAAAAGATATTTAGTAAATTTGATTTAAAATGTGGATATAATCGTTAAGATTAGAAGAATGGTTTAAACCATGAAGCGCTTTTACTTGTCCGAAGGACAATTTGAATGGAATATATTAAGTTTGGGTTAAAAATGCTACCGCCATCTTTCAAAGATTTATGGATAATATATTTTTAAAATATAAATTTTGTCTAGTATATATTAATGATATTGTTGTAGCAAGCAATAATTTAAAAGAACATGAAGAACATCTAAACATTATATTTAAGGAAATTGAAAAGAATGGTATAGTAATTATTTAAAAGGAAAATGGAATTATTTAAAGAAAAATTTCATTTTAGGATTAGAAATTGGAAATGGAAAAATAGAATTACAACCTCATATTGCTACTAAAATTTTAGAATTTCCAAATAAATTAACAAATTTAAAACAAATACAATCATTTTTAGGATTAGTAAATTATGCTAGAAAATTTGTTCCAAATCTTAGTAAATTAGTGGGTCCATTATATAGTAAAACTACTAAAAATGGTCAACGACATTTTAATATAGAAGATGAAAAACTTATTCAAAAAATTAAAAATGAAATAAAAATATTAAACCTTTAGAATTACCTACAAGTGATAGTTATATAATTATTGATGTGATGGATGTAAAGAAGGATGGGGAGCGATTAATTTGCAAACCCCATAAATTCAAATTCAAAAATGAAGAAAGAATAGGCTGCTTATGCTAGTGGAAACTTTAATAAAACAGGTTTAAATTGGATATCTTTAGATTATGAAATACAAGTATTAATAAATTCTTTAGAAAAATTTAAAATATGACTAAAAATGAATTCAACGTTAGAGCAGTTGTGAAGCTATTGTAAAATTTATTAATAATGCTAATAGTAAAAAGTTAAAAAGACAAGATGGATAAATTTACAACAAATAATTCAAGGAAATAATTATAGAGTAAAATTTGAACATATAAAAGCAAAGATAATAATATTGTTGACCTCTTATCTAGAAAGATAAATCGTCTTTTTATGTGAAATGGATAGAAAATTATAAAGCCTTCAAAAGGAAAAAGAAAATTATACGACCGAGTCTCTAAGACCGAAGGAAGAAAAATTATCTGATTCGGGTTAGAGAGACATTATCCAATGGATATCTCTTGCGAGGAAACTAAAAGTGTTACACAGTTCTCCAGACTAAGAGAATCCAAAGATTAAAAAGATGAAATTCAATTTGGAACAGTAATTTTACAAAAATGCTCAAATCCTACTACGCAGTTCAGAGCAATTACAAAGGTTACACAGAGACAACAGGTTATCCTTGATAATCTATGGCATATTCAAACATTGCCAAAAGCTACAGCTTTTAAAGTCCAAGTTTTAAATGCTCGGCATTTTATTTTCGAACAAAAAAAATCGAGCAACTCAAAAAAGTTTACACATTATGTTATTTTCGGATGAACAAAATTGGAGTTTTCATAACTTTAATCTGTTAGAAAATATATTAATTGTCCTAAACCTCTTTGGAAAGGTTATTCTGATTTTTGAAGCATTATCAAATGCTAGAGAATCCTTTCGTATACGAGAATTTTTATTGAACGGAGGAAGTCAAAGTTTTGTTCAAATAGACAAGAAAACCCAGTAATGTGATTCAACATCGATCTTCTTTGTTAAAAATTATGAATCACAACTTGTGGATTTTGAAAAGAAAATTTCTAATCTAAACAATCAATTGAAAAGTTTACAAAATGATTGTAATTTCAAAGATCAGACGATCTCGGTTATGGAATCGACCATTACAAAGTTAAATCAAAAATTGATTTTTGAAAACAAAACCCAGATGTTCCACCTCGAAGTTTTGAAAATTTTAAAACTAGAATTCTTGATATTCCTTGGAGAAACAATGGAACCGATCACGAAATTGTTCATGACCTTGAGGAAATTATTTCTACAAAAGTTTTACAAGGATTTCCTCAAAACCTTGTTGATCTACAAAAGAAAATTGTTGAAATTTATTTCAATGAGTCAAAATTCAAGGCGTAAAAATTATACAAAGGCACGATGTTTATAAATTTATCTGAGAAGAAGAAATATTAACTAATGAACATATCGTAATTCACGGCCTTCGCTTTCTACTGATTGATTTAAACAAGACCGACATGCCGGATGAAATGATAATCAATTTTACCACAATGGTATGATTGATTTCATGGAATTGATTATCTGTAAAAAACGAAGACTAATGAATAAATTGGGAGAAAAGTTTCTATTGACAAATGACAATATTTCATCCTTATCTTCCAAATCAAAGGTCTCATTGCAAAATTCTAACCTCTTCCGTGCTACATCTCATGATTATCGCTTGACTAGAAAAAGAATTTATTTGTGGACATTGAATATTCTAGGCGATATCTTCGACTAGATGTAAAAGAGGAACGGATCATTTTACATTTCAAGATTCGAAGAACAAATTAATATATTTGAAGTGCGAAAACATCCTAAACTTGAATTATGGATGAAGTATAAACTTGCGGTGAAGGACATTATTTACAAATATGGGTTACACCAAATTGGAATATGTTCCTTCCTTTCAATGGAGAAGGTGATAGTCTTGAGATGAAGAAATTGCTATCATCAATACGATAAAGAAGAAGAAGACATTGATGATTCTCAAAGCCGCGACACGATTCGAGAGACTCATCGAGATTTTGAAAGATTAGACATATTTGTGTCGATTATTAGTTTATAAATTGTTTCTTTTTGTAATTTTCTTCTTTTACATTTTTTCTTTTACGTAAAGGATGGATGGGTATCATCCCATAACGTGTAAAGCATTATTGATATAGTGGGTTAAGTGGATAGGTGTAACGTGTAAAATAGAAAGCATTATTGATATAGTGGGTTAAGTAGATAGGTGTACTAGTCTTGCTTTTTAGGTTTTAGGTCTCCTTAAGAATAGTAATAGCACGAAGATTTGTTGGTGATATTTTGCTTATAAATAGGCAATTCCTCATTTGTAAAAATCCATCCGAGAACTCTTCCAAGCAATAAACATTTGAGCTTTCTGAAAACAAAACATGTGTTGTTAAGTTTTCAGCTTTCTTACTCTTCTACCGATCATAAATTCTATACCAATCCTTAGAGCTACATAATATATCCCATTCCATAAATATATATAAAAAAAAATCCTTCAATTCCGCTGAACATATTGTCTGGAAACGAAGGCTCCGTCCCTGTTTCTTCATCATAAGAGTTCTGTGTGAGCTCTATAGATATTATTTCTATTTCCTTTCTTTTTTGTGGTTTAATGTGTAACCCGAAAAAACATATATATATATATATATATTATATGTGGTCAAGTTTCCAGGAAGCTACTTTGACCAAGATTTTGAGTGACGTAACGTTTAATTTTGTGAAATTAAACGGCATAGGATCGATCTACGTTTCGAGTAGATGATCGTGGTGTATTCACATTCTCAAATCCGATTTTCGGTGAGTGAGAAATAATGGATCCAAGTTGGTCACTTAAACATGGAGTTATGTGATTAAGGGATAAGTATGGATTAATTAATCATTATCCCATATTGATTAATGTACCTTCATTAATTGTCTATATAAGTGGTTCATTGAACACTTAGTATAATTATGTGCACAAGTGATGGTGGAAAGCCCACGCCAAGACACGCGCCGCCGCCGCGCGCGCCCACGCCGTGCCGGCCCCGCCGCCGCGCCGCGCCCGACCCGCTCGGCTCCGATACCGGGTCCGGGTCGGGTTCGGTCCGTGGTCTGTGGTCCTGGATCTTAGATCTTGGATCTTAGCAATTGGCAATTGGGTGGTCTTTGGGCTGTTAGGTGGGCTTGCGGCTCGTGGGCTCGGTTCCGTGGCCCATTGCTCGTATATTTTAGATCAATGTTTGATCGAGCCCAAAGATAGAGTTGGTCCGAGGCCCAACTCGGTGGCCCAATCCGTTGGGCTCGCTTGCACTTGAAGAGACGTCCGGATCGCCCAATGAACACGGGACGCGCGTGTTGTCCAGATTAAGCCGAATCGTCGGTAACGTTCCGACATGATGGCTCTGCGGAAACGCGCCCACGTTGTCTCCAGAAACCGCCGTGTAACCCCTCTGCACTCAATGGGGGACATAACTCCGTAACACCCGACATCAATGAGGGTATTGACTCAAGCGTACTCGTATGAGGACGACGCCTATAAATAGGACATGTCTCTCGGCATTAGTCACCTACCGTCTAAAGCATTCCATCATTCTCTCAAAGCACTCCCGCATACATAGCTCGTGTCCAAGCTCTATCCTCGCCTCCGTCCGATTCCACTGAGCTCGTTGGTTCTTGGTGTTGCCACCTACGAGATCTTTGTCGTTTCATCTTTGGGGACGATCGCGTAGCCGAGAGCACTACCGGGCGTATTTCATCTTCTGGAAAGAGGCCTCGACTCGGCATTAGAATCTGATTTTCAATTTTCTCTGTTGTTTCTTGTTTTAATTCATTGTTAGTTTTGATCATCTCCTATATTTACATTCAAGTCAGTTATGTCGCCCGCAAGTTGTCTTCGCTCGCACACATTTTCCAACAATCGCAAGGCGAAATATTACTTGCCACGAAGAGTTGAGACATTAATTAACTTAAAACTTTCAAACTAATACCTTTGCTTGGAGATATCATTATTCTTCGCCACCGACTCTGCTTCACTTGTTGTTGCCGCCTCTCGCCGCCGCCACCCGCACTATGGCTTCGGTCATGTTTGGTTCGATGCCTTCGGGATCAACCATTGGGCCCTTTGGGTCGACTGTTGGTTCTACTTTTAGTGGTTCAACAATTGATTCCACTTTTAGTGGTTCAATTGGTTCGACGACTGCACTTTTCAGTGGGTCGACTGTTGGATCCATGGGATCTAACACTGGTGGTTCTCATTCGAGTTTCATGTTTCAGCACACTCAAGTGATCTTTGGTGGATCGATTTTGGATCGATCTCGGCTGTTCATACCGCATGAGGATGATGCGCCCACCGAGAAGCCGTCAAGTTTGGAGGATCGACTTGAGATGGCAGCAAAAGATGTTGTTCTACCTCACGACGTTGGGCCGCCAACTTCTTGGTGGAAGATGAGCCCGCCGTTTGGTGCAAGTGACGGACTTTCACGTCCGGCAAAGATATGACAATGGCGCCTTGGCGACTATCTTTGTAAAAATTTATACTTGGTAGTTTAGAAGATAGCTTGTATAGTGTTTATCTTTGTTGTAACGACATCCAAATGTATGTGGGATGCGCTAGAAAAGAAGTATCGTAGTGATGATGCAGTACTAAGAAGTTCATTGTAGCGAATATTGGGACTACAAGATGGTCGATTCCGACCGATCATGGACCAAGTGCAAGAGTTTCAACTCATTGTACACGAGGTTCGTCGAAGGTCATACTATTTCGAGCGGCTTTGTCGTCTCTACGATTATTGAGAAACTACCCGGGTGGAGAGACTTCAAGGTCTACCTTAAGCACTGGCGAAAGGATATGACGCGAAGACTTGATCGTCAGCCGCGATCAGTGCGATGTGAAGAAGCAAGATTTGAAAGCGAAAGGTCGATCGATCGAAGGCCAACTCTGTTGGAGGCGGTCCCTCCAACAAACGTGTTCGTCCCAATGTCAAAGACAAAGGCAAAGGCAAAGGGAAGGTAGTTGCCCATAAGTTTGACGGGGACTGTTACAATTGTGGCAAGCATGTCACACGAGTAAGGATTGCCATCAGCCAAAGAAGAAGAAGGCTAAACAAGTTGCCAACGTTGTCGAGAAGGACATCGACAAATGGGACAAGGATGACTTGGCTGTTGTGGTGACCGAAGAAGTCAACCACGTCGAGAATCAAGGTGGATGGTGTAGGGAAATCTGATTTTAACCCTCTTCCGAGGATCTATCTTGGATGTTTAATTCACCATACATTGATTATATTCCTAGCATGCGTCTATATAATTAATTGCAACACGTAGGGGTTTTCGTGTTTACCTTTGAATCATCGGGGATGAGCAGGATGAGCGGATCGAGACTCGTGCTTTGATCTTACGGACTGTATCCCGGTTGCCCAATCTCCAACGTCGAGTGAGGACGATCTATGGAGAATGCTTCGAAAAATCACCCAATCTCTCACTAATATTTTCGAAAATATCTCCTAAGGGGAACCCTAGAATTCTCGAAAATAATGCTTGGTCAATAATGAGGATTAACCTTGATTCTATCTCTTACCTTATATTTATAATGCATTACCATAATCCCATTAGGAAAGGATCCATGCATATCCATAAATATAATAATATCCTTATGGATAAAGAGAATAAAATCACATCCTTAGAGAGCTACATGGGGGCGCCGATTTTCCTCCAGCTTACGGGCCTGGATGGGCCAGCCCAGGGATCAAATGCAAGGAATAAAGATGGGCCTCAAATAAATTAATTATCTTATGTTCAGCCCAGAACATAAATTAATTTATAAACATTTATTCATGCCACTAGAGAATAAATCTTGACTTACCCTTTATTACGAAGTTGAGTCGGGCTTGCACTTAGACATTACGAATCCCGTATTTAAGATATCGAGCGTCCATTAATTATTTATAGCATTACATTGCTTAAAATAATTAATATCTTTAATTCCTTAAGTAGTACCACTCAACTTTATTATTGTACTTGAGCTAACTCAACTGCGGGGTTTAGTACAATAAACCTTTGAGCTCCTTAAGGGACTTCATCATCCTTAACGGATACGGTGACTCGATACAGATAACTAGCATGACATACAAGCACTGCCACCACCCAAGATGCGGAGAATATTGGGTTAGAACATATAACCCTCACCCATAACAAGTCAAAGTGATGGTCAGCAACTCATACTCATCTAATACCTTATCGAGGTTTAGATCATCGTAAGTCACCGAGATCTAGGTTCTTCACGACGGTCAGATAGAAGAACTCATCTCACTGTGATCCATCAATACGTCAGAGACGTACCAGCATAGACAAGCAACCAAGTCAAGTCACTTCTTATCTATACCGCAGCCTATACCGACAACTCATCCTCAAGTTGTCTCAGCTGTGAAACTTTTTATATCTCATTAAGCTTGACCAATCATACAGACTTCTGTGATCTTTTACACACTGTATGATCTAACTTATATATGAGATAAGGGGACACAGATATATGCAATCAAGTAATCAATTCAGATAGGAGATCGTAATAGTGGTAACAGGAAACATTGTATACAAGCTCAATCAAAAGCGCTTTCAAGATACAAATCCAACAATATCTCATTTATACTAAAGCAAACTTTTGTATACAATGTGTCTCTACTAGCTATTACGAACAACCATCACTTTGCTTCACCCACTTATACAAAGTTTCCTTTCTAAGTGGGTGCCATCAAGCATAACCAAGTCCTCGAACGTGTGCCGTAGACTTTTACGGCGAGCTCTTTGTGAATGGATCCGCTAGGTTATCCGTCAGATCAATCTTTTCAATCAAGACGTCCCTCGTCTCACGATTTCTCGTATGACATGGTACTTTCTCTCTATGTGTTTGGTCGCTTGTGGGTCCGTGGTTCCTTCGAGTTTGCCCTGCACCGAGTTATCACGAAGAAACTATGATACTCTTGGGCAAACCAGTACCACACCTAGATCCATGAGGTAGTTCTTGAACCATCTGACCTCCTTAGCGACCTCAAGGCGGCTACATATTCGGCTTCCATGGTAGAGTCCTCAATGCATCACGCTTTGCACTCGCCTTGATACGGCTCCACCTCCCAAGGTAAACACATAGCCCGAGGTAGACTTTTTTCTCATCACGGTCGACTTGGAAATCGAGTGCAGATAACCCAAAGGCATTAGACTATCTCGCATGGTAAACTAGCCTATAATCTCGAGTCCTTTTCGGTACTTGAGTATATGCTTACTACATCCAATGAGCTTGTCGAGGTTAGGCGATATCTAGCTACTATGCTACCGCATAGCGAGATATCGGGTCTCGTACATAGCATTGCGTACATGAGACTTCCTACGGCGGAAGCATAAGGAACTTGTCTCATTTCCTCTATCTTCTTTGCGATCATAGGTGATTGCTCCTTAGATAAAGGCGCCATATCCGAAAGGTAGCAATCCTTTCTTGGCGGTGCGCATACTAAAACGAGTAATCAAAGTATCAATGTAAGGCGCCTCGAGAGAAGCTCAACATTTTCCTCTTGCGATCTCGGTAAACCTTGATCCCAAGAATGTACGCTGCATCTCCTAAGTCTTTCATTTGAAAGCGATCGGATAACCAACTCTTTCGTCGATAACAACTTCACATTGTTTCCGACTAGAAGAATGTCATCTACATAAAGTGCAAGAAATACCACATCACAGTTGACATCTAAACGATACACACAACTCTCGCTAGGCAACCTGGGTAAATCCATAGGATTTCACCACCTCGTCAGCGTAAGTTCCAGGATCGTGAGGCTTGCTTAAGCCCATAAATGGACTTTTAAGCTTCCATACTAGATGCTCTTCACCCTTCACCACATAACCTTTGGGTTGCTGCATATAGACGTCTCTACCTTCCTCAAGGTAACCGTTTAGAAAAGCGGTTTTCACATCCATTTGCCAAACCTCTAGGTTGAGTGGGCTGCTATGGCTAGAAGAATTACGATGGACTTGAGCATTGCTACGGTGAAAAGGTCTCATCGAAATCGATGCCCTCAATCGAGTGTACCCTTTCGTCACAAGCACGGCTTTAAAAGCGAAACCTCTCCATCCGAATCTCTCTTCCTCTTGTATACCCACTTACTACCTATGGCTTCCTTGCCACCGGTAGAGGTGTCTTTTCATATACATCCATAGTGTTATGGACTCGATTTCTAAGTCCATAGCGGTGTGCCATGATCTTGCATCAATGTCTTGTATCGCCTCATTTGTATGTCCATGGGTCGATTATTGCATGCTCGCTTCGGGACTAAATCCGAAGATTCACCCACGAACATAAATCGCTCGGGTTGACGAACAACCCTCCCACTACGACGAGGCGCCATCGCACAATGACAACGGTGGGTGCGAGAACTTGTGGTTCTCTATCTTGCACATATTCTCGGGTAGGAACCAACATGCGGTCGGTATCTCGGTGGAACTCGACCCACTTTAATTTCTTGAAGTATCGGTGTTGATCCCTCCCACTAGACTCGACATCTCGCACCTTTGGCTAATCGGTGGTGGAATCGATCATCTTCTAATTCTTGAAGAATGATTTCAACTTTGGATTTATGATTTTCATATAATCCTCTTCTAAGAATCGGACATTAGTCTAATAATGACCTTCGATCCTTAGGACTATAGAATAAACCCCTTCGTTCCTCAGGATAGCCGATAAGCGACCTTGCGTCGGATCTAGCCTCCAACATCGTCGCTTCTTGTTCAAAGACATGTGTCTGGATCGCCCATATCCTTATGTGGCTTAAACTGGGCTTCGCCCAAACCACAACTCGAAAGGGATCTTTTCGGTGACTTGGATGGTACTAGATTTAGCAAGTATGCCGTCGTTTCTAAGACATACCCCCGAGCGAAATAAGCGATGTTGCATAACTCATCATTGATCTAACCATTTTCAAAAGAGTCTTTTTCTTAGCTCGACACACCATTTTGTTGTGGTGTGCCGGTGTAGTGTTGGGATGTAATCCCACACTCCACCAAGTAGTCCATAAACTCGTTCTTGAGGTATTCGCCATCGCGATCGGACCGCATGATGACTTGATACTTTACCTAGCCGTCGCCTCCACTTCCGCCTTAAACTCTTTGAATTTCTCAAAGCATTCGGACTTGCGGTGAAGCAGTATACGTATCCGCACTTGAGTGTCGTCGATGAAAGTGACAAAATACTGTACCCTCCACGAGCTTGTGTGGACATCGGTCCACACAGTCGAATGGACTAGCTCCAACACTTCTTTGGCTCTATAACCCTTCGCTTTGAAGGGTGCAGTCGACATCTTACCTTCTATACGAGGATTCGCAGGTGGGAGCAAGTAGCGTTAGATTACCCAATGCTCCATTCTTAGCCGTCTTTGGATCCTATTTAGATTGATGTGACCTAATCTAAGATGTCGAGAAATGTGGTGTCATCTTGAAGAAAACTTTCTATTTTTAAGGTTTGGCGTAGATGCTGACCTAGTTATAGGTATTATGTTTGGGCGAGAAATAGTATAAGCGAATTATATAATGTGCCGACACGAGATAACCGTCATTTCTTATGATAGAAACACTACTATCAAAAACAACGAATATCCATGAATAAATAATTTCAAAGCGAAACAAGGTTCATGAAAATCCGACACATATAAAGCGTCTTTTAAAACTAAAGCTGTTTTCTCAAAACATAAGTAACATCTCCGAGCGCAACGGCCTCGACTTTCGCGCGTTGCCCATGGAGATCGTTATCTCGCCATCACACGACTCCCTTGTCGCGGGAACCCACGCAAGGTGTAACAAACATGATCGATCGCGACCGTATCTACTACCCATGAATGAGTAGAACAAGTCGCTAAACATGTTTCCATTACTAAAGCAAATAGCGTACCTTGAGCATGAGCATAGGGCACTTGGCCTTCTAATGCCCGATCTTGCAGCTTGAAGCACTTGCCTCTCCTTTGGCTACTTTAAGCCTCCGGTGGCATGCATGTTCTTGCTCCCATTACTCCCACTATTTCCTTGCCTCTACCACCTTTGGTGTCCCTTTTCTTTTCCATTTTGCAATGAAAATTTTGGGCCCTAGATGTGCTAGCAAGAGCATGTTTTCCTTTGCCCATAACTCCTTCCGCCACGAGATCATTAAACAACCGACTAAGTGTATACTCGGTCTTGCTCATGATCGCATTCTAAAAATTCTCAAAGACTTGGGCGGTGTGTTGAGGATGATATCGACCTTGGCCGCCGTCAATACCTCCTCCCAACCGATCAAGACTATCCATGAGATGATTCATGTGGGAAACATGTTCATGGACCGAACTTCCTTCTTCCATCTTACACGCAAGAATTTCTCTCATTGTGTGAAGCGGATGTCGATCCATTGCCCAAACTTACTCTCGAGACTTGACCATATTTCGATCGCGTCTACCATCGATCGATGTTGCATTTGCAAGCCTTTGGACATTGTAGTCATCATATAGCACTTGGCCATATTGTTTGACTTATGCCAAAGTGCGCTTGACTCTCGCGCTCGTTAGTCGATCGTCGAAGGGCATCGGGTTTAGGAGTAGTGAGAACAAACATGTGTTCTTGACGATAAGAACATATTCCATGTTTCGTTTCCACTCGATAAAATTCGGACGGATAAGTGGATTTTGTGCGAGCATATTGATAATCGGTAAGAGACATATCACGAAAAGATAATATAAACACATAAGCATACGATCACACATAATTCGTAACTATAATATTGTAACATTTTGATAAAACAATATTGATTGAAACCTCCAATCGCCCAAGGAATCCCACATGCAAGCCACGCGTGTGGACGTTTACACATGAACCCCTCGACCAGACTAAAATATACCTTTTAGTCGTTTAATTTCAATCCATGTCAACTTATCCTTATGACAAATGAAATTAATGATTGGACCTTACTAGACCACATCACTATCGCAAGAAGGGACTTCGCGGGAAGTTGTACTTGAGGTGATGTCTAAGCAATGACCACAATTTTAACAGCAGAAAATGAATTCTTAGAATTGGCATACTCACTCGGACCATACCGCTTCCAATTCAAATTCTTTTGTTATCTCCTTTTAAAACTATCTATAGAGAACTTATGATAATCGCACATGCAAGCCACGCGTGTGGGCGTTTACATGAAACTCCCACTTCTCAATAGATTTAAAATGTTTTTTTTTAGAAATCTTATCTAACAAACTTATGATAATCTTACGTTCTTCTTTTACGGATAAGATTTACATAATAAAATCTAATCTAACCACGGATTTTCTCGTGGTGTAAAACAAAAACCAACAAAACAATAAGCGAGCCACGATGAGCGCGGATCCACAATTATTAAAGCGCGTAATAATCGGCGTGAATTAATCCAGCGAGGCGAATTACGATCGAGCTCGATACCAGTGTAGGAAAACACGTAACCTGCCTGAGGATCCGTCTTGGGTGTTTAATTCACCATACATTGATTATAAACCTAGCATGCGTCTATATAATTAAATGCGACACGTTGGGGTTTTTCGTGTTTACCTTTGGATCATCGAGGTGAATCGAGCGGGATGAGCGGATTGAGCGGTCGAGACTCGTGCTTTGACCTTACGGGTGTATCCGGATACCCAAACTCGGCGTCGGTGAGGGCGAGCTATGGAGAATGCAGGAAAATCACCCGAGCTCTTCACAATTTTCGAGAATCTCGATATGTGATGGCGAAAATTATGCTTACAATATGTGAGCATTGGCACAGAACATTATCTCATACCTTATATTTATAATGCACTACCTTAATCCATATGTAATATTACCATAATCTATATGGAATATTACCATAATCTATATGGAATATTACCATACTCTTGGGATTATTTCCATACTCTTAGGATTATTTCCATACTCTCGAGATTATTACCATAATCTTATATGGAAAGGATCTATGCATATACCATCAATATAATTATATCCTTGTGGATAAAGAGAATAAAATCTTGCCAATTGAGCAATAGGGGCGATTTTCCTCGGTGCTACGGGCTGGATGGGCGGCCGAGGATCAATCTGAGGAATAAAGATGGGCCTCAAATAAATTAATTATCTTATGTTGGCCCGAACATAAATTAATTTATAAACATTCGATCATGCCACTAGAGAAAGAATGTTGACTTACCCTTTATTACGAAGTTGAGTCGGGCTTGCACTTGACATTCTGAATCCCGTATTTAAGATATCGAGCGTCCATTAATCATTTATAGCAATCATTGCTTAAAGCGATTAATAACTTCATTTCCTTAAGTAGTACCACTCGACCTTATTATTGTGCTTGAGCTAACTCAACTGCGGGGTTTAGTACAATAAACCTTTTGAGCTCCTTAAGGGGCGTCATCATCCTTAGCGGATCGGTGACTCGTCTGAGATAACTAGCGTGACATCAAACTTTGCCACCACCGAGATGCGGAGAATCTTGGGTTCAGAACTATAACCCTCGCCCGTAACAAGTGAAGTGATGGACGACAACTCATACTCACCTAATACCTTATCGAGGTTTAGATCGTCGTAAGTCACCGAGATCTTGGTTCTTCACGGCGAGTGGAAAGAAGAACTCATCTCATTGTGATCCTTGATACGTCGAGGCGTGCCGGCATAAACAAGCAACTAAGTCGAGTCACTTCTTATCTATCTGCGGCTAAACCGACATGACTCGTCCTTAAGTCGTCTCGTTGTGAAACTTTTATATCTCATTAAGCGACCAATCATACAGGACACGTGATCTTCTACACCTTTGTATGATCTAACTTATATATGAGATAAGGGGACACAAATATATGCGATCAAGTATTCATTTTAGATAGGAGATTGTAATAGTGGTAACGAGAAACATTGTATACAAGCTCGACCAAAGCGCTTTCGGTGTCTCAAATCCAACACAATCTAAGTCCTCTAACGTGTCCATCGTAGACTTTTGCGGCAGGCTCTTCGTGAATGGATCCGCTAGATTTTCCATCGTGTCAATCTTTTCAATCGGCCGTCCCTCGTCTAACGATTTCTCGTATGACATGGTACTTTCTCTCTATGTGTTTGGTCGCGCTTGTGGGTTAGTGGTTCGCCGAGTTTGCCGCTTTGAGTTATCACGATAAACTATGATACTCTTGGGCAAACCCGGTACCACATCTAGATCCGTGAGGTGGTTCTTGAACCATCTGACCTCGCATGAAGCCTCCGGCGGCTACATATTCGGCTTCCATGGTAGAGTCGCAATGCGTCGTTGCTTTGCACTCACTTGAGATCTGCTCCACGTCCAAAGGTAAACACATAGCAGGGTTGACTTTTTCTCATCACGGTCGGCTTGGAAATCCAGTGCAGTATAACCCAGAGGCATTAGACTATCGCATGGTAAACTAGCTTTATAATCTCGAGTCTTTTCGGTGCCAGGTATATGCTTTCTATGATCGATGAGCTTGTCGAGGTTAGGCGATATCTAGCTACTATGCCTACCGCATAGCGAGATATCGGGCCTCGTGCATAGCATTGCGTACATGAGACTTCCTACGGAGGCGTAAGGAACTTGTCTCATTTCCTCTCTCTCGCTGCGATCATGGGTGGCTGCGTTTTAGATAAAGGAGCGCCGTATGCGAAGGTAGCAATCCTTTCTTGGCGGTGCGCATACTAAAGCAGTAATCACGATATCGATGTAAGGCGCTGCGAGATAAGCTCGACATTTTCTTCTTGCGATCTCGGTAAACGCTTGATCCAGAATGTCGATGCATCTCCTAAGTCTTTCATTTGAAAGCGATCGGATAATGACTCTTTACGTCGATAGCGACTTCACGTTGTTGCCAACTAGAAGGATGTCGTCTACATAAAGTGCGAGAAATACCACATCACCATTGACATCTAACCGATACACACAACTCTCGCTGAGCAATTGGGTAAATCCATGGGACTTTACTACCTCGTCAGCGTAAGTTCCATGATCGGGAGGCTGCTTAAACCCATAAATGGACTTCTTAAGCTTCCATACTAGATGCTCTTCACCCTTTACCACATAACCTTGAGGTTCTTTGCATATGGATGTCTCTACCTTCCTCGAGGTAACCGTTTAAGCGGTTTAACGTCCGTTGCGAACCTCTAGGTTGAGTGGGCTGCTATGGCTAGAAGAATTACGATGGACTTGAGCATTGCTACGGTGAAAGGTCTCGTCGAAATCGATGCCCTCGATGCAGTGTACCCTTTCGCCACAAGCACGGCTTTGAAAGCGAAACCTCTCCATCGAGAATCTATCTTCCTCTTGTATATCCACTTTACCTATGGCTTCCTTGCCATGCGGTAGAGGTGTCTTTTCATATACATCCATAGCCGTTATGGACTCCATTTCTAAGTCCATAGCGGTGTGCCCGATCTTGCATCAATATCTTGTATCGCCTCCTTGTATGTCCATGGGTGGATTATTGCATGTTAGATCTGCTGGGACTAAATCAGAAGATTCACCCACGAACATAAATCGCTCGGGTTGACGAACAACCTCCCCTCTGACGAGGTTCTCTGAGCACAATAGCAGCGGTGGGTGCGAGATACTTGTGGTTCTCTAACTTGCACAATTTGTTGTGTAGGTACCCTTATGCGGTCGGTATCTCGGTGGAACTCGACCCACTTCAATTTCTTGAAGTATCGGTGTCGATCCCCACTAGACTCGACATCTCGTACCTTTAGCTGTCGGTGGTGGAATCGATCATCTTCTAATTCTTGAAGAATGATTTCAACTTTGGACTTATGATTTTCATATAATCCTCTTCTAAGAATCGGGCATTAGTCTAATAATGACCCCGATCATAGGACTATAGAATAAACCACCTTTCGTTCCTCTAGGATAGCGATAAACGACCTTGCGTCGGATCTAGCCTACAACATCGACCTTCTTGTTCGGCACATGTCTTTGGGCCCTATATCTTTATGTGGCTTAAACTAGGCTTGCGCCCAAACCACAACTCGAAGGGGTCTTTTCGGTGACTTGGATGGTACTAGATTTATAGAGTATGCATTGTTTCTAAGGCATACCCCGAGCGAAATAAGCGATGTTGCATAGCTCATCATTGATCTAACCATTTCTAAAGAGTCTATTTCTTCGCTCGACACATCGTTTTCTTTGTGGTGTGCCGGTGAAGTCTTGTTGGTAGGTAATCCCACACTTCACTAGATAGTCCATAAACTCGTTCTTGAGGTATTCGCCACAGCGATCGAGCCTTGATGACTTGATACTTTACCTAGCTTCGTCTCCACTTCCGCCTTAAACTCTTTGAATTTCTCAAAGCATTCGGACTTGCGGTGAAGCGGTATCGTATCCGTACCTTAGTGTCGTCGATGAAAGTGACAAAATACTCGTACCTCCATGAGCTTGTGTGGACATCGGTCCACGGTCGAAATGGACTAACTCAACATTTCTTTGGCTCTATAACCCTTCGCTTTGAAGGGTGCAGTGACATCTTACCTTATATCGAGGATTCGCGGTGGGAGCAGATGCAGTGAGATTACCAACGCTCCATTCTTAGCCGGTCTTTGGATCCTATTTAGATTGATGTGACCTAATCTAAGATGCTTGAGAGAAATGTAGAGTCATCTTCTTGAAAAACTTTCTCTTTTAGGGTTTGATGAAGATGCTGACATAGTTATAGGTATTATGTTTTGCAGAAATAGTATAAAGCGAATTATATAAGGTGCGACATAGATAACCGTCATTTCTTATGATAGAAACACCATTATCAAAAATAACAGAATATCCGTGAGTAAATAATTTGAAAGCAGAAACAAGGTTCCATAGAAAATCCGGCACATATAAAGCGTCTTTCAAAACTAAAGCTGTTGTCCCAAAACATAAAAAACATCTCCAAGCGCATGCAGACCGACTTTCGCGCGTTGCCCATGGAGATCGTTATCTCGCCATCAAACGACTCCCTTGTCGCGAGGAACCCCGCAGGTGTAACAAACATGATCGATTAGCGGTATCTACTGCGAGAATGGGTAGAACAAGTCGCTAAACATGTTTCCGTTACTAAAGCAAGCGGCGTACCTTGAGCTTGAGCATAGGGCACTTGGCCTTGATGCCCGTCTTACGCAGCTTGAAGCACTTGCCTTTCTCCTTTGGCTTCTTCAAGCCTCCGGTGTGTGACCATGTTCTTGCTCCCATTACTCCCACTATTTCCTTGCCTCTACCACCTTTGGTACCCTTTTCTATTTCCATTTGCGATGAAAATTTTGGGCCCTTAGATGTGCTAGCAAGAGCATGTGCTCCTTTTCCCATAACTCCTTCCATGACAACGAGATCATTAAACAGTGACTAAGTGTAAACTCGGTCTTGCTCATGATCGCATTCAGTAGTTCTCAAAGACTTGGGCGGTGTATTGAGGATGATATCGACCTTGGCCGCCGTCAATACCTCCTCCCAGTGATCAAGACTATCCGTGAGATGTGTCATGTGGGAGACATGTTCATGGACCGAACTTCCTTCTTCCATCTTACGCGCGAGATTTCTCTCATTGTGTGGGCGGATGTCGATCCATTGCCCAAACTTACTCTCGAGACTTGACCAAATATCGGTCGCGTCTACCATCGTGATGCTACTGTTACAAGCCTTTGGACATAGTAGTCATCATATAGCATTTAGCCGTATTGTTTGACTTATTCAAAGTCGCTTGACTCTCATTGCTTTCGTTAGTCGATGTGTCGATGAAGCGGCGGGTTTAGGAGTAGTGAGAACAAACATGTGTTCTTTGATAAGAACATATTCCATGTTTCGTTTCCACTCGATAAAATTTGGACGGATAGCAGTTTTGTGCGAGAATATTGATAATCGGCGTAAGAGACATATCGAAGCGATAATGTAAACACATAAGCATCGATCGCATATAATTACGTAACAATAATATTGTAACCTTTTGATAAAACAATATTAATTGAAACCTCAATCTCCCGAGGAATCCCCATACGAGCCAGCGTGTGGGCGTTTACACATGAACCCTTGACCCGGACTAAAATATACCTTTTAGTCGTTTAATTTAAATCCATGTCAACTTATCCTTATGACAAATGAAATTAACGATTGGACCTTACTAGACCACATCACTATCGCGAAGGACTTGGCGGGAAGTTGTACTTGAGGTGATGTCTAAGCATTGACCACAATTTTAAATGAGAAAATGAATTCTTAGAATTGGCATACTCACTCGGACCATACGCTTCCAATTCAAATTCTTTTGTTATCTCTTTTATATCTATTTCTAGAGAACTTATGAAAATCACACATGCAAGCCGCAGCGTGTGGGCGTTTACATGAAACTCCCACTTCTCGATAGATTTAAAAGTTTTATTTAGAAATCTCATCTAACAAACTTATGATAAGCAGTGCAAGCAAGCCACGCGGTGGGCGTTTACTCACGGTCGTCTCGCTTTGTTTAGAGATCAAAAGGTGGAGGTCACGACATTTTAATTTGAAAAATTAAATTGTCGGGTTGCTATAGTCTTTTTTTTTATTATTCAAAGGTTTGTCCATGCGGATCACGTAATCTAGCATGCTTTTCTATAGAACTCGACATGTAAAACATGCTCGCGAATTCTAAAATATGCTTGATAAAGCGATAAACCTAGCATGCTTACTATGCGCGTCAATTCGTAAAACACATAAGGTTTGTCGGCGTAATATAAACATACATAACGTACTCTGCATAATTTAAACATCCACGACATGCATATGAGCGATAAAAATAAAATAAAGCGTTCGCCAGCGGCGATCGTGAAACGCACATTTAAATCTAATCTATTACATAGATTTACAAAGTGCAATTAAACTTCAAAAGCAGGCCTCGCGTGCGGGCGCGGACGGATTCAACAAATGGGCCTCGCGTGCGGGCGCGGACGGAAAATCTGGAAAAGCAGTGCGGGCGGGTCATTGTCTGTCTTGGGCTGCGCGCTGAAAAGCGAAAGCCGGCCGCCGCCCGCTTACGTCGCCACGCCGCGCGTCGCGGGCGGGCCCGCTCGCTAGCGACCGCGACCGGCGAGCGGACATGCGTAGCCACCCGGCGGCGCCGACGTCTGAGAGGCGTCGTGGCCCGGTGACGAGCTTCGCGACAGCGAGGCGCTTTCATGGCGTCGGGTTTCTCGCGCGACGCGCCCGTCGCCCGCTAGCTCGCTTCGCTCGCTTGTTTAGCGGCCGTATCTCGCGACCGCTCGCTCGCTCGCGTGGCGCCAGGGATCTCGTCTTGTGCGAACGCACGCCCCGTCGCCCGCGCCTCTCGCAATCGCCCTCGCGACCGCGAGGCTCGCTCGCGAGATACCGTCCAGGGGACTGCCGAGAGACCTGTTTTTCCCGTCGTTTCGTTCTTCGTTCTTTCGTCTTCGTTCTTCTTTTACGAGATAAGATTTACGAATAAAATCTAATCTAACCACGGATTTTCTCGTGGTGAAACAATAACATCGACAAAAATAAGCGAGCCACGATGAGCAGCGGATCCACAATTAATAAAGCGCGCGTAATAATCAAGCGTGAATTAATCAGCCAGCGAATGCGATCCCGGACTACGATACCAATTGTAGGAAAACATATGTCTAGCCAGCAGGGATCCATCTTGGATATTTAATTCACCATACATTGATTATAAACCTAGCATGCGTCTATATAATTAAATCGCAACACGTTGGTGTTTTCACGTGTTTACCTTTGGATACGAAGAGGTCGATGGAGCGAGATGAAAGGATCGAGCGGATCGGACTCGTGCTTTGACCTTACGGGACGTATCCGGTTGCCCTATCTCCAGCGTCGAGTGAGGGCGATCTATGGAGAATGCTTGGAAAATCACCCTTTGCTCTCTTCACTATTTTGAAAAATCATCTCGAGAGAACTATGAGGGGCGAAAATCTTGTGGTCGATATGTGAGCATTAACTAGACTTTATCTCATACCTTATATTTATAATGCACTACCTTAATACCATATGGAAATTACCATAATCCTATATGGAAATTACCATAATCTATATGGAATATTACCATAATCCGTACTCTCGGGATTATTTCCATAATCTTATATGGAAAGGATCATGCATATACCATAAATATAATTATATCCTTGTGGGATAAAGAGAATAAAATCTTGCCTTAGAGAGCTACTAGGGCGCCGATTTTCTTGAATTAAGGAACTGGATGGGCGACCAGGGATCAAATCTGAGGAATAAAGATGGGCCTCAAATAAATTAATTATCTTATGTTCGGCCCGAACATAGATTAATTTATAAACATTTATTCATGCCACTAGAGAATAAATCTTGACTTACCCTTTATTACGAAGTTGAGTCGGGCTTGCACTTAGACATATGAATCCCGTATTTAAGATATCGAGCGTCCATTAATCATTTCTGACAATCATTGCTTAAAGCGATTAATAACTTCATTTCCTTAAGTAGTACCACTCGACCTTATTATTGTACTTGAGCTAACTTTCGACTGCGGGGTTTAGTCTGATAAACCTTTTGAGCTCCTTAAGGGGCGTCATCATCTAAGCGGATACGGTGACTCGTCTGAGATAACTAGCGTGACATCTGACCGCCACCACCGAATCACGGAGAATCTTGGGTTAGAACATATAACCTCGCTCATAACAAGTCAAGTGATGGTCGACCTTTCATACTCACCTAATACCTTATCGAGGTTTAGATCGTCGTAAGTCACCGAGATCTTGGTTCTTCACGACGGTCGAAGAAGAACACATCTCACTGTGATCCTTGATACGTCGAGGCGTACCGGCATAAACAACAACTAAGTCAGTCACTTCTTCTCTATCTGCGACTAAACAAACAACTCGTCCTTAAGTCGTCTCGGTATGAAACTTTTATATCTCATTAAGCTTGACCGATCATCTGAACTTACGTGATCTTCTACACTTTGTATGATCTAACTTATATATGAGATAAGGGGACACGGATATATGCGATCAAGTATTAAAGCGGATAGGAGATTGTAATAGTGGTAGAGGAAACATTGTATACAAGCTCAACCAAAGCGCTTTCGGTATACAAATCCAACACATAGCTCGTGTCGAGATCATCTCGCCTCCGTCCGGTTCGCGGAGTTCGTTGGTTTCTTGGTCTTGCCACCTACGAGACTACTGTCGTTTCATCTTTAGGGACGATCGCCGAGGCAAGAGCACTCTGGGACGTATTTCATCTTGCGGAAGAGGCCGCCTCGACTCGGCATTAGAATCGGTTTTCAATTTACAGTACATATTTTCCAACAATTTGTTTATAACCGATGCATTTACTATAGCTTGAGAATATATATATATATATATATATATATATATATATATATATATAGCATATGAAATGTGGAGAACCATGTCCTGAATCTTGAGTCTATTCGTATGTTCTTCTCTGTTTATAAAATTGGACATAATTGTTGGATGCACTATAAACTTTGTTCCTCTAGTTCGGAAAAATAAAACTGGGTGACAGCGATAGTGAAGAAGATAAGGATGGTAATGGCGTAGAAGGAGGGGAAAATGAGAGATTTGTAATAATAGATTTGGGAGTCATTCAGATTCAAGCAAAGAAGTAGTAGATGCAAGTTCAGCTTCACTTGTTGATGGGGAACTTGGTGCTAGATCTGTTGAGCAAGGTTCCTCTGGGAATGGCTCAGTGTAAGAAGGTTCCCTATATATTCATTTCAATATCATTTTTTACTTTTTCACTCATAGTTACAATTTTTTCTAAATTACATATTGGCCCACAAAACTTTTCAACTAATTCATACAAAATTAAACAATATATCGAAGCTTAATTATTAATAAATAAATGTATCTTTAGCAATTATAATAAATAACAAACAAAATTAAGAAAAATAAAATGAATAGGCCATAATAATCAATAGCCTAATTGGACTAAAATATAGTCTACATTGAATATAATAATTTTGGGCCTCTAACTAAATTAAATAGCCCAAAGTTAAAAATCCTAATTAAAAATTGCAAAAATAAAATAAACATAATTAGAAACAAAAATAGTAGAAGCCCTTATTTATCTCATTCATCCAGCGCCCCTCCTTCTGTCTCCTTCTTCATTCTTCTTCTCATTATTCTACATCTTCTTCATTCTTATTTTTGTTATTCTATATTTTTTTCTTTTAATTCTTATAAAAAAAAGGGTTCCAAGTTGCAATTTTTTGAAATGCATAAAGTGGTATGCGTCCATCAAGAGTAGAAACGTAAAATGGAATCGAATTTATTGTATGGTAGGAGTCTACAATTTCCATTTTGCAGTAGTGCGAATTGTATGATTGGGGCAAAAATGTTGCTGCATTTGGGATTTTGCATAGAGATACTGTGAGGTAAGACTATGAACGCTAATTGTGTGTGTATGTGCGTGTTTATATATTTTATACACAGCTCTATTTACTAATTTATTTGTATTTTATTTGCAGATTTATTAAATATTAGAATAGTATGGTGGAGACCGAGAGCTATACATACACGAATGTACGATGTCTTAGTAGAGGTCCTTCTAGCAAATCAATAAATAATTTCCTACTTGGCCATCTCTCTCGTATTCGGCTAAATCTGCTGAAAATGTCTTAATCTCTCTCTAATTCATTCTTCCTCTCAAAATTTCCGGCGAAACTCACCAATCTACCGCCACTACCGTCGCCTCATCCCTCTTTATTCCTTATTCGTAGACCGACCATCAACAAAATTGGCGTCGTCGTCACCGTTCACTGGCGCCAGCATGTTAGCTCTCCATCGTTGCCGTTGCTCGCACTCTTTTCTCAAACTCAAATCAACAATATCAAGAAGCCCTGTTTCTGGCAAGGTTTTCTGATAAACATAATATCCAAATGAAGGATTTGAACTCCTATTTATATCGGTAGAAAAAAATTCAAATTGTGTTTTGACTCGAAACTTTCAGCTGAAGATTGTCCGTAATCAAAAAGTAATTTATTATATATATATATATATATATATATATAGGGTTAACGTGGTAACCAGAGATAGTATGTAGTCACGTCTAGGCAGCGCATTTTGAGCACGTGGCGCCTCCTTTTCTTTCTTTTCTTTTTAATTTTGCAAAGGCAAATGGAAGAAATAAATCAAGATACACAAACAATGATTTGAAAAGAAAGAAAAGAAGAAGAAAAATTTGAGGAACAAAATTGATGGATTTTGAGAAAAATAGAAGATGAATTTGATAGATGATTGAAGAATCGAGAAAGATGGTGGTTATGATGGTGATTCAAAAATAGTCGCCGATGTCGATGAAAGAGACGATCGAATTGTTAGAGAATGATGGATGTGAGATTTGATATCGAAAACCATAAAAATGCATTGAACAAAACATGAAGCTGCGTTGAACAAAACATGGCGTATTGAACAAAACATAAAAATGCATGTTCCATGAAGCGAAACATCATTTAACAGCTGCGATCCATGCATTGATTAAAACATGACAATGCATTTAACAAACACATGTTCATGCATTTAACAAAGCGTAAAAATGCCTCTGGCGCTGGCGTGAGCCTGTTGGTGCGCCTTCGCCGCTGACGCGAAGCTTCCAATCACATGCATTATTCTCTTCAACTGCATGCATTTTTGTTCATTTAAATCATTATCGGATTAAATGCATTTTTGTTTTTCGCAATCACATAACAAATCAAATTACTAATCTACCCTTAATGGCGAAAATCAGTGAAATTAAGCTTAAAAGTCGAAAAATTACGAACCATAGGATCTATGAGATGAGTGGATGAGATTTGATCAAACTCATCTATATATATATATATATATATATATATATATATATATATATATATATATAATCTTAGTGAGCATGTTTTGGAAAGATGGCTGAATTTTAGGCCCCAAAAATCACTCTTTGGCTTTTATGGTAGTATAGATTTTGTCAGGATTCACAATCACATACGGGGGGATACGATTCTCTTGATCTACTCCACTAGATCTAATCTCATTCCTTACAAAAAGATGTAATCAATCTAGATAAATAAAAATTAAACAAATGGTTAATGTCTCGAGCATAATGTAATAACGTTGTCATTTCTTAATTTAACATAAAATTAACATTTTTTATTCTTTTTATATAATCGAAGCATTAACATGTAGAATGTAATACTCATCAAATCGAAACTACTGAAGTCGAGTAGTCGGTACTTTAGCAACACCGTTTCGATGAGGTATGTCATATCAAATGTCTAGTGACAAAAAATTTGGGTGTTAACTTTGAAACAAAATAAAAAATAGAGTCATAATTAATGTTTCAAAAACTGTGTTAAAGATGTAAAATGAAAAAATTTGTGCATTAATTAGCAACCAACATATGAAAAAAATAAAACCCCCGTCCCCTAGGGGACGTGTTGTCCCTGTGATAGTTCAATAATTGGGTTCTCGTGGCAAGAGGACACAGGTTCGAACCCATCAAATGTTTTTATGGGTTTGAGCCTATCACACCTGGTTTTTCAAGTGTGGTTTACATGTCTTGTGTGATTTGCAGGCTATTGCACAGGAACGTGGAGTTTACCCAGTGCGCATCTTAAGGTAGCGGCTGCGGGTCCCCATAATAAAAATAAAATCCCCAACTTAGAATAGGATTGAGAAAAGAACAATATAAAGTTTGTCAAAAATAGAGCTCCATATCAGCGGATATGTACTTGTAATACGTTTCATATGTGTTATCATATTTGAAAATCTAGTAAATATTCGTAAAACGAATTCATAATCTTTCAATATTGATACTCGATCAACTAAGTTGGTCAAGAGAACTAGTCTAATGATAATTATCAACCCCAAATCGGATGACTTACATCAATCTAGCATTAGTGATGAGTTTGCCTTTGAGCATGCATTTGAGACATCTGTCATTCCTTGGTATGCTGATATATGTAATTATCTTGCAAGTGAAAAATTATGTCCTGATATTTCTTCTCAAGAGAAGAAAATGTTTTTGTCGTCATGTAGGAACTACTATTGGGATGATCCTTATTTTTTTCGTCTTGGTAAGGATGAGGTTATCAGAAGATGCATTCCAGCATAAGAGCAACCAGAGATCCTGACATTGTGTCATGCTTCGTATTGTGGAGGGCATTTTTGGGGTCGCAAGACCGCCTCTAAGGTTATTCAATCTGGATTTTATTAGCCGTCAATCTTTAAGGATGCGCATAATTTCTGCTTAGCATGTGATAGGTGTCTATGGGTTGGTGCGATAGGAGTGAGAAGTGAGATGCCTTTTAATAGGAATTTGCCTGTAGAAATTTTTTTGTGTGGGGCATTGATTTTATGGGTCATTTTTCAAATCTTTTGGGTTTGAGTATATTCTTCTTGCTGTAGATTATGTGTCCAAATGGGTGGAAGAAATTCCTACCCGGACATGTGATGCTAATATTATGATCAAGTTTGTGCAGGAGAATATTTTTGCAGGTTTGGATTTCCTCGAGCTATAATTAGTGATGGGGGAAAACACTTTTGTAATAAGTTATTCGAGAAACTGATGAAGAAGAATGGAGTTTTCCACAAAATAGCAACACCATATCATCCTCAAAATTCAGGACAGGCTGAGATGAGAAACAAGCAAATCAAGTGGATCTTGGAGAAAATGGTGAAGCCGTCGAGAAAAGATTGGACAACTAAACTGAATGAGACTCTATGGGCATACCGAAGGACATACAAAGCTATGTTGGGAATGAGTCCCTATAAGTTGGTTTATAGTAAGTCGTGTCACCTTCCGGTGGAGATTGAACATAAAGCATCTTGGGCGATTAGGAGCGTGAATTTTGATTTGTCTCAAGCGGAAATGAGTGGACCTTACGGTTGTCGAGCTTGAAGAGCGTGACGAAACTGTGAGAATGCGTGAATTTATAAAGAAAGGTTAAGAGAATCCATATTAAGAAATTGGTAAGAAAAGATCTTCAACTGGAATGAAAGTGCTTCTTTTTAATTCACGGTTGAGGCTGTTTCTGGGAAAATTATATAATCGTAGTGAGAAGAAGTCTTTCAATAGTCGATGGACAACGTGTAAAGTTGTACATTGAATGAGCACCGAACGTGATGGGGATTGAGTCGACAAGACTCAAAGAGGTAGTTTTAGAATGAAGGATATATGGTCGGGCTTGTGACGGTAAAACTAGCGCTTTGTGGGAAACAACCCACGTTTATTTATGCTTTGTTCATACGTGCATGCCATATTAAACAAAAATATGACAAAAAAATATATCCATGTGCTGATTGAATAAAATTATTAATCAAAATTTTTACATTATAGTGCATATGACAATTATATAGTTTAAAAAAACAAAACCTGTGAATATGAAATTAAAAATTTGCATGGCCATTGATGTTGGATTGTTAAATATTCAAATTGAGTGTGTAAAATATAAAAAAAAGTACAACTACCTTATATGCATATGTTTAAAACTCACAAATATAGAACTGGTCCGGGAAGCAGTAAAAAGACTGACAAACTCAATACAATTAACAACACTTAAACATATTGGAGGGGGGGATCACTACAAATCTTCCTTAAAAAGCAAAAACTCGTTCTAATATGCTTATTACAGATTTGTCAAAACATAGTTATAATATGCTTGTATATATCAATATCACACAATGACAATTATTCACAATCCATCAATCACTTGTCTATTAGATTATACAAAATTTTATTATGTTATTAAACGAAATCGATAAACATGTTACAAATGCCATCAATATGCATAGAATAGCGTTAGAAAACTTACTTGTTTTTTTGATTTAACAGTGATATTAAAACAGCAAGCAGAACAGGTGCACATCTCTAAGAAGCAATTAAATAAGAATCAATTATCTTGAATCAGAACTTGAAATATTAATCTCCGATTACATAATTTTTCTGAATCATAATGAAATTCTATTAGTTATCCCCTTCCTGATCGATATGCATATAGATGTTGGAGGCAGTAATTTTAGGTTTGTGAAGTTGGAAGGTTGCGGTAATTATGGGATAGAGTAAATGTGGTTGGTAAGTAGAATTGTAGTTTGTCTAATTTACCCCTATATCACACGATCAATACTAATTTCGGCAACAAAGATTAAATATCTAGTGGTAGAGTGGTTAATACGAGTAATTTAAAATTTATGTATTAAATTACCAAAAAAAAAAAGATTAAATATGCAATTGTAATGTTAATATTGTTAATTAAATGTTAGACGTTAGATTAGATGGAATGGATGGTATTGATTAGTTCTTAGTTCTTATCTTAGGGTTATATATATATATATAGGGGTTCTTAATGTATTTAAAGTACTAATATTAGCATATCTTTCATATTGTGTAGCACAATCGTAATTAATGTATCATACATGAAAGTTTAGCACATATTTCATCCATTCGTAGCACATATCTAAATATATTAGTTTAGCACATCTTTCATCAGCAACAGAAGCACAAGAAGAGTTATAGTGTTGCACAATAATCCGTGTAGCACACAAAACACAAACTCAGAAAGACACATTTACGAAAATTAAATCTCAACCATTGATATAGCAAATCAAAGGGGGATTCATTCCTATTTCCTACCAAATTATCTATTCCTACCGATCCATATATATATATATATATATATATATATATATATATATATATATCTTAGTGAGCATGTTTTGGATAGATGGTTGAATTTTTAGGCCCAAAAGATCACTCTTTGGCTTTTATAGTAGTATAGATTTTGTCAGGATTCACAATCACATACGGGGGATACGATTCTCTTGATCTGCTCCACTAGATCTTATATTAATCAATCTAGATAAATAAAAATTAAACAAATGGTTAATGTCCCGAGGATAATGTAATAACGTTGTCATTTCTTAATTTATCATAAAATTAACATTTTTTATTCTTTTTTTATGATCGAAGCATTGACATGTAGAATGTAATACTCATCAAATCGAAACTACTGAGGTCGAGTAGTCATACTTTAGCAACACCGTTTCCGATGAGGTATGTCCTATCAAATCTCTAGTAACAAAAAATTTGGGTGTTAACTTTGAAACAAAATAAAAAATAGAGTCATAATTAATGTTTCAAAAACTGCGTTAAAGATGTAAAATGAATAAAAATTTGTGCATTAATTAGCAACCAACCTATGAAAAAATAAAAACCCCTAACTTAGAATAGGATTGAGAAAAGAACAATATAAAGTTTGTCAAAAATAGAGCTCCATATCAGCGGATATGTACTTGTAATACGTTTCGTATATGTTATCATATTTGAAAATCTAGTAAATATTCGTAAAACGAATTCATAATCTTTCAATATTGATACTCGATCAACTAAGTTGGTCAAGAGAACTAGTCTGATGATAATTATCTGTTGAAAATCGTATATATATATATATCGATGATATTATGTGAAAATCGTATATATATATATATATATGTGGTCAAAGCTACTTTGATCAAGATTTTGAGTGACGAACGCTTAATTTTGTGAAATTAAATGGCATAGGATCGATCTACGCTTCGAGTAGATGATCGTTGTGTATTCACATTCTCAAATCCGATTTCGATGAGTGGAAATAATGGATCAAAGTTGGTCACTTAAACATGGAGTTATGTGATTAAGAGGATAAGCATGGATTAATTAATCCTTATCCCACATTGATTAATGTACCTTCATTAATTGTCTAAATAAGTGGTTCATTGAACAATTAGTATAATTATGTGCACAAGTGATGGGTGGAAAGCCCACGTGGCGCCATGCCGCCGCCGCCGCCGCCGCCGCCGACGCCCGACGCCGCCTGCGCTTATGCCCGCCCGCCCGGCCGCCGGTTCCGGTTCCGTGGTCCGTGGTCCTTGGATCTTGGCAATTGATCTTTGGGTGGTCTTTGGGCTGTTCTTTGGGCTGGTTCCGTGGCCCATCGCTCTATATTTTGGATCAATGTTTGATCGAACCCAAAGATGGAGTTGGTCCGAGGCCCAACTCGTGTAGCCAATCCGTTGGGCTGCTTGTGCACTTGAAGAGACGTCCGGATACGCCCAATGAACCTGGATGCACGCGTTGTCCATATTCGCCGTTGTCCGGTAACGTTCCGACATGATGGCTATGCGGGAAACGTGGGCACGTTGTCTCCAGAAACCGCCGCGGGACATAACTTCGTAACACCCTACATCAATGCAGGTGTTGACTCCAGCATGCTCCCCATGAGGGGGACGACGCCTATAAATAGGACATGTCTCCCCAGCATAAGCCACCTACTGCTAATCTGCATTCCAACATTCGAAAGCACTCTCTGCATACATAGTTCGTGTCCAAGCTCTGTCCTCACCTCGTTCCAGTTCGTCGGAGCTCGTTGGTCTGCGGTGCTGCCACCCACGAGACATTGTTGTTTTATCTTTGGGGACGATACGCCAAAACCGAGAGCACTACGGGACATATCTCGTCTTGCGGAAAGAGGCCTACTCGACTCGGCATCATTCTACGGTTTTTGTTTCAATTGTTTTTACAATACAGTTTAGTCATTTGTTAGTTTGATATCTTTCTATATTTCTGTTTTAAGTTGTAATACACCCGGCAAGTTGTACGTTTTGTACTACCTTTTCCAACAATCGCAAGACGAGATAATACTTGCCACGAAGGAGTTGAGACATTATAATTAACTTAAAACTTTCGAAACTAAATACCTTTTCTTGGAGATGTCGACCTTACCTGCCACCGACTCCGCCTCCGCCGCTGCTGCTGTCGCCGCCTCTGCCGCTGCCTCTGCTGCTGCTGCCAATTCTGGCACAATGGCTACGACCATGTTTGGTATGATGCCTTCGGGGTCAACCATTGGACCCTTTGGGTCAACCGTTGGTTCTACTTTTAGTAGTTCAATGTTTGGTTCCACTTTTAGTGGTTCCATTGGCTCGACGACTGCACTTTTCAGTGGGTCGACTGTTGGATCCACGGGATCTAACACTGGTGATTTTCATTCGAGTTCCATGTTTCAAAGACACTTCAAGTGGTTTGGTGGATCGATTTTGGATCGATCTCGGCGCTTGTTCATACCGCACGGATGATGCCGCCCGCCGAGAAGCCGCCGAAGTTTGGAGGATCCGACTTCAAGAGATGGCAGCAAAAGATGTTGTTCTACCTCACGACGTTGGGCTTCGCCAACTTCTTGGTGGAAGATGAGCCCGCTGCCGGGGTCGGTGACGGACTTTCACGTTCGAGCAAAGATATGACAACCGGCGACTATCTTTGCAAAAACTTTATACTTGGTAGTTTAGAAGATAGCTTGTATAGTGTTTATCTTATTGTAGCGACATCCAAATGTATGTGGGATGCGCTAGAAGAAATACCGTAGTGATGATGCGTAAACAAAGAAGTTTATTGTAGCCAAATATTTGGACTACAAGATGGTCGATTCTCGACCGATCATGGACCAAGTGCAAGAGTTTCAACTCATTGTACACGAGGTTCAAGCCAGCGGCACACTTGTTTGGACGGCTTTGTCGTCGCCATGATGATTGAGAAGCTACCCGGGTGGAGAGACTTCAAGGTCTACCTTAAGCACAAGCGAAAGGATATGACACTTGAAGACTTGATCGTCAAACCGCGATCGAGTCCGACGTGAAGAAGTAAGATTTAAAAGCGAAGGCTTGATCGATGCTAGAGCCAACCTATTGGAGAGGCGGTCCCTCCAACAAACGTGTTCGTCCCAATGTCAAAGACAAAGGTAAAGGGAAGGTGGTTGCCCGTAAGTTTGACGGGATCGTTATAATTGTGCAAGCATGGCCACAGTAGGGCGACCGCCGTCACCGAAGAAGAAGAAGGCTAAACAAGTTGCCAACGTTGTCGAGAAGGACTTGACAAATGGGACAAGGATGACTTGGCTGCTGTGGTGACCGAAGAAGTCAACCACGCCGAGAATCGAGGTGGATGGTTCATCGACACGCGCTACCGAAAAGATGTGTTTTCTACCTACAAGCCTGTTGAGGGGGAAGCTCAACATGGGGAACCAAGTTTCGTCCGAGGTTTCGGAGTTGGTGATGTGGTGCTTAAGATGTCGTCCGACATTGAGATCACGTTGAAGGATGTCTTTGCATGTCCCGGACATCCACAAGAATTTTGTGTCGGGCTCAATTCTAGTTAACAATGGGTTTAGACTAGTTTTTGAGTCGGACAAGTTTGTCTTGACTAAGTTTGAAAAGTTCCTTTGTAGGGGTTATCTCACCGGGGTCTTTTCAAACTAAATGTAATGGTCTTACGTGTACCAAAAAATTATGATGAATGAAAATGCATCTACTTCCTCTTACTTGATCGAGTGCTCGATTTATGCATTGTAGATTAGGACATGTTAATCTAAATGCAATAAAAAGATTAATAAATTTAGATTTACTAAAGTTAAGTGAAGTGAATACACAAACGAAATGTGAGGTTTGTGTGGAAGCCAAATGGCTAAGTTACCGTTTCATTCGGTAGAACAGAGCACTAAACCTCTAGAACTTATTCACACTGATGTGTGTGATTTAAAGTTTGTACAAACTAGAGGTGGTAAAAGTACTTCATCACGTTTATTGATGATTGTACAAGATATTGTTATATTTACCTTCTAAGAAGTAAAGACGAGGCTATTGAAGCTTTTAAAACTTGAACAAGCCGAGAATCAACTAAGTTGTCTAATTAAGATCGCTCGAGTGATAGAGTGGGAGAATATGTAGCTCCGTTTGAGGCATTATGCAACGAAAGTGGTGTAATACATCAAACGACAGCTCCTTATTCACCTCAATCTAATGGCGTTGCTGAACGTAAAATTCGAACACTTAAGGAGATGATGAATGCTTTGTTGATTAGTTCAGGGTTGCCCCAGAACTTTTGGGGGGAAGCTGTTTTGACAACCAACTACATACTGAACAAAATTCCACTCAAGAGTAAGGATGTCACTCCTTACGAGTTGTGGAAAGGAAGAAAGCCATCATACAAATATCTCAAAGTGTGGGGTGTTTGGCTAAGGTTGAGGTGCATCTTCCTAAACAAGTTATAATTGGACCTAAAACAGTCGATTGTATCTTTATTGGGTATGCACTGAGCAACAGCGCCTATCGTTTTCTGATCCACAGGTCAGAGGTACCGGATATGACTATGGGAAGACGATTGAATCAAGGAATGCTATATTCTTTGAAAGTGTTTATCCATGTAAAGACAAGGATATAAGTGAAGCCAACTCTAGCAATAGAGGTGATGGTGAAGCTTCGAGTTCTAAACCTTTGGAGGAAGAACCGATTCGCATAAGCAATCGAGGTCTGATCCAGAGGGGTCGGAACCGAGACGAGGCAGTAGAGTCAGAACGCCAAAGGATTTTGGTCCTGACTATATTGCGTTCATGTTGGACGAAGAACCAACTTCGATCAAAGTAGCCTATGCTCGGCCAGACGGAATGCTCTGGTGAGAGGCTGTTCAGAGCGAGATTGATTCCATTCTGCAAAACCACACTTGGGTGTTGGTTGATTTGCCAGAAGATTGTAAGCCCTTAGGATGCAAGTGGATCCTTAAAAGAAAGTACAATGCAGATGGATCAATTGAAAAGTATAAGGCCCGTTTGGTTGTCAAAGGGTTTAAACAAAGAGAGGGGTACGATTTCTTCGATACCTATTCACCTGTGACGAGGATTACGTCTATTAGGGTGTTTCTCGCAATTGCTGCTTTGCACAATTTTGAGATTCATCAAATGGACGTTAAGACTACGTTTTGAATGGTGACCTCAAGGATGAGGTATATATAGAGCAACTTGAAGGGTTTGTTGTACCGGTCAAGAGGCAAGGTATGCAAACTCGTGAAGTCTCTATATGGTTTGAAACAAGCGCCGTTGCAATGGCATGAAATTTGAGAATGTAATGTTGGCAAATGGTTTCAAGATCAACGAGTGTGACAAATGTGTCTACGTTAAGAACAACGATAATGGTTATGTTATAGTGTGTCCGTATGTAGATGACATGTTGATCATGGGTAGTAATACTCAAGTCATTAATAACACAAAGCGCATGTTAAATAGAAATTTTGACATGAAGGACATGGGTTTAGTGATGTGATTCTTGGAATCAAGATTCTAAGAAGATCGACGGAATTGTCTTGACACAATCTCACCACGTCGAGAAAGTGCTTAAGAAATTCAACGCGTTTGATAGTTTGTACGCTAAGATCCCATTGAGCTCAATGTTCACTTGAGTAAGAACAGGGTGAACACATTGGGCAAGAAACTATGCTAAGGTCATCGGTGTTCGATGTATCTTATAAATTGCACCCGCCCGACATAGCTTGCGCAGTGAACAAATTGAGTCGTTACACGAGCAATCCAAGCAAGGAGCACTGGAAGGCTTTAGTGAGAGTTTTGAGGTACTTGAAGTATACTCAAAATCATGGGCTGCATTTTACGAGATATCCCCCAGTACTTGAAGGGTACTGTGATGCCAATTGGATATCTGACACGAAAGATTCACTTTCTATAAGTGGTACATGTTCACGATTGGGGGAGGTGTTGTTTCTTGGAGATCCACGAAGCAGACGTGTATAGCCCGATCCACCATGGAATCAATTCATAGCTTTGGATAAAGGCGGTGAGGAAATCGAATGGCTCGTAATTTTTGGAAGATATTCCATGTTGGTCTAAACTGTGCCACGGTGATGATTCACTTGATAGCCAAGCAGCTATTGGAAGGCGAAAAGTGGTTTGTATAATGGTAAGTCTCGATATATACGTCGGCAACATAATACCGTGAGGCATTTGATCTTAAGTGGAGTTATATCAATTGACTATGTCAAGTCAATAGATAATCTGTCAGATCCGTTAACCAAAGGGTTGAACCGAGATCAAATAATCAAGTTGCTAGAGGGAATGGGATTAAAATCCACATCTTAAGAACAATCATAGTGGTAACCCAACCATGATGATTGGAGATCCCAAGAACTTGGTTCAATGGGAGAACTAAGCTATAGGAGTTCGTGTGTAAACACTCAAGTTAGTCTGTTCCTATAAAGCAAACGAGTGTTGAAAACTTGCCTAGTGGTGAGGTTGAGTCGTTGACTCTTAATGATTCCTAAGATACCTCGAGGAGGTTGAGTATGGCAAGATACTCGGTAAAGAATCATCTATGTAAGTGTGAAGTGGGTCGCTTCAAACAAAACACTTATGAGTCCAAAGTGGATGTCCATGGCCAAAATGGAATCAAACGTGAGAACGGATGAGGTTGAGGTGTTAAAGTGTTAATACCATTGTCTCGAGGCACGTTGTGGGGAATAGTTCAAGCATCGTGTCCACTAATCCGCTCGTGTACTCGATGGTACTAACTATGGAAGGTTCAAGGCCATAAACCACTGTCCAAATATTTTAACATCTCTTGAGGATCGAAATGCGTCTCGCATACATGCATATGGCTATTTCCACTCATGTGGGGATTGTTGAAAATCGTATATATATATATATATATATATATATATTATATGTGGTCAAGTTTTAAGGAAACTAATTTGACCAAAATTTTGAGTGATGTAACGTTTAATTTTGTGAAATTAAATGACATAGGATCGATCTACGTTCGAGTAGATGATCGTGGTGTATTCACATTCTCAAATCCGATTTTCGATGAATGAGAAATAATGGATCAAAGTTGGTCACTTAAACATGGAGTTATATGATTAAGGGGATTAGCATGGATTAATTAATCCTTATCCTACATTGATTAATGTACCTTCATTAATTGTCTATATAAGTGGTTCATTGAACACTTAGTATAATTATGTGCACAAGTGATGGGTGGAAAGCCCCTTACGCGCCGCCGCCGCCCGCCGCGCGTGCCCGCCCGTCCGGCCCGGCCCGGCTCCGGTTCCGTGGTCCGTGATCCGTGGTCTTGGATCTTGGATCTTGGCAATTGGTCTTTTGGGCTTTGGGCTGTTCGTGGGCTTGCTTCGTGGGCCGGTTCCGTGGCCCATTTCTATATTTTGGATCAATGTTTGATCGAGCCCAAAGATGGAGTTGGTCCGAGGCCCAACTCGTGTAGCCCAATCGTTGGGCTGCTGTGCACTTTAATAGACGTCCGGATCGTCCAATGAACCCGACGCACGCGTTGTCCAGATTCATCGAATCGCCGATAACGTTCGACATGATGGTTCTGCGGAAGCGTGGGCACGTTGTCTCCGAAACCGCCGCGGGACATAACCCGTAACACCCGACATCAATGCGGTGTTGACTCAAAGATGTTTCCCCATGAGGGGACGACGCCTATAAATAGGACATGTCTCTCAAAGATAAGCCAACATCGCTAATCTGCATTCCAAGATTCCAAGCACTCTCTGCATACATAGTTCTTGTCAAGCTCGCCACCCGTTCCAGTTCACGGAGCTCGTTGGTCTGCGGTGCTGCCACCCACGAGACATTACCGTTTTATCTTTGGGGACGATAAGCCAGAACCGAGAGCACTATCGGGGCGTATTTCATCTTGCGGAAAGAGGCCTCCTCGACTCGGCATCATTCTACAGTTTTTGTTTCAATTGTTTTTACAATACAGTTTAGTCATTTGTTAGTTTGATCTTTTTCTATATTTCCGTTTTAAGTTGTAATACGCCCAACAAGTTGTACGTTTCTGTACTACCTTTTCCAACATTATCAACTCTATATTGCAAGAATTGAATTATCCACCCGAAAAAATGTAAATTTAGTTGATCTCATCCTAAGCAAGCAATAGTGCAATCAAACTACTAACTTATTTGTGCATGTGTTGGCTTGATGGTAGAGTGATTAATATTTGAGGTCCAGATCTTGAATTTGAGTCCATCGTTACATGACTTTTAAAATTTTATATTAATTGACAAAAAAAAAGACTAGCTCATCTCACATAGCACAATGCACTAACAATGGGTCAAAATATTATACGAACTCGAAAGATAGGATTGTAACAGCCCTCTAATCCTAAGGACGGATTAACGAGGACTAATACTTGGAACAGTGATCAAGGATTATGAAATACAATTAATCATAGAATTGTGGGACTAAATTCAAGTAAACTAAGAAGCTTTAACCATTTTATATACAAAACATACATAGTGTACATATGAGGAGAGACCTACAGATTCTTAACACGAGAATTCATATGATCTGAAGGTGATCAATTTGTCAACATCAAAAGCTAACTTAGTTCTATTGCAGCGGAAAAGCATGTGATTACACATATGACGATGTGTAGTCAAGGTTTCTAACATCATTATCAAAAGGAGTTCCGACTACTCAACACACCTTCATCCATCATATGCTCAACCTGCAAATTTAAAAACAAACATGCAGGGCTGAGTACAAGAATGCACTCAGTGGACTCATGCCAAATCATTTTATCAATTTTAAATTACACTGCCCCCTCACAGTAACACACGAGATTTTATTAGAAATACTCGTGCTTACTAAACATTTTCTGTCATTTTCCGTAAACGTCGCTTGGCCAAGCATTTTTCCTTGTATGTATGATCCATATCCATTTCCTTTCATTTCTCATATCTCATCTCATAAATCATCTCATAAATCATTCCATAAATCATTCGGAGAGGAGGCCTCCTCCCACGGACGCCGTGACCGGCCGAGCACCCTTTCAGCACACAGTCACAAAAATAGTGCACAAAATCCTTGCCACTCCGGCACAGGATACGAATTCTCAATCATCCTTGTGGGTACTTACAAGGATATGAATTCAACATTTCATAAGTGGGAGCTACCCAACAATATGCATCATTCGATCATGGATATGATACATAAATAAAACATAAAAATTTTGGGCAGGTAATTAAATAATCATTTCTCATTATTTCTTACGAATAAAGCATCGTAAATAAATCATTTGATAAGCATTTATCATTTTGAGTATAGTAAAGCCCACCTGGATTGTAGATTGTCTTAATCGATTTCTTTCTTTGTCAATTCGTCACGTCCGCGTCCAACCTTTACGTAAAAACTATTTTAGTACGTCGATCACGTATTTCGAGATTTTCAAAGTTTAATAAACTTTGATAACTTTCTAATATAATGCTTTGCATCCCTTAACTAAATTTAATACGTCATTTCATCGCGTATCTTAACTAAATATTTCTCGTACTTCAATAGAGACGTAATATGATTTACGGTCTCATATTAACCATTTAGGTTAAACGTTGAACGTGTACTAATGTCTTCTGATAAAAATGATTTCAATTATGAATCATTTCTCACAAATGAGATATTCTTATAAATTAATACGTTTTACACGTATAAGAGTATCTATTCAACGTATTTTCATACGTTTAATCTTTAGTCAACATTTGACTTTTCTTAACATATTTTATAACCAATTTCCATATAAATCGATTTTCAATCGATTTCTTTTCATAAAACTCTAATTCGATTTTTCACGTTAATCAATAACTTGATTAATATTTCACTTTAATATGAATTAACTTATGCATTATACATTATTTTTTTCATATCCAACGTTATTTAATATAACGTTTTTCCGTAAATATAGTAAACTATGTTTCTAAAATCCCATAAATTCTTAATATGTCTAAAATAATTTCTAAACATATAATGTATTATTTTTCTTGATAAAGAGAAATTAAAACTCTTAATTTCTCTAGAATAGCTCACGGTTTTTTTTTCAATTTTCTCAAACTTCTTCCAAAAATTCTTCTAAATTCATATGGTACACTATATTATCTTAGGATTATTAATATGTATTAACAATAGCTATAGGAAAATTGGACATCATTATTCCATCACTATAGCCTTCGGCCATCATACTTTAATATAGCAAACATTTTTCTAAAATTCTAATTAAATTCCACAATGTCTAATTATCATCTTAAATCATTAATACTTCATAATATCCAACATTATCAATTTGTACATATCAATATACTCAATCACATACCTCTCGGCCATTCTAAAAAAATGAACCTACATTCATTTAAATTTTAGTAAATTCCCATAGCACTCAATTAAGGCCCTAGATTAATAATATGCTATAATATCACTTAAACATTAATTATACATTAACATTAAATCCTCAAAATTTTCGGTACATATCAAATATATTACATACAATTCCCAAAAATTTCCAACAAACCACAATGAGTTCCATTGCTATTATACATCATTGATCCATCATCAAAATAACTTATGAATTTTTCGAGCACTACTATAAAAATTCAAAGCATGCTTAGCTTTTAATTAATACATAACATATGATCAATCTTAACAATATAAACATTATTAACAAACAACACAACATGCTAGCAATATTTTTCATATTTTTCATTAATAACATATGCATGTATATTAAAATCTAACCGTTGGAAATCGAAAATCTTAACGTATAAATAAAGATAGTTCGATTCCTAACCTTTTAACCGTTGTCGATTTTTAGTGCAAAGGATTTTTGTGTATCAAGGTTTGGGATAGTTTATGGAAGAACACTCCCTTTTTTTTTAAAGAAGCTCACGGTACTTGGTGGCTTTTGGGAATGAGAGTGGTATTTGTTTATCACTTATACACGCATAAGTTAAGAGAATAAAACAAATATTACACTTAATCCTCTTACACCCTACGGCACACACATATAACAATTGCAAGACAATATTACTTTGTGACTCACTCAAGGCTATGTCATCACTTACACAATATTAACTACACCTTGAACAAAAACAAATAAAATCCTCACTTTTGATCCCAAGCATGCGTCGGCCATCACAATTATCCAAGGGAAGAGTCTTAATTTTGTCTTATACCAATACAATTATCTTACACATTTACTATACCCAAGCCATCACCTCAACAATTAAAGGAATAAAATCCTCCAACTTTAGTTCATGGCTTGCGTCGATCACAATTGAGTAACAATGATGAGTTTTTATTCTTGTCTTATATTAGATATAAAATCCTACACTCTACCAAATGCAATACATCATCAAACAAGAGTTCACAAAATTTTTCCAACCTCTTTAGTCAAAACTCACGGCTATGACAAAAGCCAAATGACCTCCCACTTGATAACTAATTAATTTACTTGGTTTGTGTGTAATAATGTCATACTATCTCATTTACTACATACAGTGGCGGACCCAGACATTTTGGTCAAGGGGGTCCAAAAAAATATTTAGGGTCCAAATAATCATAATTTTATAAATTCATAAAAATAATTTTACAATTAAAATAAAAAATAAATGACAATTTAATATGAAAAAGTGAAACTTAGTGCTATATGGTTAAAAACAATTAATGTGTCCACCGAAACAATCAAAATTTGTATTTTCAATGCTATAAAAAGAAGAAAAAACCATTCTTTTCTATGTTTAGTTCTTTTTCAATTTTTATGTATTTATTTTAAGCATGGTATATACTATTTTTCATATATTTTTTACCTTCAAATATTTTTTTAATTATTAAATGTAAATTTACTATTATACCCCTACTATTTTTTAAATCCAATGGGCCCAAGGCTCCCCACTGCCCCGGTCCGCCATTGACTACATAGCATGTCCAAAAGATAGCAAAAAAAATCATTGAACCTTAATAGTGAAGTTCTCGGCACTATCATAGTGCTATTTGTACAAATTTTATTTTTCATGCTATAAGTAGATATATATCATAATATATGGCTTAGATGATAAATTATATCATAGAAAAATTATTAGAATTATTTCATGTGTGAAAACCCTAATTTCGAAAATTAGGGTTTCGAAATTGCTAACTTTATTCCATAATCATTCCTTAATTCTCTAGCATTGTTTTAATGCTAATTAATACTCTAATTACATAAAATAATCATAGGAATTTAAATATTATAATTCCTTGATCATTAGACTTATTTTTCTAATAGTCTCTAAACGTTGACGTTTAAAACGTCTCAAAACGTTCATAATCGACGCATCTCAAAATGGTCGTAATAACTTTATTAATTCATTTCATTAATAATGAATATAATTCTAAGCTTCGTCACTTAGAATAATTCACGTAATATTAACTTTCGATATTCAATCGACGTTAAAATATTACTGCCGAAAGAAATTATATGAACTATATCCCTTAGTTCACAATCATTAGTGAATATGATACAATAATTTATTATATCATAAATAATCGAAATCGAACTTTGATAATTAATTATTTCAATTATCGAGATGAAACCCTAATTTACGATTTTTATCATCGTAATTGGGCTTTAATTCTTCGGGATATTACAAGGATGCGTCTCAAGAGAAAATTCTTGACCATCATTCACTACATTCATTGATTTGGTACACTTTTATTTAGCTTATTGGTGTTGGCTACTTTGCTCCAATATTTCAAAGTTTAGAGGACAGAGGGAATCCACAATACAATACGGAGATTGATGTTTTTCTTAACGTTTTATGCCTATAATTCCCATGACTAACCCGTTCATGACCATATAAACAAATTTAGTTTGCTAATTCTCTTTTTTTATCCTAAAAAGAATTAATTATCGTTTGCTCGAGGACAAACTAGTACAATATTTTCAAAATAAGGTGACGGTTGGTACGTAGGAATGAAATGATGATTTCCCTTTATTCTCAATCCTATGGCTGGTAAGATTTTTACGATAAGAATTATCATTCCCGAATGAATGCTTATTCCCATGAACATTACGTTAGTCATTCATCCCCTACCCCAAGGTATTAGTTATTCTCATGAACATTAGATTAACTAAATTTATTTTTTTTTTCTAACAAAGTTATTCCTATTTATTTTTAAAATAATAATAATAATAATAATAATAATAATAATAATAATAATAATAATAATAATAGTATAGTGATATTTATGATAATAAATAAATAGTAATTATTAACAATAAATAATTATAATATAATAATAGTGATAAAAAATATAGTTATTAATAATATTAACATAATAAATAATATTTAATATCATAAATAATTACATTAAAATAAAATTAATATTATTTATAATAAATAATAATAATAATAATAATAATAATAATAATAATAATAATAATAATAAAATGATAGTAATAATAATAATAATAATAATAATAATAATAATATTAATTAATTAATAAGTGATAAAAGTATAGTTATTAATAATATTATAATAAATAATAATAACAACAACAATAAAAATATTAAAAAAAATGATGATGATGATGATGAAAATAATAAATAGTATTAATTAATTAATAATATTATTTAAAATATTAACATAAAAATAAATATTTTATTAAACTAATAGTATAATAATAATAATAATAATAATAATAATAATAATAACATAAATTATAAAATAATGGTTATTTTATTTCATTTTTATTCGTTCATTTCTTCTACATAACAATTATAGGAATCACATATTTCATTCCATTTTAATCCTATCATCATTTTATTCCAAAGTTCATTTCATTCATATTTAATTTCATTCATGTATATCAGCCATCACCTAATAGTTTTCTCCAATCCTCACTTGGATAGGTGTTAAACATTATCGATTTTAATAATTTTTTGGAGAACATTGTCACTACAATTTTATAAATTAATATATAGTTCTTAACTATTATAAGTATAATATTCTGGTAATTTGTTTAAAATGGATCTATTTATATGAATTCCATCTCTAATTTTTCTAATTTTATCAAAAATTATGTGCCAAATTCTTGAACGTAAATAAAACGTTGTGAATAGTTATCGCTTTCACATTGGTTACAGTTAGATACATTTAATTAGTTCCAATAAATTGATAGATACATTAGTCTAAATGAATCTATTTAATTTTAATATATTGAAACTTTCTTTTTGCAGCTATATTAACATTATGTACAAGGATTTTAAACACTTAACTTTATCTATAACTATATTTGCTCAAATTGATAAAACACTATTACGTTAACAAAAATATTAATTTATCGATATATTGATGTCTCTGTAAATTAACAAAATTTTATGGTCCTAAAATTACTAATTTGTAGA